>BSUD01000008.1:79693064-79772382 GCA_033239045.1 Fagopyrum esculentum
CTCCAAATAACACTGGAGGGTAAAGATAATTACCTCGGGAAAAAGTAAAAATTTCCCCAAACGTCCAAAATTACGCGAGGAACATAACGGTGGGACTCATACTCATCACTTGCGAAATCTTCGCGAGTTATATGTCAATTACTATCAACGATTAAGTTAATCAACATTAATTAGAATTCGGAAATCCTAGCTATTACATCACACACCCCTTAAAAAAAAGTTTCGTCCCGAAACTTGAACAATTCCCAAATCCTCTCGGACCCATACGCCGAGATAATACTCTCACTCTTTCTATCGGAGGTATCACATCTCCGTTCAAGAGTTCACAACCTATAACAATCTATAACCTCAAGTATAAACATGGAGGAATCATCACTCTAGGAAACAGGGCCATAACGCTACCCAAAGGCGTAGAGGAATCACGTCTCTCGCCATACCACATCACAAGGCATAGAGGAAGCACATCTCTAGCCAAAACATATCACATGCATAGAGGAAATACGTCTCTAGCCAACCCATAAACATATATATCGCATGGAGGAATCACATCTCCACTGAACTATGTCCATCAAGGTAGCATGGAGGAAAGACCATCTCCAGCTGAATCCTAATCCCACTCAAATAGCGTGGAGGAAAGAACCATCTCCAGCTATAAATATGATCATACTCGGGTAGCGTGGAGGAAGTAATCATCTCCAGCTATAACATACATCACGCTAGCACATCAAGATCTACTAAGATCATAAATCACATCACAACTAGCATGGAATAACATATCAAGGCATATAAGCACATAAGCACAACATTCATCAAGATAGCACTAAGATATACTCGTGCTCCCACAAATGGGTATGTCCTAACATATACTCTGGATAGTTCCTCAGGACACTATCCTCAGTCTCTCACATAGCCTCTTCAGGTCTTCATCTCGACCATCATATCCTCAATATGGGAATGTCTTTTGAATGCAAGCGTTTCATATCTTATTCCAAGAATGTAATCAGATGCTCAACAACGATGTGGTTGGACTCAACCACCAAATCATCGTAACTCACAAGGTGTCTCGAGTCTGGTATATACTTCCTCGGTTGAGACATAAGAAACACTGGGTGGATATCCACCAACTTCAGAGTGAAAGCTAAACATTATGTTGCCTTCACAAAACTGATCAAGATCTCAAGTAACTTACATATTGGAAACTCAGTTCCCCTTTCCATAATACACAACTAACGTCTCACAGCTGAGATATCTCCAGCCGGACATGAACTCTCGCTTGAACTTTAGAGATTAACACCTCTTGTCTACACACACAATATGGTGACTATGTAGAGCCAACACTCTTCCTTTAATCATCATTACTCGAACTATAAAATCTTGAGTCTGGTCATGTGTTATTTCCACTACTACTACTAGATCACTTCTAGCATAAATGTACGTGTATGGCATCTACGCCCATACAATGCTCTCAAGGACATTCCCGAAGATAAACGTCAATCACTGTTATATAATAACTCAATAATGGAAGGTAATATAACCATCCACATTTCCCATTCAACTTACAACTTATAATAGATCTTTAATATCTAGATGATCCTCTATAACTGAGCATCTGTCAGGGGGTGAAGTGTAGTCATGAGGTACATACTCGTCCCCAAAGCAGTCTGAATCTGCTGCCCAAAATCTCAAAGTAAAAGCATCCATCTCGATCAGAAATGATCGTTCTCGGTATACCATGGAGTCTCACTATTTGTCTAGTGTACTCCTCAGCCAATTCATTCACTAACCACGTCCTTCTGATAGAAATGAAACGTACCGGTTTCATTAATTTGTTACCAACAATCCAGATAACATAAATCTTCTACTAGGTCACAATCCCATAAAAAAGTCCATAGAGATGTCCTCCCAAATTCTACTACTGCACTGGTAGTGGGTGGGGCTTATCTCTAGATCGGAATGCTCTATCTGGACCTGCTAACAGGTCACACATTGTATCACAAATCTGGTTATATCGGCTTCATACAATATAATCGTCTCATCTCGTGGTACATCTTACTCGTACCTGAATGTACTGAATAAGGCGTATAGTGGGTATACCATAATATTCTTTGTCTCCATCTGCATCAGCAGGTACACAAAGTGGTCACGACTCTTCATCAGTCCATCTACTCCCATGGAGAACTATGGTGCCGCAGTACGAGACATCCTTTCTCTAAACCTTGTCAAGCCCGGGCAGGTCTCCTACTTCTGTTGGACCTCATCCAACAGACCAGGTAGAACCTCTGAGGTATAACTGGATATCCTCATCAAGGAACTGATTGTCCAACTCTAGCCAAGCTAGATCTCTCTGAAGCTGAGGTTGAACTATCAGTCTCACAATCATCTTCTCTTGGAGCGTCTTTCCATTCAAGTTATCGGCGACAACATTCAACTTCTCTGAATGATATGGAATCTTCAAGTCAAAGTCTTGATCAACTTAAGCTCTTAATACTGGCGGTTATTCAACCCCTGTTGCATAAAATATACTTCAGATTTCTATTATCTATAGAAATCTGACATGAAGATCACACCGCTACGGTCTTCAAAACTTAAAGGCTTGAACTACCACTACTAACTCTAAATCATGAGTCGGGTAGTTCTCATCATACGTTCTCAGCTGTAAACACACATATCAATAACCCTACTCCTCTGTAGTAATACACTTCTCAGACTTAGCTGGGATGTATCACCGTAAATCATGGGATCCCAAAAATCTTCTAACTACAACAGAATGGAAGCAGTGGTCAAATGCCTTCTCAACTCTTTAGAACTTAGACACACTGCTTTCATCACGTAGTTATGGTGGTCTTCTCAAAAGACTCGCAAATGAATACGTAATCATATATAATCCTTCGTCAAAGCATTGGTAGCAATCGGCTGAGCCGAGAGAACTACGTATTCCTTAATGATCATCAGTATCTCCCATGTTACAACATACTTAATTCTCGCCAGGTCAACCATGATCCCACTGGCGGAGACAACATGGCCTAAAAAGGCTACCACTGACATCTCAACTTACACTTAGAGAGCGTAGAATACAACCCTCTATCTCTCAAAATTTGCAGAACGGTCCTCAGACGATCGGTCTACTATCCTCTGCTATGAGAGTATACCGACATGTCATCAATGAAGTCCACCACCAACTAATCAAGGAAATCGATGAAGATAATGTTCATCAACTCCATAAAAACTACTAAAACATTCGTCACCCAAATGACATCACTACAAACTCGTAGTGTCCATAACGGGTATGGGATGCTATCTCATACACATGCTGCTCTCTCATCCATGACTAGGGATATCTTGAGCATAAAGAAATCCTGAAAACACAATTGCTTCTTGAAGCTAACTCATCAGGTCGTCAATACGGAACATGGAACCCACTAGGGTAAACCCGTTTCAGTCAACTTTTCAAGTTAACAGTACAATATCTCAACAAGCACCATATAGTGTGGCTTTCCCATTCAATCTTGTATCATACTTCAACTCGATAACAATGTCCACACTCCGCTGAGGTGACAACTAGACGGTTCAGTAACAAGTCTATAAACTCATAAACAATTGGAATACGTTCCAATATTGGACTATCTCACTCCTTCATGGTATAACACTAAAAGGCGTCATATTCTTGTGCTATCAGCTCGCTGCTCATACAGTCCTGATGACAAACCCGTCTCTTCAAAGGTCTTAACCTTAGAAGACCTCTATTTACCATCTTATTAAGACTATAATAGCCTTACTATTAATATCTAACACCGCATGATATATGTTCATCCAATCCATACATATAATGACTTCCTCATGCACCTACGGCATGACAAAGAAGTCTACAAGCCATACACAAGTCCCGAAATAAGGGAACAAACACGCATCTCACGGGTATCTCAGACCCAAAAAGGTAATCCTGTAAAAGAAAATCCACCTTCTACTATATACCAAAATTCAACCATTAACGCATGCATCGAAAGACATGACGTGCATAACACTCACAACAAGCAAAACTCCACCAGGTAAACCATTAACGAGAATGGTACCTATAACAGCTAACACTCGTAGCTCCTCTACATATCATCACTCAATGTCAGATCCATGCTCCTCCGGTATCACTAAGGTCATTACTATAGCCTCCACTTCCACTCTTTCAGCACCGGAAAGAGGAAGGTCTTGCTGGGAAGAAACACTACCTTGTTGACAGAAAGGGGCCAGATAGCCTAGTTCACCACATATGAAACAAGCTATCGGTGCCAAATGGCACTCAGAATGCAAATGATCTAGATAGCCACATTTGTAACATAATTGTCCCATTCTTGCAACCTGTGCAACTGAAGGGTAACTCGATCTTCGTCGTCCACCTTGAATGATCTTATTCCGAGAGGGAACTTGTAAAGGCAACGCCTTGCCCTGTCGACAAAACTTCGCTCTATGCCCTGCTTTACCACACGTAAAGCATATTATGGGCGCCTTTGGACACACATCTCGCCGGTGTCCAAACTTCCCGCAATTAAAACACTATAGTTCCGTGCTAGTCGTCTTCATGGCCAAAGGACCACTTGGTTGTCCTGGTATTTGACTTGGTTCACCATTCATCATCTTTGCTTCTCCAGTAACTGATTCAGTCCATTGCTTCTTTCCGGATCCCGAAGCTTCAGTTGATCTCACAAATGTTGGTAAATCCGGTGTGGATCTACCCGCTATCACCGCTTCATATACTTGTTACATATATTCTTGAAACTCGGATCTACTCATGGAGACACGATCAGCCTCTTCAAACTCGTTCTCTGCCATAGGCGAAACAACAGCGGAAACTGGTCCCTAACTTATCACCACTGGAGGAAGAGGGGGTGTACCCCTACCTCATCCCACTACAGATACTACTCTAGTCTGAGTCATCTGTAGGATATACGCACCTAATCTTATAAGGCTATATATATGTCATAAGTATCGATATATATATATAATACATCCACATAATCCATAGTACACACAGATATATATACATATCTACGCTGCAGAGATCCATGGCAGAGGTGACGACTTCTCGTACATTCTATCCCAAAACCACACTTAAAACCAAAACCTTTGAAAACGTCAGATCCCATGTGGGCTCTGTTTATTTTACCTATCAAACCTCATTGCAGGTAGCAAGTGTCATTGTTGTCAACCTGGGCTCTGATACCAACTCTGTAACACCCCGAATCTGCGGGACTCGGGATGTCACATTAGGCTAGGATCTCACAATGGATCCTGACCCTAGCCTGACAACAAGTTCACTGGACCTTACAACATGGCACTGACAGATAAAAAACAAATACATAAAAAAGTATAAACTGTACGACCCAAAGTAAACAACAACATAGCCGAGTATATAAAACGACATCCTCACATAAGAGGTACAAAGATCATCCTCACGCAGGAGGGGAAACACAACAACCCCAAACCAACCACCTAATGTACGAGAGTCCTTGGCCTGTCACCTTGCCAGATCACCCAGTAGCGCCTAACTTGTAAACATCTACAACACGGTATGAAACCGTTAGCTAACCATACATATATGAGGTAATGCATAAGCACAAGCACAATCATGAAAGATAAACACATCAGCATGCTATCACACATTTACCCATTTATTATCTTTGTATAATAACCATTCACTCAAAAACCGTATATATATATATATATATATATATATATATATATATATATATATATATATATATATATATATATATATATATATATATATAGATAGATGAAAGTATGTGACACGAGGACCGATACATCCTCGCCTCTGAGTGCAATGTCCAGCTGTACGAGTATCGGTCACACAATCCGTGTACCCTATGGGTGTGGATTGCGCCCTTCCTGTAAACCAGTCTGGCCCGACAACAGAGAACCTCCCAGACTCCACGGCGGGATGAAAGGGAAAGGTTATCACAGCCACGCAGTGGGGTAGTCAATAGAACATAGGTCGATAAAAACGACAACTCATGCTATCATAGCAAACATATAAAGCACACACCACTCATGCAAACACCCAATATAGGGATGATAGCTAAGTAAGTCCTACGGACTTACCTCAACCTCGTACAAACTCAACCACGATCACCTCTACACTGGAGGGACACCACGGCCTATAAACAAGACATAAAGAGATATATCAACCTCTATTCATCAAAGGGGTCACACCTAGACCCAAAGGGATCCATGAGAATCATATTCAATCTATAAGCCTCACAACCAACTAAACCTCAATATCTCAACATAACTCACAATTCCTCAAATCTCAAGGTAGTATCTAATCAACATTCCTCAATCTCAATTCTAATCCTAATTTAATTAATTAACCTTTAATTAATTAATTAGATTTCGCCAGAATAACGTTTTGCCCGCAGGCAATTTCTAAACCCCTATCATCAGATTTCATCAAACAAATAACCCATAATCACCAGAATAATATAACGACCACAATGGAATTTCTAATTATCCATTTTGACAAGCCTAAAGTAAATTTAAGCCAAATCGCAGTACGGAAAACGAATAAATTCATAACTTATTCGTTACTAACCCGATTGACGATCTGAAAGAAGATTCGGAATCACAGCAACGCAGGCTACGCATGGACAACATCAAATTCACCGGAATCTGAGCGACGGAACCGCCCTGGTGACATATATGCTCGACCAGACCTCCATATACTCGGAAATAAAGAAACTCGGTACCGATATGAAGAGAATGAAGAGAGGAATCCAGAAACTCAAACGGAATTGAAATCGGATTAGAAACGGAGAGTAGATTTGAGTTTGAAGGTTGAGAGAAATCAGAGCTTTTACGAGAAAACGTGAAAGGAAATAAATTAATAAAGGATTTTCCGCTATTTATAGTGAAGACGATAATTATCCTTTAGCAAAGTCGATAATTATCCTTTAACCGATCCAAAGGCGGGTCGAACCTCCTTCTCCAAATTTACCGAGATTGGAATATTAAATCTGGAATATTATAGGGATAGTTATTCCACATCTGCCTCGAAAAACGTGTATTCCTAAGCCGTCTTTCTTAGCCGTTAAGAAACGAAATAACGACTATTTTGGCCGTTTTGCCTCTCCCTGTTATTTCATATCTAGGACATATCCGATGTCCTGATCATTTCTCTCAACTGCATTTTTATTAATTGGAGCTCCCAAATGCTCCAAATAACACTGGAGGGTAAAGATAATTACCTCGGGAAAAAGTAAAAATTTCCCCAAACGTCCAAAATTACGCGAGGAACATAACGGTGGGACTCATACTCATCACTTGCGAAATCTTCGCGAGTTATATGTCAATTACTATCAACGATTAAGTTAATCAACATTAATTAGAATTCGGAAATCCTAACTATTACATCTTCCTTGCTACAGTCCGACAGGTGAGGTTCCTTTGACGATAAGCATGTTCAGTAGTTGTTTCTAAGCTTGTGTGTATAGGGTTGATTGCACCATAAAAGGACCTAGGACATTGGATAAGCTGGTGCATAAGTTGTGAGCTGTAGGGTTCGAACTAGAGACCTTTAAGTAGAATAAATGAAAGAAATGGCTGATAGTGAGAATTGAAGTTGAGACCTACTGCACACCTTAAATTTCAGCCTTGGCATGCTGACTTTAGGAGCTAGTTTGGATAGCTTAGATCGAATATCCACCGTTGAATTTTTGATATGTTGTAGATAGATATATGTAGATTGTTGTGTTAAAAATTGGGAACGAATGAACGATCGGATTAGAAGTTATAAGGACCCAAAGTAGGACAGTTGGGCTGTTTTTTTCCAGCAGAGGAAAAATTGACCAAGTATGGAAATTCTAGATGTTATACCCAACTTTAGAGATTTATATAGGAGTTGTGGTTGAGTGTTTGTGAGAGGTCTTTGCTCCTATGATTAGTATGGATATCCTAGAGGATCTAGGGATTTATTTCGGAATTTTTATATTTTTATTCGAGCCCCATATCTTGAGCTAAAGTCAGACCTTAGCGAATCTTTTGGAAATCTAGATTTTTGGTTAACTTTTATAAATCCTTAACAAACTATCTCTTGAGAACTAGATTAGGGAAGTAGTTTCCAAAGAAGAGTTTGGAACTAGGTTATACAGTATTTTGGAGATTTTGAGACAGGGGTAAAATGGTCATTTTACCTTAAGAGGGTTTTTAGTAATTCTCATCATGAGATTGTACCTCTTAGAAATTTATAACTTCTAAGAGTATGGGATGTGATTTTGATCCACATGCCTTATGTGACAGGCGTTTGAGATACCACGAGTACGGACCGAGTTGAGACTCGTTGGAGTGTGATTGGATTCAAGTAAGTCCTTGCGACTTACTTCGCTGGTTTTTGGATATTAGTTGGGTGATGATGGTTGTGTGTGTGCAATGTGTGTTATAATAAGAATAACAACTTGTTAGGACGACCGTGGTTATTATGTGTTAAGGCCCAAGTGTATGTATAACGGGCCGTGACATCACTGCCCAGCTCTACCAGGAGACTGGGAGGTTCTCTATACCCAAACTATACATGTACATGGTGAGATGCATCGGATCCACTCCTGATGGGTACACGGGGGCGGAGGCGAGGTTTGGGAATCCCTCGTGTCACAAAATAAGTATCATTAGTAAGAGTAAATGACTTAAATGAAGATAATAAATGGATTGTTTGAAAGCATGATGAGTGTTTATTATTTTATGTGTGTGTGCTATTATTATTCTCCTAATGTGTAGATAACTAGCTAATGGTTGTTTTGTTGTGTTTTTAGATTTACCGCAGGTTAGAGCAATAACTGAGTGATTTGGAAGTAGTGGTCAGCCGGATCTCCGTACTCTTTAGAGTGGGGGTTTGAGTTGCTGCTTTGTTGTCTTTTCCTTTTGTTAAGACAATTAGTCTTTTCCATTGTTTAAGTACGATATGCTGTTAGACTTTGTTGCATTCATCCTTTTACAAATACATTTTTATGAATTTCGGTTTTTCTTATATGTGTCTTGTTGAAAGATCCTAATAATATTGTTGTCAAACCGAGGTCGGGACCCATTGTGAGGTCCTAACCAATAATGTCCCGAGTTTTGAGAATTCGGGATGTTACAACATGGTATCAGAGCTCTAGGTTGGCAACAATGACACTTGAAATCTTTGGAAATACCAAATAAGTACTTGAGCAGAACCCGAAAAGGGATATGAGTTTTAAAAAGGACTTTTGGTTTTCAAATGCATGCATAGTCTGGTTGGGGATAGAAAAGTACGGTTGACCAGCACCACTACTGTTACGCTCAGGATATGTGCACAATAAGTCTCAAATTTATACTCGTTATATTTCTCCTAACTCCTAGCGCACCTGCAGTGTACGGGACGTTCGTAGTGTGGATAGTATTTCGAGGTCGAACACAAAGACTAAGGTGAGATTGATTCGGTTTATGATTAAGTCTAGTGAAGATCCAAGTTAAGAAATGAGAAAGGAATAAAGAAATGAAGATCTCAAATATTTTTGGTTGGTTTTTGGTGATCAATCAAAGATCACAATTCATGTAAAAGTAAGCAATCAACTAAGCTAACGAATCAAAACAAAGAAACAAGCTAAACAAGATATAGATCAAAGAAAGAAAAGACGGGTTCTAGGGATTTGAAGTTCCGGTTATGGCATAAGACTCAAGTTATCTTATTCTTTCCTTGGATTAACTATGTTGGGGTTAAGTGTTTCTAAATTGGGATCAATCACCGGGTAAGTCTCATGATCTACTAGTCCATTCCCTAGGTCTCATTACCGGGTAAGTCTCTAAGAACCTAGGGGACGGAATTCTACTTAAACCGGAATGTTATCTAAGGATCCAACCTATCCTCACCGGGTAAGTCTCGGAAGGGTTAGTCTTAGGCTACCATCCAGCACACTTAATCCAATAGCGGCTTATTAGGCTCACCACTACCTAAGGGTTGTTATCTTTGGAATCTAAGGATTAGGATTACCGGATAAGTCTCTCCTATCACTTAGTTGCCAACACTAGGTCACCCTAGGATAGATTTAACTCAACAAACACTTAAGATTTCAACATCCTAACGGTCTAAGATTAGATCCACCGAACCAGGAAAATCACGGCTTGTTCTACCTAAACCCCGGTCGTGGTTTGTCAAGAACCACCCGTAATTCCTAACAGGGGCTACGTTTATACACACAAGTCATCCAAAGATAAATCTAAGTCCGTCCTATCATAGCCCTGGCCATAACCATCCTTTCCTTACCCTAGAACCACATCTATTTAGCCTACAATATTCATAATGGAAATCGAAACAAGCAAACACAAAATCATAGCATTCATTTGCAAGATGATGAAGGAAAAGAGATGAACAAGTGAACTTAAATCAAAACCAAGCTGAAAATAGAATTAGAGCAACTTACAACCCTTCCAAAAGAAGGTTCAATTGGTTCATACAACTCAAGAAATAGAATCCGGAAATCTTCACTACAAAAACTAGCAAGAGTGGCAAATGGTGTGTGTGCTTCTTCTCCTCTTCAATGGAGCTCTTCTTCTTCCTTTTTGACACTTTCCTTCCTAGAAAAACTTCTTGTTGAGAGAATATTTTTGTTAGAGGAAATGGATAATGGATGAGCTGCTCCAAGATTGCTCCCAGCTGCCTCTCACAGCCCATGAAGGACCACTTTTATAACAAACTTGCATGAGCTGGCCATGAGAGTCGTGGCACAGCTGTCACAAGAATCTGGCAAAATCCACGGTTGATTCCACGGCCGTGGAGTGTCAGAGAACCGTGATTCTGTGTAGAAACTTCGCCTTTGATCATTAAGTTGTGATTTGGTGCATGGCTAGTATTGGCAAGGTTCCATGAGTCCTTCTTAGCTCTAAATTTGCATCCTAATGCGTCCGAGGGCGTGTCATGTTCATGAACGATCCTCAAACGTATCGTTTTGGCTCCTAAATCTCCCGAAATACCTACATAGCAACGCACAAGTCCGTGTAGACGTCTATCTCGACAAAGTACGTGAATTGAATGCAAACGCCGTGAACTGATGCTAAACCATGCATGAATGAGCGGGAAATCTATCTAAATGAGTGTCTAAATCTAGATCATAA
This sequence comes from Fagopyrum esculentum, assembly GCA_033239045.1. Classification (NCBI taxonomy): domain Eukaryota; kingdom Viridiplantae; phylum Streptophyta; class Magnoliopsida; order Caryophyllales; family Polygonaceae; genus Fagopyrum; species Fagopyrum esculentum. The sequence continues at coordinate 79,704,198 of BSUD01000008.1, forward strand.
ATCGTGTTATCAAAATACCCCATACTTAAGGTTTGCTCGTCCCCGAGCAAATTCCCAACTATAGACTAAGAGATGACATGATTTATGTATGCAGAAAAATGGCAAAATCTTTTTTGGAGTTGTGCTTCTAGTATTGGATCACCTTCATAGTCATGTTTCATGGCAATTGGACAAGCAATTATGTATCAAACAAATGAAGGCATGGAAAGACAATTGTACTTGACTCAAAAGCATGCATGAGATGTAAGGATGAAGAGGTCAAGAAGATCAAGAGTATATCCAATCTAGATTACTAAGTCTTACAAACATGCAGGTAGGTCATAAGGTCTTGTGACATAAAAGGCCAAGAAACGTTGTGATTGGGTGGGGAATTCTCTAGGTTATGTGATGCTAATCCAAGAATGGAACTAACTTCACCTCCTTGTCCTCGATCAACTTCCCTCAAGTGTATATTTTTCTCTATCTTGCTTTCTTTTCTTTCTCTTTGAGTTATTTTTGAGACAATGGCATTGGTGTACAATAGCCGAAACCTCGGTGATTAGCCATCCTCGGGCTTTTTCTATTTTTCGAGGTGCATCCACACCGGGCACACATACCAAAGCTCGTTAGGGCTATTGATTCATTTGACTTTGGCAAGGTACCAACACCCGATTATGTGAAGTGTACCGAGTTACTTGTCATTTTAACCAACGCCCCCAAACCTATATTTTTGGCTACACTTCCACAATAACTTCAGCATTTCATTCATGACATTACTTTCATCAACAACTTTACTCCACACTTGCTTTTCACACACATCAACACACTAGCATGCTCCTATTCCCGGATGGGTTAAAAGAGGTCAAATTTATCTTAATTGAGGTGCTCAAGCAATCATGATCAAGATGAGAAGTAGAGAAAGATGAGATGCCTCATTCATTCCTAGATGGTATGCAAGAACTACCATGTAATTTTGACTTTCAATACTCAATCCATTCTAGGCAAACATCATGATCACAAATCATTCATAGATTTTAAGAGAAGTAGTTCAAGTCCACATATGCATTTATCAATTCAACACATAAGGCCATCCATAGCCAATTCACAAGACAAGATTCATCATTAGGATCATATCCAAGCCTAGAAAGCACAATTTTTTTTTAAAATTTTCTGATTTTTATGAGATTTTTGATTTAAGTATGTACAATGCAAGACATGTGAAGATTTTAAACTATCCTAGATGCTCATCATGCAAAAGATCATGCGAACCCCACCCCATACTTAGAAACACGTTGTCCCCAATGTGCAAATGAAGTAAAGAGAGTGAAAGAAGGTTCTCACAATGTAAAAGTGTTTTGCTATGGTATTTGAGATTTCTCAATAGTGAGTTGATGTTTGATGATCCTATCAACCATGGTAGAGAGCTCTAAGCATCCATCAAAGCTTCGGGACCCGCGCTAGGCACCGCTAGCCGTCCAAGTTCCGCGTCCGCTCCACCCATAATTGGTGAGGGGTTCATCATCATCATTCACATGCCAAGCAAGGCTTCTAATACTACTAAGGCTCTAGCACACACACAAAGTAGACAAAACACACACAAAGATAGAAAAATCTAAAAATGAAAACAAAACAAAAAGGAAAAAAATGTTACCAATGGGTTGCCTCCCACCAAGCGCTTCTTTAAGGTCATTAGCTTGACCAAACTCGGGAGCGTCTATTCAAGGTGAAGCGGGGCAATCATGTCCACCGGGGCTCCCGGAATGTACTTCTTCAAGCGATGCCCATTCACTTTGAAATTTCCACAATGCTCCCCTCCTATCTCAATAGCTCCATGGGGAAAGATCTTCTTCACCACATATGGTCCGGTCCATCTTGATTTGAGCTTTCCGAGAAAGAGTCTTAGCCTTGAGTTGAAGAGAAGGACAAGATCTCCTTCACTCAACTCCTTGGGGATGATCCTCTTGTCATGCCATCTTTTGGTTCTCTCCTTGTAGATCCGGGCATTCTCACAGGCTTCCAACCGGATCTCCTCAAGGGCGTTTATATCAAGCAACCTCTTCTCTCCCGCCTCCTTGAGGTCAAAATTTAGCCACTTAATGGCCCAATAAGCTCTATGCTCCATTTCCACCGGAAGATGGCAAGACTTGCCATAGACTAACTTGTAAGGAGTGGTTCCAATTGGTGTCTTGAAGGCGGTTCTATATGCCCACAATGCGTCATTGAGCTTCATAGCCCAATCCTTTCTAGTTCTAGACACCGTCTTCTCAAGGATGGCCTTTATCTCTCGGTTGGAGATCTCCACTTGGCCACTAGTTTGGGGATGGTAAGGTGTTGCCACCTTGTGAGTCACCCCATACTTGGCCAAAAGCGCCCCAAAATTCCTATTTGTGAAGTGATTCCCTCCATCACTAATGATCACCCTTGGAGTTCCAAACCTAGGGAAGATCACTCGGTTGAAGAACCGCACCACCACCTTGGCATCGTTTGTGGGAGAGGCGATTGCCTCCACCCATCTTGACACATAGTCCACCGCCAATAGGATGTAGAGATTGCCACATGAAGAAGGGAATGGTCCCATGAAGTCCACACCCCACACATCAAATATTTCGACTTCTTGGATGTTGTTTCAAGGGCATTTTATTCCTCCTTGAGATGTTGCCCGTCCTTTGGCAAGCATCACACGCCGCTACAAAACCTTGCACATCTCTAAACAAGTTAGGCCAATAAAAACCGGATTGCAATACCTTTGCACACGTCTTGTGTGAGCTAGCATGGCCTCCACATGGTAAGGAGTGACAATGCCGGATCACACTCTCCACTTCATCTTCCGGTATGCATCTTCTAAACATCCCATCCGGCCCTCTCTTGAATAGAAGTGGTTCACTCCAATAGTAGTGCTTCACATCGTTGAAGAACTTCTTTCTTTGTGCATATGTCAATCCGGGAGGCACGTCCTCACACACTAAGTAGTTCACGATGTCGGCATACCATGGCTCATTTCCTCTAGACACTTGGAACAAGTATTCCTCCACCATTTGCAATTGCTCATCCCGGAATGAGTCATCTATCGGGATGTTGTCTTTTTCAAGCTCCAATGGTGGGAGTCTACTAAGGTGATCCGCCACGGAGTTCTCGGATCCCTTCTTGTCCCATATTTCCAAATCAAATTCTTGTAGAAGAAGGATCCACCGAATAAACCTAGGCTTGGCATCCTTCTTGGTAAGTAGATAACGGATCGCAGCATGATCCATATAAACTATGACCTTCGCTCCAACAAGATATGAGCGGAACTTCTCAAATGCATACACAACCGCTAGCAACTCCTTTTTGGTGGTAGCATAATTGAGTTGGGCATCATCTAGCGTCTTGCTAGCATAATAAATAGCATGAGTACGCCCTTCTTTCCTTTGCCCTAAAACGGCTACATCGCTTGCATCACACATGATCTCAAATGGTAGACTCCAATCCGGAGGTTGCATGATAGGTGCGGAGATCAAGGCGTTCTTCAACCTACAAAAGGCTTCAAGACAATCTTTGGAAATGACAAAATCAACGTCCTTCATTAGTAGGTTAGTGAGGGGCTTAGAGATTTTTGAGAAATCTTGAATAAACCTCCGGTAGAAACCGGCATGCCCTAAGAAACTCCTTACCCCCTTCACCGAGGTAGGTGGTGGCAACTTCTCTATCGTCTCAATCTTGGCCCTATCAACCTCAATGCCACGGTTAGACACCAAGTGTCCTAACACAATACCTTCACTTACCATGAAGTGGCATTTTCCCCAATTTAAGACAAGATTTGTCTCCTCACATCTTTGCAACACTAATGACAAGTTAGCCAAGCAATCATCGAAAGAAGAACCATAAACAAAGAAATCATCCATAAACACTTCCATGATATTTTCTATGTATTCCGAAAAGATAGCCATCATACACCTTTGGAAGGTGGCGGGTGCATTACACAGCCCAAATGGCATTCTCCTATATGCAAAAGTACCCCATGGACATGTAAAAGTTGTTTTCTCTTGGTCATCGGGGTGGATAGGGATTTGGAAGAATCCACTATAGCCATCTAGATAGCAAAAATGAGAGTGTTGAGCTAACCTTTCTAGCATTTGGTCAATGAAGGGGAGAGGGAAGTGATCTTTCCTAGAGGCCATGTTCAATTTCCTATAATCAATGCACATCCTCCACCCCGTAACCGTCCTAGTTGGGATTAGTTCATTGTTCTCATTAGTCACTACAGTCATCCCACCCTTCTTAGGAACTACATGAACGGGACTAACCCACTTACTATCCGAGATAGGGTAGATAATTCCCGCATCTAGCAACTTAATGATTTACTTTTTGACTACCTCTTTCATTATAGGATTCAATCTCCTTTGATGTTCAATAGAGGGTTTATGATTATCTTCCATCATTATCTTATGCATGCACAAAGAAGGCTTAATGCCAACCAAATCATCAATGGTATAACCAATGGCTTTTCTATGCAATCTTAGTTCATGCAACAACTTAGCAAGTTCATCATCACTCAAGCATGCATTAATAATCACCGGATATGAAGAATTTTCACCAAGAAAAGCATACTTCAAATGAGAGGGGAGGGGTTTAAGTTCAAGTGAAGGAGGACCTTTATCGGTTGAAGACGATCGAAATAAGGTTGGATGAGATGAATCCAAAGCAAATGAAGACTCCTCATGGCTCCTAGAGGCTTGATCATCATCAAGAGCTGATCCAGGGAAAACCACGGCTGGAATCACGGTTTGCTCAACTTCCACGGCCGTGGTTCTTGCTAAGCTTGCTTCCCGGAGTTGTCCAGAAAGTTTGACGGCCGTGGAACATAAATCTCGACCGTGGAACTTGCAGCTGTTCAACACCTCTTCGTGTCCTTCAAATCCAATTCGTGGTTTCTCTTCCAATGCTTCCAAGGCTTTGATCTCTTCATTGCAAGCCTCCTCAACACCTTCTTCCATCATGCTTAAGGTAAGAACCTTTTCCAAGGGATCTTTGATCAAGATTGAGCTCACAACTTCTCTAGATTCTTCATGCTCGATTATGTTGAATACATCCTCATCAAGGGTTGGCCCTTTCATCATTGTGGACAACTTGAACTTGATGTTCTCTTCTCCAATGTTGAAGGAGAGAGTCCCGTTCTTGCAATCCACTAGGCATCCGGAAGTGGCTAGGAAAGGTCTTCCTAAGATGATAGGAACCGGATAGTCCGCCGGAATATCCAAAACAACAAAGTCAATCGGCACATAGAATCCTCCTAGTTGCACCGGGATGTCCTCTAAAATCCCAACCAGATGAGTGATAGAACGATCCGCCATATAGAGGGTCATCTTGACCGGTTTTGGCTCCCCTAGCCCCACCTTGTTGCAAAGTGCAAGCGGTATGATGCTTACACTTGCTCCAATATCACAAAGGGCCTCGTACTTCACATCTCCCACTCCTATTGGGACACAAAAAGAGCCCGGATCTCTTAGCTTGGGAGGCATCTCCTCCTTCATTGTTTGGATCAATTCCGAGGATCTCTTGGTCATTCTTATCTCCCCATACTCCTCCAACTTCCTTTTGTTGGAGAGTATTTCCTTCAAAAACTTGCCATATGCCGGCATTCCTAAAATGGCATCCATGAACGGAATGTTAATATGCAATTTAGACATTAGTTCAAGGAACTTACCAAAGTGATTGTCCAAACGAGCTCTTGCTCTTGATCGTGGGAACGGTAGTGGTGGCTTGTATGGAGGCGGTGCCACATAGGTTGGCTCTACATCCTTGCTCTTGCCTCCATCTTCTTGCAATCTTCCCTCTTCTACCACTACTTGCTTTCCCTTAGCATTGTCCTTGGGCAAAGGATCTTTCATACTCAACCCACTCCTTGTTGTGATAGCCAACACTTGGCCTCTCGGGTTGTCTTCGGTTCTTCCGGGAAGCTTCCCCGGGTCTCTATGGGCTTCACCCGCCTTTTGGAACACTTGTGCTTCCAAGACCTTTTGAGCCTTAGAGATTGAAGTTACGGTGCTCTCAAGACCACTCAACCTTCCAAGCAATTGCTCAAACATTATTTCGGTTCTATCCTTTGGAGGTTGAGTAAATCCGGGTGGAGGTTCTTGTGAAGCTCTTGGTGGTGGAGTTGAGCTTGTGAAAGCGGGAGTGTTCAAGGCTCCATCCGGGTTAGAGTAAGAAAATCCGGGATGGTTGTGGTTAGGCCGGTAATTGTTGAATTGCCGGTTGTTGTTGAAACTCCTTGGACCTTGGTAATTGTTGAAATTTCCCCTTCCCATATAATTCACATCCTCCTCCTTGGAAGACAAGTTGGCTTGTGGAAGCACTTGAGGGGTTGCTTGGTTCTTCAAAGTTGTAGCACACAACTCCCTCAAGGACTTCAATTCATTGTTGATGGCGTCAAGCTTGAAATTGTTCATGGTGACTTCACTCACCTCATATGCTCCCGCCTTTCTCCCTTCACTCTTCCTATGGGAGTACTTCTCAATCACTAGAGCTTGCTTCTCCACAAACTCCCAAGCATCATCTACATGTTTCTCCATAAATGTCCCACCGGAAAGAGATTGGAGCTTGAATTGGCTATCTTCATCAAGTCCCTTGAAGTAGATCTCCAATAGCTCAATTTTCGGTATACCATGGTGTGGACAATCAAGGAGAAGATCTTTGAACCTCTCCCAAGACTTGAATAAACTTTCTCTATCCTTCATCACGAAGGCATTGATCTTCCCTCTTAATTCGGTAGTCTTGGAAGGTGGGAAGAACTTGGTCAAAAACTCGGTTGTCATCTCCTCCCAAGTACCAACTCGCCCTTGTGGAATAGATTGATACCAAGCCAAGGCTTTATCCTTAAGAGAGAAGGAAAAAGCCCTAAGCTTATGGTTGTTGCTCTCCAATCTTGGCGGTCTAAGAGTCTCCATCAAGATCTCATAGTTCATCAAGTGTTGATGAGGAGACTCTCCTTCCATCCCTCCAAATTGATTATGCCGGATCATTTGTAGAACTTGAGGGCGGAGCTCATAATTGTGGGTTGCGGGATCTCCTAGGTTCACACCCGGTCGGTGTGCTCTTTGCGCCGGATCCATACGTCTCCCTAGGGTTTGTGGCTCCTCAATAGCAATGGGTACAACCCTAATATTAACCGCCGGCTGAGGTTGTGGTGGAGGAGGGGGAGGTTGTTGACGATTAAGCTCTCCTCGTACAAGGGTTTGCCTAATCTCATCAATATCCCTCCTAGTTGCTTCTTGCCTCTCATTGGCAAGTCTCCTTTCTTCCTCCAAGAGCTCATCTCTTAGCCTTATTTGCTCTAAGGCTTCATCCAATTCAGCTTGGAGGTCTCTTCCGGCCATCTCTTTTCCCTTCCTAATACTCTTGGATCTAGATGTAAGGGTTTTCTCCGGTTCGGGATCGAATGGAGCTAAATCCTTGCCACAAGATCTTCGCATACACCTAGAGAATAAGAGATATCCTGAAAAGCAAAAACATACACCAAAGAGAGATCAAAAGCAACAAGAAAGATCTACACTATTAAACAATCACAAAACAAACTCAATCTAGACCTAGTCCCCGGCAACGGCGCCAAAAACTTGTTACGCTCAAGATATGTGCACAATAAGTCTCAAGTTTATACTCGTTATATTTCTCCTAACTCCTAGCGCACCCGCAGTGTACGGGACGTTCGTAGTGTGGATAGTATTCCGAGGTCGAACACAAAGACTAAGGTGAGATTGATTCGGTTTATGATTAAGTCTAGTGAAGATCCAAGTTAAGAAATGAGAAAGGAATAAAGAAATGAAGATCTCAAATATTTTTGGTTGGTTTTTGGTGATCAATCAAAGATCACAATTCATGTAAAAGTAAGCAATCAACGAAGCTAACGAATCAAAACAAAGAAACAAGCTAAACAAGATATGGATCAAAGAAAGAAAAGACGGGTTCTAGGGATTGGAAGTTCCGGTTATGGCATAGGACTCAAGTTATCTTATTCTTTCCTTGGATTAACTATGTTGGGGTTAAGTGTTTCTAAATTGGGATCAATGACCGGGTAAGTCTCATGATCTACTAGTCCATTCCCTAGGTCTCATTACCGGGTAAGTCTCTAAGAACCTAGGGGACGGAATTCTACTCAAACCGGAATGTTATCTAAGGATCCAACCTATCCTCACCGGGTAAGTCTCGGAAGGGTTAGTCTTAGGCTACCATCCAGCACACTTAATCCAATGGCGGCTTATTAGGCTCACCACTACCTAAGGGTTGTTATCTTTGGAATCTAAGGATTAGGATTACCGGATAAGTCTCTCCTATCACTTAGTTGCCAACACTAGGTCACCCTAGGATAGATTTAACTCAACAAACACTTACGATTTCAACATCCTAACAGTCTAAGATTAGATCCACCGAACCAGGAAAATCACGGCTTGTTCTACCTAAACCACGGTCGTGGTTTGTCAAGAACCACCCGTAATTCCTAACAGAGGCTACGTTTATACACACAAGTCATCCAGAGATAAATCTAAGTCCGTCCTATCATAGCCCTGGCCATAACCATCCTTTCCTTACCCTAGAACCACATCTATTTAGCCTACAACATTCATAATGGAAATCGAAACAAGCAAACACAAAATCATAGCATTCATTTGCAAGATGATGAAGGAAAAGAGATGAACAAGTGAACTTAAATCAAAACCAAGCTGAAAATAGAATTAGAGCAACTTACAACCCTTCCAAAAGAAGGTTCAATTGGTTCATACAACTCAAGAAATAGAATCCGGAAATCTTCACTACAAAAACTAGCAAGAGTGGCAAATGGTGTGTGTGCTTCTTCTCCTCTTCAATGGAGCTCTTCTTCTTCCTTTTTGACACTTTCCTTCCTAGAAAAACTTCTTGTTGAGAGAATATTTTTGTTAGAGGAAATGGATAATGGATGAGCTGCTCCAAGATTGCTCCCAGCTGCCTCTCACAACCCATGAAGGACCACTTTTATAACAAACTTGCATGAGCTGGCCATGAGAGTCGTGGCACAGCTGTCACAAGAATCTGGCAAAATCCACGGTTGATTCCACGGCCGTGGAGTGTCAGAGAACCGTGATTCTGTGCAGAAACTTCGCCTTTGATCATTAAGCTGTGATTTGGTGCATGGCTAGTGTTGGCAAGGTTCCATGAGTCCTTCTTAGCTCTAAATTTGCATCCTAATGCGTCCGAGGGTGTGTCTTGTTCATGAATGATCCTCAAACGTATCGTTTTGGCTCCTAAATCTCCCGAAATACCTACATAGCAATGCACAAGTCCGTGTAGACGTCTATCTCGACAAAGTACGTGAATTGAATGCAAACACCGTGAACTGATGCTAAACCATGCATGAATGAGCGGGAAATCTATCTAAATGAGTGTCTAAATCTAGATCATAAATCGTGTTATCAACTACCGCGGATCTCAGTATGCTTAGTATGGACTTTAGGTTTTACTTTAGTTGGACTTATTAGCTTGGTTATGATGATAGGTGATGTAGATAAGCATATGCCGAAGATTAGTAGAAATTATAGTTATGTTATGTCCTTAACGGAGATAACATAATGAGTTTCTCACCCCTTTGACACCTCTAAGTAGATTTTGAAGGGTGTCAACGTGAGTATTAAGATGCACATCTTGTGTGCATTAGGGTAGACGAACGGAGGACAACTCCTTCGAGCTTGTTGAGGGACGTCGAGACGGAAAAAGGAAGACTAAAAGACAACACCACCGACAATGACAAGAAGGGAATCCCGAGTCAACTCAATAGGATCAAATGAAGAATATACATGAGGGTAGTTCCGGCAACGCGTTGGATGACCGGCAAGTATACAAATTGGAAAAGACAACCCATAGGTTCTTTCAAGATGGTGTAAAGCAACATTACAAACAAAGGGGATGTGTTCGCCACTTAGCATGCGTGCAAATAAGCTTTAAATTTATAAAACTAGAATCAAGCAAGTGAACCCGCAGTGTACGGATCGATATAGTTGAGCAAGAATTCCAGAGTATCGAACACAGGGATTTGGGGGGAACAAATTCAATTATAGATTATCAAGCGAGTAAATGTAAGAGCTTTTTTAATTATTGGGAAAACAACAATCCTAAAGATCCGGGAATCCAGCTGTGGCAATCGATTCAAGATATATTAAAGATATAAAGACAGAGTTGAGGTATGCAAAGGTATACGAATGTAAGGTAATCGTACGGTGAAGTTCCAAAAACCTTATATGACTCACCTACAAGACACTCTCTATAAAGGTTGTTGAGGCTTCAATATAGAAAGGTTCTAAAGGTAAGAATTAATATCAAATACCCAAACTTGTAATCCAAGGATCAAAAATAACTAAACCGATTAAGGTTGTGACACTCACAATCGAGGTAGAGGTTGTTGAGGCTTCACTACCACCTAGAAAAGGCAAGCCAAAACTAAGTTAAAGCAAATCTTTAACTTTGGATTAAAGTAAAAGCAAGTTCGTAAACTAACACAAAATTACGGGTAGTTCTTGAGTTCCACGGCCGTGGAAGCTCAAGAACAGACCGTGGTTTAAGGTTGTCGGCGATTCTCTCTAACTCTCAGGGTCCAATCTGTTTACGATCGATCTATCATCATCTAAGCCACAACTATCAACCCTTCACCTTAGAATTGCTAAAGGGTTTTAGCCAACAATAGTCATATTGATATCAAATTCAAGGTTTAAAAGAATGAAAGATGAAAACTTCCGAAAACCCTTAATAACTTTCAAGTCAATCTCAAATTCACAAATCAAGAACAATAACGTCAATAGATTCGGAATAATGCAAACAATCACAATCTTAGATAAGAATGAAGAACGGGATGTCAATCCGTCTTCTAAATCAAACCTAAAGATAAAACGTAACCTTCTTGCGAACAATCTTCCAAATCTTCGATCTTCCGTCAATCCGGAAATCTCAATAGCAAGCGCGAAATCCTCAATCACAATCTCCGCAAGATGTGAAATTAGGGCAATTCCAAGGTGTAATCGGAAATGCGTCTAAGCGTAAGCGAAGGTCTAAGCAGAGGTGACGGAATCTCTCTTCGTCCGTCCTTTTATAGTGAAAGATAAAATATCGGCCCGGCCCAATCTCGTAGAAGATCGTGGCTTAAAGTGTGGCGAAAAAGATCGCCAAGATCACGGTCGTGGAAGGGTTCCATGGCCGTAATTTAGAGCGTGGAAAGTGTCACGGTTTGACACAAGTCTTCCACGGCCGTAGAAGTTACTGGAATGAATCACGCTTCCCTTGCCAAGGTTCCACGGCCGTGGACTTGAACGTGGAATGTAGTACGGCCGTATTTTTAGAGCGTGGTTTAGGGCTAGAACGTGATTCTTCCTTTCCTCGTGCTATTCTTCAAGTTAGCACATCCTTAGCTCCTAGGAATGTCCTCAATTCATGGACGTGCTCAATCAAACTCCATCCTTGCTCAATTCCGTTCGGAAATAGCTCTTAATTACCTATAATCAACATAAAGCTTGTGTAGATCTCCATATCGACATTATAGGCAAACTAGCTCACAATTGCATCAATGCTTAATCAATGACTATCATAAAGGATGAAATACACTTAGAAAACGTGCCTAAAATATCACAATATTTCATGCTAACAGGATGCCTTCAGAAAAACAAATAGGCATGAAGGTCAAGGTGAAATATAGTAGCGATCCAGACAGAGGCATTGAATCTAAGCTTACTGAAGGACCAGAAGGTGGAAGTTTGAGGCTAGATGCAGAGCGGAATATGATCACTCTCGACAAGCTACTTGCCACCACAATTAAGATGGGAAAACGAAACAATCATAAGCGTAGGAGTCAGGATAAGATACAATGTCTATCCCGATACGAAGAATTAAAGAGCCGCAGAATGGAAGCTTACATGTTGCTAGAAAGGGGAAGTACAAGCAGCACCCCAAGGAAGGGGGTGTAGGAGAATAGTCTTGGAAAAAAAAGGGTCTCTAATAACTTTTCACTCACGAAGGAATTTAAGTTAATAACACTAGCGGGTCATAAAGAGAACCGCAAGGGGACAATAACTCGGGTAAAAAGAATCATGGAGAAACGCCTACAAGTTATCATAGAAGAATTGATAAGTCCGTTGACGGGAGAAGAAGATACAACTAGACTCGTAAGAGTATAGTACTCTTATAACAGTGTAATTTGTAGAAGGAGCTAAATGAGTATAAATGGAAGAGATATATATTCACCATGTATATCAAACCTCAAAAGAGATAGAAGAAAAGTAAGTCTTCGATCTTATAGAAGGTCAACTACAGACTAATTGGTAACAATAGAGAATTTACCCGTACTAGCTAACTAGCGATGATTCGTTGACATATAAGAAGAATAACCACAAGGTTATAAAGGAATTTTACCGACATCTGGTGAATTTCTTCCAAAGATCAACGATGACAATGGTGAAGTTGAATCAATACAAGTACTAGTAACCTTGATGGTAACATTGAATGAGTCCAATATGATGACTCAAATAAAGAAATCAAAGAGAAGCTCTTGACGGTCGGTAATGATCATTGATGATAGTAATGGTGTAAAGGATATTGTTGTGAGTAGTTACTTACTACTGACTAAGGAAAAATACATATCAAAGTTAGTATGAAGGGATCCCTGTAAGAAGAACTAGAAGACTAAGAAGAAGTAGATGATTGTGAACATGTCCTATGTCTTAGCATTCCACACAAGTAGGACTGATGAAACTCCTCCGAGAAAAGGTGGGGTCAAACTGTATGGATGGATAAGGGAAACCCTTGTGATTAAAGATGTGACACAGAATAATTGGAATTTCAGAGGCGGCACAACCATAGAGAGTATGATTTAAAGCCTTGGTGAAATGTGTGGTCGAGTTGTGAGGTGATTGCAGATGGAATCTAGAAGTCGGCTAGAACAGACATGAGAAGGAGTAAAGTTGAATGGCTAAAGACTTTTATATGGATCCGGTATTACACCAATAAGATGATTACCGAAAGGTGTATATATAAAGTTTAATGAGAAATGGAGGCATTCCATTGAAAATTGAAGCTGGACTGATGACATAAGAGTTGATGAAAGTAATAGGACCAACCAATACGGTTCGTAAAGCGAGTACGAGAAAAACTCAAAGGGGTAACTATCCTACTGGGGGGTAAAGATTTAAAGAAGGTAAAGCGACACGAGCCTAAGGACAACATAATAAATGCGAGTCGAGAACTTTGATCGTTGAGAAAATCATATACAACTGAGATTTCTTATGCAAATGGTACCGATAGGTGTTTAATAAAAAGTCTTACATATCGGACCGATAACGCGAGGATGGATAAAGTGTAAATGTTCGCCCCTAAAGGTGTGTGCAAATAAGCTTTAAATTTATAAAACTAGAATCAAGCAGCAAACCCGCAGTGTACGGATCGACGTAGTTAAGCAAGATTCGCAATAGAACAAACAAACACAATCTTAGGAAAGAAGGAAGAACGGGATGTCAATCCGTCTTCTAAATCAAACCTAAACAAGAAGAGAAATCTTCTTGCAAGAAACCTTCCGAATCTTCCGTCAATCTGGAAAATATGGAAATCCCAACAATAATTTCCACCAAGTGCGAGATTAGGGCAAATCCAAGCACGAACTTTGATCTCCAACAAAATCTCCCAGTTGCCTCTAAGCGAGATGTACGCGTCGATAGTGGATGATAGCGTGGATTATCCCCCTAAGCGAAGATGTAAGCCGTCCTATGCGTCGATGACGGAATCTCCCTTTGTCCGTCTTTTTATAGGGCAAGATAAAATATCGGCCCGGCCCAATCTTCAAAAGATCGTGGCTTCAAAGTGTGGCGAAAAAGATCGCCAAGATCACGGTCGTGGAAGTTTCCACGACCGTAATTTAGAGCGTGGTTTAGGTCACGGTTTGCACCATGTATTCCACGACCGTAATAGTTACTGAAATGCATCACGCTTCTCTGGCATACTTCCACGGTTGTGGAACTGAACGTGGTTTGTAGTACGGCCGTATTTTAGAACGTGATTTAGGGCAAGAACGTGATTCTTCCCTAGCCTCGTGCATTCCTCAAGTTAAACTCCAATTTGCTCCTAAGAATGCCCTCAATCCATGGACATATCAAATCAACTCTTCTTTGCTCGATTCCGTTTGGAAATAGCTCTTAAGTACCTATAATCAGCATAGAACTAGTGTAGACGTCCATATCGACAATATAGGAAAACTACCTCACTTATGCATCAATGTTCAATCAAAGACTATCAATATGAATCAAATACGTTTAGAAAACGTGCCTAAAATATCACAATATTTCATGCTAACAAATAACCCCATACTTGCAACTTGCTTGTCCCTAAGCAAGGTTTCTCAAAAGCTTTTAAAACAAGAGTTAGGATGAAATATGTGTACCTTCTTTTGGATGAGTGTGCCTTCTAAAGAATAGATCATTCTCAAACCTTGCTTCAATCGTTTATCAACTTTTACACACTTAATCAAAGAGTAAGAAGCAAAGAGAACTCATGAATCAATCAAGCTTCTAAACAAGCATCAAAACCTTCAAACATTATCAAAATCAATCACAAGAAACTTCAATCTAGATCACAAAGTCATATAACATTCTTTTGATCTTAAGGACTTTCAAAGAAAAGGTCTAGAATGTGGAAGGGAAGGAAACCTTTAGGTAATGTGGTGCTTGAATCCGGAAAAGTGGACAACTACCTTCTTCTTCTTTTGCGGTTTCCGCAACACTTCACTTAGAGCTTCGCCCTTTTTCTTTCATTTTTCGACTTTACTTTTGGAGTTATGGATAGAGGTGCACAAAAACCAAAGCCTAGGAGATTGGCGTTTCTCAATTTTCATGAGATGCCTCAAACCCTTAGCGCACATACCATAATCCGCTAGGAATATCGCTCAATTCGACTTTGGCAAGACACAAACACCCGGCTATGTGAATGGTGCCGAGTTACTCATCGTCATGATTGACTTCCCCAAACCTACAATTTCTTTCTATTCATTTGATTGCAAATAATTGCTCTCATGGCCCTCCCACATCAAACATGCCTTTTTCATTCACTTCTCCAAAATTCCCGGATAGGTAAAGGAGGTTAATATTTCAATGAGGAGCTAAAATGATCAAAAGAAAGAAGAAAGAAAGTATCGAATTGCCTTAATCATCTCAACAAGAAGTATAGGAACTTATAACGTGATTTCAACTTCAATTTCTTAGCATGATTTAGGTAACATAATCACATTATGAAACTTGCAAAAGAGGTATAATTCATTCATTCAAATCCTTTTCGATTCACTATTCTTTTAAGCATGCAATTGTTATCAAACTCCATTCACAAGTAATGATTATCATGGAAATCATCTCAATTCATTAGAAGCACAAAATTTTCAAAATTTTTCAATTTTTATGGGTTTTTCAAGTTATTTTTCATGCAATGCGATAAGGAAACGTGCAACACATAATGAACATGCAATGATAGTCTCAAATGAAAGCGAACATAGTAAGTAGAGTTATTACAAACTTTTAGTACACCCCACCCCATACTTAGGATGAACATTGTCCCTAATGTTCATAAGAAAGAAAGAAAAGAAAAAGAAACTCACAATGTGGCGGTGGAATGTCTAAAGCGAACGGTCATGCATCAAATCACTGCAGCGCCGGCGGAGGCGGGAATGGAGAGAAGCTGGAGTCGTAGGGCCGCCCAAACTGCTAGCGGTAGACGTCCCTCATCATGTGGTCGAGGTCGTCGAGGCGTCCGTCTCTAGCATCGGCTCGGATCTCCAATGCTCCAACTCTCTCTGAAAGTCCGGTAGCCCAATCCGGCATCTGCTCATACCATCCCGGGGCGTGACTGTACCATGCTGGGGAGTCGGATGGTGCTGGTGCTGGTGGTGGTGTTGGCTGCTCTGTAGACCAAGGAGGGGGAATGCCATACCATGTGGGAGGTGTGGTCATCCACGTAGGCCTCTCACTCACGCTAGCGCGGCGAGATGACGAGCCTGAGGCTCTAGCTGGACGTGGAGAGCGTCTAGGTACATCTGGGGCCGCCTCCGGCTGGTCCGGAAACGTGCCAAACTCCTGCTCCGCTCCTCTTCCACTCTCAAACTGATCTCCCATATCCTCCTCCTCGACAACCGGTGGTGGGACATAAGGGGGAGCTACTATCCTGTTCGCATGCATAGCAGCGAACGTCTCCTTCCAATTATGGCGTCCCGCCATAATGGAGTACTCCGGCAGCCACTCAATACCCCTGCCCGTCCTACTCTCCCAGGGCATGCCCGCATAAGGCGGACCTCTATGTGTGGGGAAAATGAGAACCCTAACCATGAAAGCATGTAACCCTAAAGGTACGGCCGGTATGCGGGTGCAGGCAGAAAAATCAACACCAAAACTCCTAGCAATGTGGGTAACTATCCCACCATATCCGATGTTTCCCTTCGCCTTGTTCTTGAGCTTGCTCATAGTAGCAGCCAAGAGCGTAGCACAATCAGCACGGCGTCCATAAAGCATGGAGTAAAGCAAGAATAGCTCATCCGTCTTGATCTTTTGGGGCGTCTCCGTCCTAGGAAAGAGACACTCCGAAAGAACACGGTGAGCTATCTTTAAAGCTAGATGGTACATCAATCTAGCTTTGGTATCAGCGGGTTTCCAACGGTCCTCGTCGGCGTATATCATCGCAACCTCCTTCCAAAAGTCTTTGGCGTAAACGCCACTCGAAAATCGACCATTGAAGGTCTCATGGAACCCGAAAATGGTCCCAAACTCACGGATACTCAAATGGTAGTCTCTCTCCATGAGGCGGAAAGAGACGGTCCTATCTACGTGGCTGTGCTCAAAGGATGTCACAACCTCCCGTGTAATCTCCTCATATGCGTCTTCTCGGATAGCCGAGAAGACAACTAATCCGGCTCTATCCAAGAGCAAAGTAAGATCCTCCACAATGTTGAGAGGAGCTATATCCTCCAACAACAAATATCTAGGGCCAATCACTGCCCTCTTCTGGATCTTCTCGAATGCAGCGAGATGGTTCTCATGTATGGTCGGGATTCTAGGGTGAGGAGGTGAGGATGGAGGTGAGGGTGAAGATGGTGGTGAAGGTGAGGATGGTGGTGCCCTAGAGGATGAGGAGGAGGAGGGATTACCCTTCCTTTTCTTATTTTGGTTACCCTTCTTCTCTTTTATCCTTCCCGAAACTCTCCTTACAAAATCCATTCTGCTCAAAAATTACGGTCTATTCTTCCGGAATTACGGCCGTGGTTTACCCAGAGACCGTGATTCGTCTCAGAAAATCACGAATCTCAGCAAATCAACAATCAATCACCACAACAAGCAGTCCTAGTCTAATTCCTTCCAGTCTCTATCAGTTCTTCCTAAAAATCTATAGCAAAAACGAACCAAATTGACGAGAATCAAGAAGAAAGAATAAACCTCTTTTTCGGATTGAAAAAATCCGAATTGTGCGTTTGTTGATGGATTTCCGCTCGGTTTGTCGCTTGGATCTTGTTTGTGGTTGAATTTGCTGTAGTTTGGGAAGAAGAATCGTTGAAAACGATTAAGAAACGAAGATTTAGAGGAGGTCGTGGATTTTCGGCAATTAGGTCGTGGAAAGAGGGATTTTTGGGATGAATTTGTGAAGAATGTGGCTTATATAGTTGCAGGCAAAATTTTGAAAATCACGGTCTGTCGGGGTGTTCCACGGCCGTGGAAGTGTACGGAACCGTGGTTTTGGTGATTTTTTAAAGGCTTTTGGAAATTACGGGCACTGTAGCTATGACGACCGTAATTTAGACCGTGGAACCCTCTGTAAAGCTCCAAAGTCCAAATTTCGTCACTTTTCTTCGACATTATTCTTCCCTTTTCCTTTTCCATCGATCCTACAACCAAAAACACGAACATACCGGAAGAAATCGAGGCAAGATAAAGCGAAAACGTCTATTCTAAGCTAAACTATGAATCGAAAACAAAAACGAAAATGCAATACCTTGGGTTGCCTCCCAAGAAGCGCTTTGTTTAAGGTCCGTAGCTAGACCAATCTCGCACTTATTCGAGTGCGGTAGGCGTGAACTCTTCAGCTTGGAGTTCCGGCGTATACTTCTTGAGTCGTTGGCCGTTCACCTTAAAACTTCCGCTCGCTTCACCCCATACTTCAACTGCACCATGGGGGAAAATACGCTTAATTAGAAAGGGTCCGGTCCAACGGGATTTGAGCTTACCTAGAAAGAGGCGAAGTCTTGAATTGAAGAGGAGAACTTGATCTCCTTCTTTGAAGTCCTTTGGAATGATATGCTTATCATGCCAACGCTTTGCTCTTTCCTTGTAGATCTTGGCGTTTTCATAGGCGTTCAAACGGAGTTTATCCGGCTTATTGATGTCTAGGAGACGCTTCTCTCCCGCTTCCTTCATTCCGAAATTCAGCCACTTGATAGCCCAAAACGCTTTGTGCTCCAACTCTACCGGCAAGTGACAAGACTTCCCATACACAAGATTGTATGGCGTGGTTCCTATGGGAGTCTTGTACGCAGTCCGGTACGCCCATAATGCATCATCTAGCTTCAAGGACCAATCCTTCCTAGTCCTTGAAACCGTCTTCTCTAAGATTCCTTTGATCTCCCTATTTGAGATCTCAACTTGTCCACTCATTTGTGGATGGTAAGGGGTAGCGACCTTGTGAGTAACCCCATACTTAGCTAGAAGAGCTTCAAAGCGACGGGCTATGAAGTGAGAACCTCCATCACTAATGATCGTCCTTGGTGTCCCAAATCGCGGAAAGATGGTCTTGTTGAAGAACTTAACCACCACCATGGCATCATTTGTGGGAGAGGCAATTACTTCCACCCATCTAGAAACGTAATCTACCGCCAATAATATGTATTGGTTTCCACAAGAGGATGGGAATGGTCCCATGAAATCGACTCCCCAAACATCGAAAATCTCCACCTCCTGGATGTTGTTGAGGGGCATCTCATTCCTCCTAGAGATATTGCCTGTTCTTTGACAAGCATCGCAGCAAGAAACAAAGGATTGCACATCTCTAAACAAAGTAGGCCAAAAGAATCCAGATTGTAATACCTTTGCGCTAGTCTTGTTCGAACTAGCGTGTCCTCCACAGGGTAGTGAATGACAATGGCGGATGACACTTTGTATCTCATCTTCCGGCACACATCGCCGAATGATGCCATCCGGACCTCTCTTAAAGAGGAGAGGCTCGTTCTAATAGTATTCCCGGACGTCCTTAAAGAACTTCTTCCTTTGTGCATAGGATAGTCCGGGCGGTATCTCCTGGCAAACCAAATAGTTAACAAAATCAGCAAACCATGGTTCGTTACCTTTGGAGATCACGTTGATGCACTTCTCTATGATGTGTAGGTGTTCGTCTGGAAAGGAGTCATCAATGGGTAAATGGTCGTCCTCTAGATGTGTTAGGTGACTCAAATGATCCGCAACAGAATTTTCCGAGCCTTTTTTGTCGCGGATCTCAAGATCGAATTCTTGTAGGAGAAGAATCCATCTAATTAGCCTTGGTTTCGCATCTTTCTTTGCAAGGAGGTATCGGATCGCAGCATGATCCGTGTAGACAATCACCTTTGCACCTACAAGATAAGAGCGAAACTTGTCAATAGCATAAACAATGGCTAAAAATTCTTTTTCGGTAGTGGCGTAGTTGAGCTGCGCTTCGTCTAGCGTCTTGCTAGCGTAGTATATGGCGTGGGTTCGCCCTTCCTTTCGTTGTCCAAGAACAGCTCCAATAGCTACGTCACTAGCATCGCACATAATCTCAAAGGGAAGAGTCCAATCCGGAGGTTGGATAATAGGTGCTGAAATTAGAGCTTGCCGAATGGTGTTAAACGCATCCAAACATTCTTGCAAAAACTCAAAAACCGCATCCTTCATCAATAGATTAGTGAGAGGTTTTGATATCTTAGAAAAGTCCTTAATGAAACGTCTATAAAATCCAGCATGTCCTAGGAAACTTCTTATCCCTTTCACCGAAATTGGGGGAGGAAGTTTCTCTATGGTCTCTATCTTAGCCTTGTCTACCTCTATCCCTCTACTAGAGACTAAGTGACCTAATACGATTCCTTCCTTAACCATGAATTGACACTTCTCCCAATTAAGAACTAGGTTAGTGTCTTCACATCTTTGCAAAACAAGAGAAAGGTTAGAAAGGCAATTGTTAAAAGAGGAACCGTATACGGAGAAGTCGTCCATGAAGACTTCCATGATTTCCTCTACGTATTCGGAGAAGATGGCCATCATGCACCGTTGGAAGGTGGCTGGGGCATTGCAAAGCCCGAACGGCATTCTCCTATAGGCAAACGTACCCCAAGGGCACGTGAATGTGGTCTTCTCTTGATCATCCGGATGTATCGGAATTTGAAAGAAACCACTATAACCGTCAAGGTAGCAAAAATGTGAATGTTGTGCTAACCTTTCAAGCATTTGATCGATGAATGGCAATGGAAAGTGATCCTTCCGCGTTGCGTTGTTGAGCTTGCGGTAGTCTATGCACATCCGCCATCCAGTCACGGTTCGGGTAGGAATGAGTTTGTTGTTCTTGTTGGTGATAACCGTCATTCCTCCCTTCTTTGGAACTACTTGAACTTGACTCACCCACTTACTATCGGAGATAGGATAGATGATACCTGCATCAAGAAGTTTAAGAATTTCCTTCTTGACAACCTCCTTCATGGTCGGATTCAACTGCCTTTGAGGTTGTCTCAAAGTTCTAAAGTCTTCCTCCATTAGTATCTTATGCATGCATAGGGAGGGTTTAATTCCTACTAAGTCCTCAATAGTATAGCCTATAGCTTTCCTATGTTTCCTAAGGACAATCATGAGCTGTTCATGTTCATCTATGCTTAGTTCGGAACTAACGATAACCGAAAAGGTAGAATTAGATCCTACAAAAGCGTACCTTAGATGAGTAGGAAGTGGTTTGAGTTCCATTGCTTTCGGAGCTTCCAACAATCCTTGAGGAGCATCCGATGTCTTCTTAGAAGTTTCTAAGGGTGTTGAGTGTGTGGGAGAAGAATCAGAAGAAGTTGAAGAAGTGTCTCGATCACTCTCTTCCACGGCCAAAATTACGGGTGGGTCTTGTCCTCCACGGCCGTGGTTTAGGGCGTGGAAGGGAAATACGGTTGTCACATCTCCTCCACGACCGTATAATCCCCTGGAGTGAAGGACGTTTTTGGTTGTGCAATCCACGGCCGTGGAATACAATGTATGACCGTGGATTCTAACATTCTCAGCCTCATCATGGAGTTTCTCAAACTCCTCTTCAAGCATCTCTTCTTGTGCTTCCAAGGCTTTAATTTCCTCTTTGCACTCTTCCTCTTCCCCTACATCTGTTAGACTCATAGTAATAGCTTTTTGTAAAGGATCGTTAAAGAGAATCGCGCTTACCTCCTCCCTTGATAAACCTTCTTCATCTTGGACATCGTAAATATCCTCGTCGAAGATCGGCTCCTTCACTAGAGTGGAAAGAACGAACTCTACCTTCTCTTCTCCAATATCAAAAGCGAGTCTACCATTCTTGCAATCGACCATGTAGCCGGAAGTTGCAAGAAACGGTCTTCCGAGTATGATCGGGACCGGACTATCTGTAGGAATGTCAAGCACGACAAAATCAATGGGAACAAAGAATTTACCTAGCTTGACCGGGACGTCTTCTACAATACCGACGGGGCGAGTGATGGATCGATCCGCCATGTACAACGTCATCTTTACCGGTTTAGGGTCGCCTAAACCGATCTTCCTGCACAACGCAAGTGGTATGATGCTCACACTTGCTCCTAAGTCACATAAGGCGTCGTATGTGACATCTCCCACTCCTATGGGAATGCAAAATGACCCCGGATCCTTCAATTTTGGGGGCATTTTCTCCTTCATGGTCTTGATGAGATCCGAAGAATCCGAACTCATCTTGACCTCACCAAAATCTTCTAGCTTCCTCTTGTTGGAGAGGAGCTCTTTCAAGAACTTGCCATAAGCCGGCATACCTACAATAGCATCAATGAAGGGTATATTAATATGCAGCTTACTCATGAGTTCTATGAACTTACCGAATTGTTTATCTAGGCGCGCTCGCGCTCTAGATTGAGGGAATGGTAGGGGAGGTTTGTAAGCTGGAGGAGGAACATAAACATCTTCCTTCTCCTTTCCCTTCTCTTTGTCCTTTTCTATGGGGACTTCAACGAACGTAGGCTGCGGTTTGGTAGTAGTCACTCCGCTCCTAGTTGTTATCGCCATCACCCTTCCTTTAGGGTTGTCCTCCATCTTTCCTGGAAGTTTCCCTTGATTCCTAGGAACTTCCTGCGCGTGGTTGAACATTTGGTTTTCTAAAACCTTTTGAGCTTTTTCAACCTTAGAGACTTGATCATCAACCTTGATGAGGCGGTTCTCCAACCCTTGAAGCTTTCCCAAGATTGTTTCCAATATGGGATCGAGCTTCTCCTTCCCCGAAGTGTTTCCTCCATTAGATGATTGCCCCTGGCTTTTCAAAGGAGTAGAGGAAGAGGAAGGTGGAGTTAGTGAATTTGAGTTGGAAGGATAAGAGTTACCGGAATTTTGTTGATTGGAGCGCCAATTGTTGTTGTTTGGACCCCTATTGTTGTTCCAATCGTTGTTCCGGTTGTTGTTGTTTCCATTCCAATTGTTATTCCGGTTGTTGCCCCGGTTATTGTTGTTGCCGCCATTGTTGTTGCTCAAATAACCAACATCCTTCCCTTGTTGCTTTGGGAAGTTGGTCTTGATAGCCTCCTTCAACTCTTTGATCTCATTGTTGAGGGAGAAAATCTGATTTTGAGCTTCATGTGTGAGCTTTGCTCCTTGCTCCACACGATTTCCCTCCACTTTCCGGTGGGAATACTTCTCTATGACTCTTGCTTGCTTCTCAATGAAGTCCCAAGCGTCATCTTCTCTCATGTCCATGAATGTTCCACATGAGAGGGATTGGAGGTTGAATTGCGTTCCCGCATCCAGCCCCTTGTAGTAAATCTCCAGCAAGGCAAGCTTGGATATGCCATGATGAGGGCAATCCAAGAGCAAATCCTGAAACCTTTCCCAAGATTGAAACAAACTTTCGTTAGGTCTCATGGAAAAAGCATTAATCTTACCTCTAAGTTCCGCCGTTTTGGAAGGCGGAAAGAATTTGGTGAGGAACTCCGCGGAAAGGTCTTCCCACGTATCTAGTTTCCCACTAGGAAGTGCTTGGTACCAAGACAACGATTTCCCCTTCAAAGAGAAGAAGAAGGGTTTAAGCTTGTAGCTGTTGGTAGTAGCATTCTTCGGTCTCATCGTCTCCATCATACACTCAAAGTTTTGCAAGTGTTGGTGTGGAGATTCAGCGCTTGTACCGCCAAACTGGTTTTGGCGAACAAGAGTAATAACTTGAGGGTTAAAGCTAAACCCTTGCACATCTTCAGCATCAAAATTCACGCCCAAGCGGCGTGGTTGTTGTGTTGGATCCATCCGCTGGCCAAGAGTTCTTGGCTCATTATCCACACGTTCGACCCTCACATTCCTAGGTGGAATGCGGCGATTAGCAGCTCCTTATGGATGGAAAGGATTCATATTGATCGTGGGATCAATCTCCTCTAACGGTGGCATGGAAGAGTCACTATCATCAGCGGATGAGTGACTTCTTCTTCTAGTTCTTGATCCCCTCCTTGAGGATTTCTTGCTTCCTTTATTCTTAAGGTCGCTCAGCTCTATCCTCATTTGGAACATCATATCCTGTAGTTTGCTGATTTCGGATTGATGACGATCCGTTTCATCCCGGCGGAGATTCTCGTTCCATTGGAGTTGAGCTTCCTTCTCCGCCAACTCCGCTTGAAGATCACGTTCGTGTTCTTCAACCATCTTCTTTTCCTTGCGCTTTTGCCGTAAAGTTTTCTCTAGCTCTTGATCAAGAGGTAAGAGATCTTCGGTGTTCCTAGACCCGCGCATGCACTCAAAGTAATATCAAATAACGAGAGCAAGCTCCCAAGCTTGACAACCGGTTACCGAATTCGGCCGAAACCAAATCCCCGGCAACGGCGCCAAAAACTTGTTCGCCCCTAAAGGTGTGTGCAAATAAGCTTTAAATTTATAAAACTAGAATCAAGCAGCGAACCCGCAGTGTACGGATCGACGTAGTTAAGCAAGAATTCCAGAGTATCAAACACAGGGATTTGGGTGGGAACAAATTCGATTGCAGATTATCAAGCGAGTAAGTATGAGAGTTTTGCAAATATTGGGAAAACAACAATCCTAAAGATCCAAGTATCCAGCTGTGGCAATCGATTCAAGATATACTTAATGATATAAAGACAGAGTTGAGATATGCAAAGGTATACTAATGTAAGGTAATCGTACGGTGAAGTTCCAAAAACCTTATGTAACTCACTTACAAGGCACTCTCTATACAGGTTGTTGAGGCTCAATATAGAAAGATTCTAAAGGTGAAAATTAGTATCGAATACCCAAACTTGTAATCCAAGGATCAAGACTAACTTAACCGATTGAGGTTGTGACACTCACAATCGAGGTAGAGGTTGTTGAGGCTTCACTACCACCTAGAAAAGACAAGTCTAAACTAAGTCAAAGCAAATCTTTAACTTTGGATTAAAGTAAAAGCATATTCGTAAACTTGAGGGAAATTACGGTTGGATCTTGAGATTTCACGGTCGTGGAACTCAAGAACAGCCCGTAATTTAGGGTTCGTCGACGATTCTCTCAAACTCTCAGGGTCTAATCTGTTTGCGATCGATCTATCATCATCTAAGCCACAACTATCAACCCTTCACCTTAGAATTGTTAAGGGTTTCTAGCCAATAACAGTCATGTTGATATCAATTCAAGATTTAAAAGATAGAAAGATGAAAACTTTCAAGAACTTTCAATAAACCTCAATCAATCTCAAAGTCACAATCAAGAACAAGTATCGTCACAAGATTCGCAATAGAACAAACAAACACAATCTTAGGAAAGAAGGAAGAACGGGATGTCAATCCGTCTTCTAAATCAAACCTAAACAAGAAGAGAAATCTTCTTGCAAGAAACCTTCCGAATCTTCCGTCAATCCGGAAAATATGGAAATCCCAACAATAATCTCCACCAAGTGCGAGATGAGGGCAAATCCAAGCATGAACTTTGATCTCCAACAAAATCTCCCAGTTGCCTCTAAGCGAGATGTACGCGTCGATAACGGATGATAGCGTGGATTATCCCCCTAAGCGAAGATGTAAGCCGTCCTATGCGTCGATGACGGAATCTCCCTTTGTCCGTCTTTTTATAGGGCAAGATAAAATATCGGCCCGGCCCAATCTTCAAAAGATCGTGGCTTCAAAGTGTGGCGAAAAAGATCGCCAAGATCACGGTCGTGGAAGTTTCCACGACCGTAATTTAGAGCGTGGTTTAGGTCACGGTTTGCACCATGTATTCCACGACCGTAATAGTTACTGGAATGCATCACGCTTCTCTGGCATACTTCCACGGCCGTGGAACTGAACGTGGTTTGTAGTACGGCCGTATTTTAGAACGTGATTTAGGGCAAGAACGTGATTCTTCCCTAGCCTCGTGCATTCCTCAAGTTAAACTCCAATTTGCTCCTAAGAATGCCCTCAATCCATGGACATATCAAATCAACTCTTCTTTACTCGATTCCGTTCGGAAATAGCTCTTAAGTACCTATAATCAACATAGAACTAGTGTAGACATCCATATCGACAATATAGGAAAACTACCTCACTTATGCATCAATGTTCAATCAAAGACTATCAATATGAATCAAATACGTTTAGAAAACGTGCCTAAAATATCACAATATTTCATGCTAACAGTAAACCAAAAGAATAACTTAACATTAAGAAGGAAAGTCATGTATCAAAAGACGGGTCTTGCTAAATTGAAATAAAGCGTTGAGATGAGGATGCCTTTGTAGAATCTATGCAAGAGTACAACGTAACTGAGGTTCCAACATGAAATGGGCAGTGATGATCAATTGAAAGTTGAGACCGATTCGGGGAAGGAAAATGTTATAAGATGAGTCGCCTAGTAGAAGAGTTCACAAGACAAGCTTGAGAGACCAAAAGAGATAAAATGTCGATCCGGATATGAGAGTTTAAGGTCCATGAAAGGGATACCTACAATGGAGTGTAGAAGCAAAATGTAGACTTTACAAGTGTGGAGAGGTTTTGACCTCCCCAAAGATAAAGGAATTTGAAAGAAATCGCAATGCCGGTATCAAAGAGTTGAAGCCTTGTAACGGAAACAACGGAGTTTCATGAAGGCAATATTGCCGGTAATACCAGCGAAGGAATGTATATATGAGAACGGCCTTGGTGGACTCGAAAGTCCAAGGTAACCCCAATTATCACGGGACCTAAGTCGTCAATACCGACGGTCCGTGCAGGGGGAACTGCAAGGAGATGATAATTAAAGTCACCAGAACTACAAAGACACTTACCAACCCTCGTTGAAGACTTGGAATGACTATTTATGTCAGGATAAATGACCTAGTTGGGCTCGAGAAGTAGAGTTAGCCTAAGGAAACAAAAGTGTAGAAGATATGACGAATTAGCGAAGCATGAAAGGATTAAACGAGCAAATGATGCTCACCAAGAATTTAACGCTAGTATAGGTATGAGAAGAGTAAGTCCGGGATTTTGAGATAAGTCAATTATAGACTGACCGACGTCAACTGAGGACATGTAAGTGTTGGTTGGTATTGACGAGTAGGTACAGTTAAGAAGAAACATTAGTGACTGCGGATTTAAGAGGTAACTTTACCGATGCCTTGGAGGATTCCCCAAGTAGGCAACGACAACCTTCTGGGATGATCTTTGGATATGGAGAGAATCGGGTTAGAGGTTGCTTACTGGTTGGTTAAGAACAGACTACAGTTGATTAAGAGAGTAAGGGTCTGTTTGAAGAAAATCTTGCTAGTATTAGAAGGAAAGTATATGCGGGAGCGGGTAAATCATGTTGACCCTCAGAACAGACTACGGTTGATTAATGGGTGTTACAACAAAAGCGTGGTAGGCCTATAACCCACAGATGAAGAAAATCAATGTTAGGTTAACTATGAATTCAAGTTAAGGAATTTGAGAACTATATGAAGATCTCCACCGGGGGTGTGATTGTGGATTACAACAAATCGAAAGCCTGACAAGAAATAGGTGATGAGGTATTATTTGAGAAACAGTCCGACTGAGTCATATTAGGGAGACAAGACCAAGTGAGTGGTCTTACAAAGAGCATTAACCACCTATTAAAGTGTCGGGAGATGTCTCAGATCATTGTTCAGAATTTATAGACGGGATCTTCCGAAAAGTCAGGAGCAAATGGATTCAATAGAAGGAAGAAAGTTTTATTGGTATTTTGGTAGTCGCCAAAATATTTAGAGGTGAGTTTAGAAAGGGAACCGTTGATATATATAAACTGTTTGAGCCTTCATTTTATCGATTAACACTATTACTCATACTAGAGGATGTACGCCCACCGTCCCCCATGTCTCAGTGAGAGAGTACTTACCGGTTAAGAGTCACGTCATCAACTTTAAGAATCGGATAGATGAGCCAAAGCAAACTTTTGTGGAGTACCCAGTAGCCGTCTTGGAGCGCAGTACTAGACGTATGCGGTCTAAGGAGATATCGATGTTGAGGATCCAGTGGTCTATACGAGGAGCTGATGAGGCCACTTGGGAGACAGAGGAGAGTATTAGACGTAATTATCCCGAGTTCTCTACGGGGTTAGATGTTACTTCTGTATTGACGAGTTAGTACTCGGATGTGTGTTGTTTGACCGTTCATGTTTTATATGGGATTGAGTGATTTGTGTTTATTGTTATGTGTGCCTAAATATGACGATTGAATAGTGCATGTTAGATAATGGGACTTAATAAAACCAAGTTACAGAAAGAAAGTCGTTAGTTAGATACTTTATTCTAAGTTTCGGGACGAAACTTATTTTAAGGGGGCACTGATGTAATATCCGAAATTTTTATTCCGGGTATTTCCGAGTCAAATAGGATTTCGACCCGTTATCCGTTCCCACTTTATTTTTATTATTTCACCCTTCACAAAGTTTATCATTTTATGTAGGATTTAATTCACATAAAATGATAGAATTATGCCAAACCCTAGTTCTTATAATTAATTATTTAACAACGACTTTTGACGAGACCATGACAAAGCGGTGATGAGGCCATGACAAAGCTGAGACGAGGTCACGACAAATCCCGACAACATTTTTGACAAAGCCAAGTCTGGACAACCTCAGCCTCTATACCTCTCTTACTTTCAGCCCAGCGTCAGCCTTGTCCCGGCCCAAAACACAGCCCACACCACTAGAGCAGGCGCTGGCAGCCCAGGGAGAAGATAGGTTGGCTGTTTCCTTGCCTCGCAACCCAGGAGCCCAGCTACATCGGCTGTTACGGAGGATTCATCTCCCCTTTTTACGCCCTCTCTCCTATCTCAAGATCTCCCACGATCCCCACGAGTTGCGCCTTCCAATCCAGCAGATCTCGCTTGCATTTGATCGAAGCCTCTGCACGCTCCAACGAGAACCAACGCGTCACGAGCGCCTCCCATTCTGCAGCTACAACCACGAGACGGTCGCGACCTCCTTGAGGCAGTAAGGTAACGAGGTGAGCCTTCTTCCTCCTTCGATCTGTTACAATGTCCAAACCGAACCGCCTCACCGGATGTTTACCACAGAACGAGAGGTTTCCAATGTCTGAGGTCGACGTGAGGCTGAGTGAAGTCGATCTGTCCGGACCACGTCGCTAGCACTGAGTCCACTCCAATCCCTCCATTCCTCCGTGTAATGCCAAACCTTTGATCTTCTTTCATACCGTAATGATCAGGACTCTCACACTCTTCTTCTCCATGCTGGACGGACTTCCAACCACTGCAGCAGTGCACTCATGCCATCGAACCCAGGAGCGGGTGGTGCCGAACGACGCAGCAACATCGTGCCTCTTCCTTGCTGCAGTCCGACAGGTGAGGTTCCTTTGAGGATAAGCATGTTTAGTAGTTGTTTCTAAGCTTGTGTGTATAGGGTTGATTGCACCATAAAAGGATCTAGGACATTGGATAAGTTGGTGCATAAGTTGTGAGCTGTAGGGTTCGAACTAGAGACCTTTAAGTAGAATAAATGAAAGAAATGGCTGACAGTGAGAATTGAAGTTGAGACCTACTGCACACCTTAAATTTCAGCCTTGGCATGCTGACTTTAGGAGCTAGTTTGGATAGCTTAGATCGATTATCCACCGTTGAATTTTTGATATATTGTAGATAGATATATGTAGATTGTTGTGTTAAAATTGGGAACGAATGAACGGTCGGATTAGAAGTTATAAAGACCCAAAGTAGGGCAGTTGGGTTGTTTTTTTTCCAGCAGAGGAAAAATTGACCAAGTATGGAAATTCTAGATGTTATACCCAACTTTAGAGATTTATATAGGAGTTGTGGTTGAGTATTTGTGAGAGGTCTTTGCTCCTATGATTAGTATGGATATCCTAGAGGATCTAGGGATTTATTTCGGAATTTTTATATTTTTATTCGAGCCCCATATCTTGAGCTAAAGTCAGACCTTAGCGACTCTTTTGGAAATCTAGATTTTTGGTTAACTTTTATAAATCCTTAACAAACTATCTCTTGAGAACTAGATTAGGGAAGTAGTTTCCAAAGAAGAGTTTGGAACTAGGTTATAGAGTATTTTGGAGATTTCGAGACAGGGGTAAAATTGTCATTTTACCTTAAGAGGGTTTTTAGTAATTCTCATCATGAGATTGTACCTCTTAGAAATTTATAACTTCTAAGAGTATGAGATGTGATTTTGATCCACATGCCTTATGTGACAGGCGTTTGAGATACCACGAGTACGGACCGAGTTGAGACTCGTTGGAGTGTGATTGGATTCAGGTAAGTCCTTGCGACTTACTTCGCTGGTTTCTGGATATTAGTTGGGTGATGATGGTTGTGTGTGTGCAATGTGTGTTATAATAAGAATAACAACTTGTTAGGACGACCGTGGTTATTATGTGTTAAGGCCCAAGTGTATGTATAACGGGCCGTGACATCACTGCCCAGCTCTGCCAGGAGACTGGGAGGTTCTCTATACCCAGACCATACAGGTACACGGTGAGATGCATCGGATCCACTCCTGATGGGTACACGGGGGCGGAGGCGAGGTTTGGGAATCCCTCGTGTCACAAAATAAGTATCATTAGTAAGAGTGAATGACTTAAATGAAGATAATAAATGGATTGTTTGAAAGCATGATGAGTGTTTATTATTTTATGTGTGTGTGCTATTATTATTCTCCTAATGTTTAGATAACTAGCTAATGGTTGTTTTGTTGTGTTTTTAGATTTACCGCAGGTTAGAGCATCAACTGAGTGATCTGGAAGTAGTGGTCAGCCGGGTCTCCGTACTCTTTAGAGTGGGGGTTTGGGTTGCTGCTTTGTTGTCTTTTCCTTTTGTTAAGACAATTAGTCTTTTCCATTGTTTAAGTACGATAGGCTATTAGACTTTGTTGCATTCATCATTTTACAAATACATTTTTATGAACTTCGATTTTTCTTATTTGTGTCTTGTTGTAAGATCCTAATAATATTGTTGTCAAACTGAGGTCGGGACCCATTGTGAGGTCCTAACCAGTAATGTCCCGAGTTTTGAGAATTCGGGGTGTTACATACAGGGTATCATCTTCCTTGCACATCAACAGTAGTACACCGATACCTAGGCATTTAATCGAACACCTAAAGTGCATGAGTTGAGTTTCAATTTCTAGAATCCTCTAAAACCTTAAAATTTCAAAAAGAAACATATTTTCATTATCAGTAGCGTATTGTGTCAAAAGCTCAGTAAAAGAAATGAAATAGAAATGCATATGATTACCAAATCAGTCACGCCGAGCTCAATTACGCCTCCTAAGAAAGGAAAGCATACTACAATCTGAATTGAAGCACCCTAACAAAGATTATCATCAATGAGTTTTGATTCAATTGAAGAAATCATTTGATGAGAAACCCGAAAAGATTCAACTAACTTACCTTGGTTGCTCACAAACAATATGCAGGTACCAAATTTCATATTTGAATTTCAGTTTGAACAATTTATGTTAGTTTTTCGTAGTGTTAGATGTGTTCCGCTTCTTCATTCCCTTTTTGCCTCCAAGTCAAAACTGAATAACACAACAAAACAATAGATACGGTAATGGAGGAGCGTTAGAAATTTATCGCTGCAAAACCCTAAAATCAGAAGAACAGAAGCACAGAGATATCTGCGAATGCAAAAAAGGCAAAGAGAAAGACGGAGGAAGAAAGGAGGAAATAACATACCGAAATCAATAACAAAATCAAGCACCTGTCTGGAGAGAGTGAAGGATGAAGGTGAACCCATGGCCATGAAGAATCGAGACTGAAAGAGGGAGAAGAAAGTTAAAAGAGAAAGATCGAGTCGGCGACGGTGCGAGCGGTGCGACGTGGAGAAGTAAGCGTCGCCTGTCTTCAGAAAAAAAACGCGTGTCTGCTGATGAAAAATTGGTCCGTCAACCATAAAAAAGGAAACGGGTGAAAGAGCCCATTAGTTCATCACATAAGGGCAAAATCGGAAAATCGCTATTCATTCATCGAACTCTCACTTTTAATATAGTAAGGATATAAGTATAACTACATAATAACTATATAAGTATATCACTAATGTTTAAGAGTTTTATACATACATACATACATACATATATATATATATATATATATATATATATATATATATATATATATATATATATATATATATATATATATATTATTTTATATTAAAAAATATATTATATACGGGACGGTCTAACGGGAAGAAGAAGTTAAGGCTCATATACCGTCCCCGACTCCCCGATAGTTTTTTGCAAGACGGGTTCGGGACAAGATTTCTAATTTTGAATAAAATTCCGTCGGGATCAGGACGAGTTCGAGACGAATTCGGGCAGGGGCCGGGATTGACACGATTTGTGTCCACCCCTAGTGGAACCCGTATAATGTGTTATTTGTCAACATTCCTATGAAAGTGTCAAGCATGTCTATTTCAAGTGTCGCTTTATGATAAACAATCTATCAAAAATAAGGTCAAAATTTTAAAAGTTGCGATTTTTGAATCCTAATTATTGATGATTAAGGGTGATTTACTTAATCATTGATAGTAATTGACACATAATTCGCTAATAGTGCGTAATTGACGAGGATGAATTGTTTTTCTAGATTAGAATTGACTTTATGGGGGGGATTTTATTTTTTTCTCCGAGAAATAATTTTTACCCTTCGGTGCTATTTTGAGTATTTAGGAGTTCCGATAAATAAAGTTGCAGTTGGGATAAATGATGAGGACATCGGATATGTCCTATATGTGAATTAATATAAATAGGAAAAACGGCCAAAAGAGTTGCTACTTCAATTCTTAACGGTTAAGAAATGCGACTTAGGCTATGTTTGGCAGGACAAGGAGAAATACTAGTGTATGTGTTTGGTAGTGTTTTTTATGAGTGTTTTGTGTTTACACTAGTGTTTGTGTTTACACTAGTGTTTGTGTTTTAAAAAGCCTAACGAGTGTTTGGTAGGGCAAAAACGAAACTTGTTTGTGTTTACTATTTTACTTCTTGATTGCAGATTAATGGAAACCATAACTTCGACAAAAAGCTCAAATATACCGGCCATGGTTTCTTGTAATCCTTCTTTGGAGTTGTTGGATTTGCAATTCCTATAGAAAGGGAGAAAATGTAGATGAAAATTTCACTGGCAGATGAGATTCAAGTCGCTAAGAACAGAACAAATTAGTTTTGTGGGTTGTGGATCCCTAATCGCATCATACGGTTTAGAAGGGTGAAATTAGCTTCTGAATCAAGTAGCAACATGAAATTGACTGCCGAATCAAGTATCAATTACATGAAATGGAAAATCAAAAAAATAAGTATGCCAGCAAAATACACACAACCTAAGCTTAGATTGGCAAACAGTAGCCTAAATTAGAATCATTACCATAACAAGATATCACTCCTATTACGTATAAGCAATCAAATGCAAAACCTAAGAAAATTGAAATGCTTATGATATTACCAACTTCCTAATATACAGTAAAATGGTTTACTATTTGCTTGTTTCATCCTTTAGTGCACGCTTACACATTTCTCTTCTTCCATTTCAATCTATTTCCAAAGCAATGAGATCAGAAGTTCTAATACGTTTTCAAATTCAAAATCTAAACATGATTATAATTCGTAAGAAGAGAGAGAAAAAAGATCGGGATCAATGGAGAACAGCATAAAGATGAAATTAAAATTGATTTCAAAACCTCAATCTCCAACATCAGTATAAGCAAAATAGTGTAATCGAAGTTTCATACAATCAAACTACATATCAAAAGCTTTAATAATCAGATCAAATATTCAACCTAACATTCAAACTAGGGTTCAAGAACCAAAAGGGGAAATCAGAGGAACTCCTTTCAAACTAGGGTTCGAAAACCAAAAAGGGAAAATCGGGGAGAGAACCTAAGAAGAATAGATTGTAGAGAGTACAATTCGAAGGAGGGAAGAAGATGACTAGGAATAGAGAAGCAATGCCAAATTCACAAAGAAGAGAAGGATGAGAGGGACGAAGAATTATATTTTCAGGTGAGAGAAAGTTTCTTTTATACCTGGTCACACACTATAACATCGAAGTAAATATAGGGGTAATAATGTATTTTTGTACCAAAAATACTAGTGCTAATCCAAAAACCGTGGCTGAGAGGATGGTTTTATAAACACTACTAAAAACACTTCTCACTAGTGTAAATTGCCCTACCAAACACTCGTTAAAATTCTTTACACTAGTAAACACTCATTTACACTAGTGTAAATGCCCTGCCAAACACAACCATAGAAATGCCCATTTAACGAAAAAATTGCGGAATAATTATCCTAATAATATTCCGAATTTTATTTTCCAATTTGATAAAGTTTGGAGAGCGAAAAATATAAATGCGTTACAATAAATTATGATAAACTTTAATATATATATATATATATATATATATATATAGATTTTAGTTCAAGTGAGAAGAGAGCTTGTAGATAGGAATTAGGAGGGTTGTAAGCCGTTGGATGGATTATAAATCAATGATTTTCACTCGCTCATCATTAATGGCATTTTTGTAAATTGACTTAAAATCTGGAAAAATACCCTTACGTTCAAAATACTTATCGGTGTTCATACTTTTATACGTCATTGTCCATGTTTTTATACATCGGTGTTCATAGTAATTTTTATTCATCAAAGTGTCATGTCCATTTATTCTTTTGTGTTCATTTTATAATGCATAAATGTTCATTTACAGTATATAACCACAAAAGATAAAAAAAACTCATCACAAAACGTTAAAAGATGATCATAATATGTTATATATGTGTCAAAGTTATATATAAGTCATCGGTGTTCATACTTTTATACGTCATTGTTCATGTTTTTATTCGCCAGTGTTCATACTTTTTATGTCATTGTTCTTGTAAATATTATAAACTATTTTTCTATAAGGCATTTTGCCAAACAGTTTGTGTGCACACTAAAAGGAGTATATATATTATTCAATTGGAGATATTAGACCAACTCAACATATGTATATACATGTATTTTCTCAATCAAACTTATCAAATACAAAAATGATTCAAACAAAATCGATTTCGAACACAAACATCAATCGTAATGAAACCTAAACCTTAAGAATGAAAATCTAAACAATGAGAGTAGAAATTCGAAGAAACAAAACATGAATCGTCTTGTATTCTCTTTGATTTGATAATTTTTATATGTAATCGATCTCTGAATATTATAAACACGATTTGAAAGAAAAGTATAATTTTCAAAAAAATGACACTACTAGAAATTGTGTCAATAGCAACAGATGTTTTCCATCAGAATAATCTATTGATTAATATATCAACGTATATTATTGTGGGTTCCCTCATCCGTTGCTAAATTACCAACGGAAGTATTTACCGATGGACATAACTATGGGAAATTGTCAAATGTGTCAAATTACCAACGGTCCTAATTATCAATGGATCAAGTTGTGGCTAAATTTTCAACGGATGTGCAACCAACAATCAAAACTGTTGGTTATGGTAAAAATTTTAAAAAATTCTAACGTTAGCAACCTAAACTCCACTATGCTTGGTATTGTGAACGTTGTAACCAAATTTTCAAGAGATTTTTTTAATTTTAATTAATAATTTTTTTGGTATAAATATAGGTAAAGTTCAATGTTGATGGTGACTATCTACAAATCACTATTATTATAATTGATTGGCTTTTTGTTGTTATTTTGAGTGAACTCTCAATGGTGGTTCAAATGATCAATGTTGGTGTAGAGGTCTAGTAGACTCGATCATTCCTTTTTTATCATTGGTCAAAAAGGTACGTTGATTTCTTACGTGATAATTTAATTTTGATTTGTTCATTTGCTAGTAAATTATTCAACAAGTATATCAAGGCTAAACTAATTGCAAATATGTGGGTTTGATTTGTTGCAGTTGTGTTGGTGCATTGTGCATATATTCGTGAAACTCGATCTTCATATTGCTATTTGAGTTCGATATATTTGGTGGACTCGACGCCACGTTGGTGCATATATTCGTTGTCCACTTTCATATTTTTTCCGTCTACAATTCAATAAAGGTATGTTAACCTCTCATGTGATATTTATAACAATATTTTTATTCATGATGATATTTAAAGCTTAGGATATTTGGACATGATTTAGAAACTATTTCCCATATTATTAAAAAATTACAAAAAATAATGTGAACTATTAGTTATGAACAAAAACTTATAGAAGCCCGTTAAAATTCATCAAATCGCATACTAATATATTATAGTTTAAAATTTAGGGTTTATTTAATGATGAATGAAGATATATATATATATATATATATATATATAGCTTAGTGGTTGACTGAGATCTACAAATTTTTGTTTTTGCAAGCTTTTTCGAATCGCATCGTCAACAATTATTCTTATATGTTTACAATTTAATGGGCTTCGCCTTTTTTTTTCTTTTTCAACAAACCCAGCCATTTTTACTGCAATTTTACAATTTCGTGGGGTCATTGGCCCATATCTATTCTGACCTCCTTCTTTTCTTCTTTTCTTTTTTTATTTTTATATATTTTGGTTACTTTAATTTAGAGATAGTGTGACTTTATTTGCTAGATATAAAATAATTTAGAATAAAAATTTAAGACATTAATATATAATAAAATAATAAATTATATACATATATTTTGAAGTGAAGTTTTTTATCATAATAAATTTAAAAATTACTGATTTGGTTAATAGAAAAAAAAAGTCAATTTTTCCACTTGTAGTCATAAGTTATTTATATATGAAATGTTAAATTATTTGTAGTAAAAGTCAATTTTTATGCTTCTAACAATAATATATCATTTTAAGTTATAAATTTGTGTCATGCAAGGGATTTTTATGATATTAATTAAATATATAAACATTGAATATTCTTCTAATATTTCGATCGAATGTATAAATTTAAATTGTAGATCGATGATAGAGTTTTTTAATTTTGTTTACTTTTAAAAAAAATAATTAAGATAAGACTTCTAAAATTTTATAAAATTAACACTTTTATACTTAACGTACACATTTTTATATTTTGTAATGAATTTTTGTGCAAGATTTTATTTATTTTTAATTGATTTGTGCATTATTTTCCTATACCGCAAATATTGTATTAGACGTATTATAAAATCTTATCTTTTATTATGTTTGAAACTAAAAACTGTATTAAAATATATCATTAATTTAAAAATAAAAGTAGAGAAGGTATGTAAATACAATATACTTAACTATGCATAGTTTAATTTCATTAATTTATTTTTAATAAAAAATAGTGTACTATCTATTTATTCAACCATCAAAATTTACGTGTACAATGGTATATAGGTTATATCTATTTAGACAAAACAATGAATGATCGGGGTTGGATGTACAATAAGTTAGAGCCTGGACGTACGGGGATAAGAGAAGAATTTTGTAAAGGTCTCGATGAATTTATCGAAGTTGCAGTGTCACACAGTAGTGATCCGCTTGAAATTCGATGTCCTTGTAGTAAGTGCGAAAATGGAGAATATCACACGCCAAAAGATGTTCGGACACACTTGTTAAGAAAAGGATTTATGCAGAACTACACTCGTTGGACTTGTCACGGAGAACCCCGAATAAGCATGTCAATTCCTAGTTGCACTCAATCCCACCAAAATTCGTCAACGAGACGGGAATATGATCGTCTTAATCGACAACAAAATATGATGTTTGATGCAGCTACTCTAACTTTAGATCATATTTGGGGGGACGCCAAT
Source organism: Fagopyrum esculentum (assembly GCA_033239045.1). Taxonomy (NCBI): domain Eukaryota; kingdom Viridiplantae; phylum Streptophyta; class Magnoliopsida; order Caryophyllales; family Polygonaceae; genus Fagopyrum; species Fagopyrum esculentum. The sequence continues at coordinate 79,741,583 of BSUD01000008.1, forward strand.
AATCTTGGTACCTCGGGTCAACATGATGGTCCGGATATTCCCTTACCGAACAATCTAAATACAACATCTCCCACTATCGAACCTGGAGTGAACATTAATATGGATGAACACATCAGCTCATCGAAACGATGTTGGAAAGCTCTACAAGCTGCGGATAGGCCATTGTGGGATGGGTGTGAAGACGAAACTTTGTTGTCTTCTGTCACGGAACTGCTAAGCATTAAGTCTGAGTTTAACTTGTCTGAAAATTGTTACAATAGGATTTCTCAATGGATAGGAAAGTGCTTGCCTCGAGATCATACATTTCCTGACAACTATTACCAATCAAAGAAGCTTGTACGAGATCTAGGAATGCCAATGGAAAAAATTGATGTTTGTCCTGAATGTTGCATGTTATTCTGGAAGGGGGACATTGAGTTGCGAAGTTGTAAATTTTGCAAGAAGGACAAATATAAGCACATTAGCATGGGAAGAGATGTTCCTTATAAGCAATTGCGTTATTTACCACTAATTCCAAGATTGCAAAGGTTGTATGCATCAGAGTCGACAGCGGAGCCCATGAGATGGCATGCCAACCATCAAACTGAAGATGGAATAATGTGTCACCCTTCTGATAGTGAAACATGGAAGCATTTAGATACGACATATCCTGACTTTGCATCGGAATTTCGTAATGTTCGGTTGGCACTGTGTACAGATGGCTTCAACCCATTTAACCAATCTGGAAAACCTTATTCTTGTTGGCCAGTAAGTGTAGCACAATACAATCTTCCACCATGGATGTGTCTAAAAACTCCATACATGTTCTTGACGTTGATTATACCCGGTCCACATAACCCGAAGAAGCTTATAGATGTTTACTTACAACCTCTAATTGATGAACTGAAGTTGTTATGGAGTCTCGGAGTCCCGACATTTGATATATCTCGAAATGAAACATTTATGATGCGAGCTGCCTTATTATGGACAATTAATGATTTTCCAGCTTACGGAATGATGTCGGGTTGGAGTACAACGAGACCCATGGCTTACCCATATTGTATGGAAGATACCAAATCATTTCGGTTACATGATTGCAACAAACATTCATGGTTTGATGATCATCGAAGATACACTAGTGTTGATCATCCGTTTAGGAGAAATAAAAAGGCATTTTACAAAAACCGTGTTGAGAAGTCTTCTCCTCCTAAACGCTTAAGTGGACACGCTATTTGGGATCGTGTGAAGGATATATCAACAGTGATGGAAGCTCCTTCTTCATTTCCCGAAGGATACAAAACATTTCATAAGTGGACGAAGCAAAGTATATTTTGGCAACTTCCTTATTGGAAATCCCTTTTGATCCGTCATAATCTTGATGTTAGCGACAAGTCAAAGGATGCATTAAATGCGAGGAAAGATTTGAAACTATATTGTGACCGTCCAGAATTACAGGTTGATGAGGATTACAAGGGGCCAAAACCAAAGTCAATATATACACTTACGAGAAGAGAAAGGAAGTTTGTGAATGGATCAAATCCTTAAAGTTTCCAAATAGATATGCTTCTAATCTTAGTTGATGTGTACAAACCGACAGCTACAAGTTAATTGGGATGAAGAGTCATGATTGTCACGTGTTTATGCAGTCCCGGTTGCTTTCAGAGAGATGTTACCGGAGACTGTTTGGAGGCCATTGACTGAATTGAGTCAATTCTTTCACTCCATATGCTCGGGAACGTTATCAATTGCTGAAATGGACGAGTTGAATAAGGTTGTTCCACTAAGATTATGTAAGTTGGAGATGATCTTTCCTCCATCGTTTTTTGACTCAATGGAACATTTGGTAGTACACTTGGCTTATGAAGCAAAAATTGGCGAACCTGTAAACTATCGTTGGATGTATCCATTTGAGAGGTAAATTTCATGTAGATTTATATTTACTTAATTTATATTGGTTTAAGAATTATGTTGAAGTGTATTTATTTCATTTTTTGTAGATTTTTATATCACTTGAAGCACAAAGTTGGTGAGAGAGTCGGTAATAAACGTCATGTTGAAGCATCAATTTGCAACTCATACATCATCGAAGAAATTTCTACAATATGCGATCACTGCTTTATGCCAAAAGCCTCATCTAGAAGAAAGCAACCACGACAGGGCATCGAGGATTCTTCTGTGACCTATCCTCCTATATCTATTTTTAACTATCCAGGGCGAGGAATGGGTAAAACCACCACACGATGGCTCACTAATGACCAAGTAGAGAAACATGCAATTGAGACGTGTATTTTAATGAATTGTACCGAGGTTGATGAATATACTTTGTAAGTATCTATCTTTCACTTCCAAATTTTATTAAATTGATTTGCGTACAAAACCTGACTAATTTATATTACATTTGAGGTGACTTTTACAGGAAATTTGACACTGAGGTTGGTGGGGCGAATGATATAACTCGTGAAGCCGATTTTGCTCCATGGTTTAGATCATATGTAATTATCCTTTTTCTTTTGTCGTGATTAAACCAATGAATTGAAACTAAAATATTTTATAACAGGTTGTCAAGAACAAGGTGGAGAATGAGTTTATAGTGGACTTATCTTGGAGCCCAAGAGCAATGGTCACATTATGGTCATCATATACTATCAATGGCTACACATTTCATACATTGAAGAAAGGAGAAGGAAAATCCACAATGAATGGTGGAGTTTGGGTAAAATCATTGGACTGTACAGGGGCAACTCATGATTTTTACGGGCTTCTCGAAGAGATAATCCAAGCGGAGTATCCTGGTAGTCCTATGAAAAAGGTTGTACTTTTCAAATGTCATTGGTTTGATCCAATCAAGGGCATGCGTATGCATCCAAAATATGGTATCATAGATGTGAATCCTAGACGGTTGTATAGAGAAGATGACCCATTTATTTTGGCACAACAAGCTACTCAAGTTTATTATGCACCGTACCTTGGTACAAAGCGAAACTGTGTTGCTTGGTGGGCTGTATGCAAAACAAAAGCACAAGGCATCATTGAACATCGATGGGAAGATATTCAAGAGTCATACCAACCAGAAGAAGCAGTTCCGGGTCCAATAGTTGATGATATATTTGTAGATAATCTACGAGATTCCAATGGGGATTTTGATCATGAAGATGGGGAGTTTCACGTTGATACTGAAATACAAAATGAAGATGAGAGGACCACACATTCAAGCTCAGACGAAGGACACCCAAACACTTAAGAGAATTACGAAGACGAATTGTACGAAGAAGAGGATGATTATTAGAAAACTATTTTAGTTTTCAACCATTTTTTTTAATTCTGCAATTCTTCTTAGTAGATTGGGTTAAATTTCCCTTCCTGAAATCCCGCAAGAGTAAGATTTATCCGATCTTGCTTAATGTGCTACAAAATTTCACTATTAGAATTACAATTATCATTTGTTGGTTTAGAATAAATTAACTAGATTATAATAATTATTTTTGAATTATTTTACGTTTCTCGTTTGTGGTTAAATCGTGAAATGTGCATAGTTTTGATTGCTTTTAATTGAATTTTTTGAGAATTAAATACTATCAACAATATTTTGTTATTTAAAATAATATGAAAAAGTTAAGAGATCCATTAGTGCCGTATCACACTCTTTCAAACTTGATTAAAATAATAGATCTTACCCTAAGGCCTATATATTATTCTTTTATCTTCTTTTTTTTTTATAGTTGTATCATGGTCATTAACCAATGCAAGTTGAAACAAATAAATTAATTTGTCCATTTGATTAGACTAGGCGTGCCAGCGCGCGCGTGTTTAAAATTTTTTTTCCGGTGGTACGATAATGTGTAGAGTAAGAAAAATAATATTGCAAAAATAATAATTGGTACATTGTTATTAAACAGAAACAAAGACGGAGTTGTGCGATTACATGGCTATTGGTAGTGCTAAACATATAACAAAGAAACCCGTATACGTAGACGTAGGAATGAAGCCGTATGTGATCTGTTGTCTTTAGATGTAGAACTTGTGATATACCTACGTGAAAGAGAGTGTAAGTGTGCAGTTGTAAAAGAAGAATTTAGATTTTTGCTTATTAATGTTTTCATCTTACCGTATCTTACCATTGCATGAAGATCTTTCTTTTGTTTTTACCGTTGAATGAAGATTTTTCTTTTGTTTTTAAATAACGCTAAGTTATGATTCGTTATTGCGGGATTTTAATTTTTTGCTCTTTCTAAAATTTCAAAAGAGATGGGTGCTTTTATTGAATTTTTGTATTGGTTTTCATTGCCATTTTCATTTTCTTGCGTAAATATATGTATGTTTTTTCTTTTTTCCTCGAGATAATGCAACGTAGACTTGTCCATGAGTGAGACACGGTTCAAGCTTAAAAAGATCTGACTGCAATCTTGATCTTGGTCTAATCATGTTTCCTCAAGGCCATATCCCCTTGAGACGTCCATCTGATACACATCAGTGCATCGAGCTTGCAGTAAGGATGATCAAGTCTTCACTGATTTCCTAGCAAAATTTCTTATATATCAGTTTAAAGCATCACTGATTGGCACTTAAAGAGTTATCCTTACAATTTATTCCTTACATGGCACCACTTACAACATGATGTGCAACAATATCACATGCATGACGTGTTGTGGAACTTGTGGTGGTAGGGCCAAATTCTTGGCCTACATGTATGATAATAATTAACATAATTGTAGTGGTAAAAGGTGTATCAAATTAAGTCAAATGCATAATTCCAACCAGATTCTTAGTGAGCAAGTCAGAGATGAGCTTCAACCAATGTTTTAGCAGACCATAACATAGTAATAATCGTCACTGCGAAGTAAGCAATCCCAAAGTCAAACAAAGCAGAATTATAAACAACCCCAAATTTCTAGAGTATGCGTCAGATGCAACTCCAATTATTTGAACAACCAACTCAATTCCGTGCGAAATTAACAACAATATCCACACAACAAAACCCATTATCACAAAAACAAACAGAAGCACCAAAATCCGGTACACGAGAGGGAATTTATCGCTACAAGGTGAGCTAACTGTGCAAGCTACAAACCAATACACATTAACATCCGTTGGAAGCAAAATGAAGGAAGGTAGGGTTGCATAAACAAGCTGATTAGCATAATGTTTGAACAAAAGCAACACGCACAAAGCAACCGGCAAGCAATTTACAACATGATTCAAAATCAATGGTCGAAGGATTAAGAGGCAAAAGTAGAAAAATGGCGAAAAGGGCAGAAATTCCCGTTTACAACTTCTCTTCGTTGTTTCCAGACCGTAGTTGCCCATCTTCTCTAGAGCCCCTGTAAACCATACCAGTGTTTGAGAGTCCCCTACACAATGAAAACCCTAAATGAATGGTTGAAGGAGAAGATTAACCGAAGAAATGAAGAAATCCGGGAAGAAGAGAGAAAAACGAACTAACCTTCAATGGATCCGACTTGAGGAAACTGAAATAATTCGATCCAAAAATTTTATAAAGACAAGACAAAGAATTAGGGACTTCGAGAGCTTCAACAAGAAAAAACTATCAAGAAACACAAGATATAGAATTAAGGTTAAAAATAAAGGATTGAAACACATACACAGTTTGAATCAAGAGAATTGAAGAGAATAATAAACACAAAATTTAACGAAGAAGAAGGAAAACGCACCGGAAAATCGAATCTTGAGAGACACTGAGATTCCAGCCCATAGCTTTCAAAATAAAGCAAATTAAACAAGAATATCATTACCTGTTCGAATGGATTTAAAGCAAATCTTCAAAAACTGTTGTAGTTATGGTTGTTGCTAGCCAAGCGGTGTCATCCACAAAACAAAACACGAAGACAAAACGTGTCGACAAAAGCAAGCCATGAACAGAGCTGTTTGGTGAGGAGAACATGTGTGCAAGATGAAGAGACGGGAAGAGAAAAAGAGGGATAAGATTACGCCACGAGTTCAAGCGTCGGCCCAATTTGTCCCCTAATATCAGACGGTGGCCTGTATAATTTGGGCCTCACAGACCGCTACAACTTCGACTGTAGTTGGGCCTGAGTAGCTTAGGCGTGACAACCAAAGCAGGTGAATAGCCTAAAGGCCACCAGCATAGCAAATTGGTCCAGTACTGTAGATATCCTCAATTCAAACATATATTGTATATAGGATATAAAAAATTTGACATAAAAATCGAAAAGTCACTTCCATGTCATATCTCAGCAACACAAGTACTTTTTATGAAAATAGTTATTTTATTTAAATCAATTAAATAATTTAAAACCCATATTTAGAATGCATGATGAATATAAGTACTTGTTTGGGCTAAGCCTAAATTTAAAAGGTTGTCCAAAAAAAAGAGAAAGCCGGTAGTTTCGAAGAAAAAATTTTACCCTAAGTCGCATATTCCAACCACGGCTTTCATAATAACAAGAAAGGAAAAGAAAACTCGTAATTTAAAATTACGAGTTATTCATATATTCGTAGTTTTACAATACGGTTCACTTTTGAGTATAACTTTTTTCCTATTTCGGAATTAGTTTTTCACCTTGACTAATATGAGAAATATTTTTTCTATATGATTATTTTAGAAAAAAATGCATTATTTTGAGCAAGAGTTCTTACACGGTGTTGATTTATGAATTTTTCCAAACTTACAAACTCATGTATGTTAAAATTCCAAACTTACAAACTCATGTATGTTTATTAGATATAACGGGAAGTTATTCATACACAAGGTTTATACAAAAATATATAGAATATTTAGATATTTTTATTTGAAAAAATATTACAATACTTATCGGTAAAAATTCGGAAACATTATCTTCCAAATGCTCAAAATTGCTTCTTGAGTTTTTGGATTTTCATTCAAATCAAAATCATGATGCTTCTTAGAGTGAACATCGTTAGCGACGGTTGAATTTAAGGAACCATTACGTTTTATCGCAACTTGAACGTCTTCATCTGCATCCAATTTCATATTATATCTATGATGTTCTTTGTCGACTGGATATCTTCAAGTGGTAAAATATTTAGATCAAATAAATATTTCTTTTTCTCTCCGTCGTCTTTGTTGAAGTTCTCCATTGTAAATCAAAGATGAAATGCAACAACCTACATTTTATAAATAAATATAAGATATTAACATTCAAAAGTATCATTATACAACAACTATAGAAAGATAACTTACCTTGTACTCTCGTAGTACTTTTTCAACTAATTCAATGTGTTGAATCTGTAATATCCGGAATTTTTATTTCCGTTTAATTCCGAATCAAATCGGACTTTGAGCCGTTGACGGTTTTCCATTCTAGCTAGCAATTCTTTTTCACAAATTTTATCATTTTATGTAGAAGCTATTTCACATAAAATGATAAAATTATATCAACCGCGAATTCCTATAATCACTTATCATTTTATGTAGAATTTAATTCACATAAAATGATAGAATTATATCAAATCCTAATTCTTATAATTATTTATCATTTTATGTAGAATTGATTTCACATAAAATGATAGATTTTTACATTAAACCCTAATCTATCAAACCCTAGTTTATAACATGACTTGTCCTTGACAAAGTCATGACGTCCTTTTGACAAGATCAAGACGAAACCATGACGAGGTTTGACAAGGTCATGCATGGGCTTGACGAAGCCATGACATGTTTTGACAAGTTGTGACAAGCCTAGACAACAAACAAGCCCACTCCCTTCTTGGCCTATCTTTGTTGCAGCTCACACCACCTCAGCCCACTCCTCCTCCTTGCTTGCTGATGATGCAGTTCTGGACTGTTGTGCGGCCAGCCACAGCTCCCCTTCCCATCAACTGCGTAGAGCAGTCTTTCCAGCCCAGCACAGACTCGCAGGCCACCCGGAAGCCCAACAACGAAGCTGGCCCAGCAGTGATCCTTCCTATCCATCGTGTGTGTATGCTGAGTTGGAGGGCGGATTCACTTACCATAACGTCCCTGAAATCACGCTACCTTGCAGCCTCCACCTCCCCATCTTCACGTCTAGATGAAAGCCTGGATACAGCAGTTGAGTTTCCGCCTAGAATGGTAAGTGTAGCAACCCTGATCCTCCTTCCTTCCCAACTGGATTGGCTCCTTCTCAGCCTGGCGGATTGGACCATCTGTCCTCACTCTCACACTGCCGCAACCCTAGCCGACGACAGCAGCCTCCTCCAGTGTCAAGCGCAGAAGCAACGAGTAGCAACAGCAGCCTAGGGATGCATCTGCACGAGGACATCTCTCTACGACCCTTTCTGCACTCTTGACCCCAACAGCAGACGAAGGAAGGCTGCACATCCACCGCCACGCTGAGGACCTGTACCTGCCTCATTCAGTCATCGAGCAGCCAACAAGGACCCTTCTGCATCGATCTAAAGTCACCAAATACGCAGATCCACTGCCTGCACTTCCCCTTCATGAATCCAGTTGGAGGGAGACACATGTGATCACACAACCAGACGATCCTTGCCTTGTCGGATCTGCTACAAATGTATGTGGTAACAGAAGGCAAGGAAGGCACAGTTGGACACTCTACTCATACGGGTGAGGAGACTGAACGTTGGCAACGGATCTGCAGCTGCTGTTTTTACCCGCGACTAACAAACCAGCAAGACCCACTCGGTAACAACCTTTATACACCTTTCTGTTCAGGCTGTCCTTCTCCTTTGAGTTCCCTCCTTCTTCCTTAATTTAATTGAGTCATATATGTGCTTATAGCTGATGCCAAACCATCTAGGAGTCCATATAATTCAGCCAAAGGAACAGCTGCAAGGAGCTGTTACATCTCTCAGTTTTCCGACATTGACAAACAGTCAACTTCGAGTATAGATCTGGGTAAGCTAGACTCTTCCTTTACTCCTGGTTTTTAGATATGTTGTTGTCGGTATTGCAGTGTAGAGCATACTGAAATTTGAGCCTATTCTGAGTTATAGTTTAGGAGATATGATTTTATCAAGTTGGCTTCTCATGCAATTTTCTAAGTGTGCTGAGTTTGAGGAAAGTTGCTTAAGAGGCAGTTTTGTGGAATAAATTTGGAGGGGTTATTGACTTCTGTTAGACTTGAAATTTTGATATGATATAGTTGACATCTTGTTGTAGATCATATTAAAATTTGGGAAGAATCGGAGTTACGGTTCGAGAGTTATTGTGTTTCAAAGTTGACATTTTTATATATGTGTTGAGTGTTGGGGGAAAACAGCAAGTGATGCTGTTTTGTGAGATTATTTTGAATAAGCTCTTGATATCCTTTCCGGCTGAATTTTGGATATATTATAGGTAAGATTTTATAGTAGAACATATCAAAATTTGGGATAAATCCAGTGAGTGGTTTAGGAGTTATGATTTTTCGAAGTGTACTCAGATTTTGGCTAAGTATAGAATTTGTAAAGGGAGTAGTCAACTTTAGGAATTTTTATAAAACTGTTGAATGAACAGTTTGGAGAAATTCTTTCTCCTAAAGTTAGATAGGACATCATAGATAATCTAGGGATTTACGTCGGAATTTTTATAAGCGGTTACGAATTTTATATTTGGAATCGAAGTTAGACCTGTACGATTTCCCGGAAAATAGTAACATAGGAAAAATGTCAGCTTGGAACCCAACGAAACTTTGGGAGTTAGAATATGATTTTAGAATCTCAAATTGGAGTTTAGACATGAATTTTAGAATTTTGGGAATTTCGGGACCAAGGGTAAAATGGTCATTTTACCCTAAATTAATACTGCAACTAGTTATGTCTTAATATATTATTCTATTTTAGAAGTCTTAGACTTCTAACTACGTAGGAGTGTGCTAATGCACTTATCTCCTTTGACAGGCAACTGAGTTGCTACAGTTTACAGAGCGAGTTGGTTCACAGAGAGTCGAGCGTTATATCAGGTAAGTCCTTTGGGCTTACTTAGCTGACTTCTAAATATGAGTATAAATGATGATGGTGGTGTGTGATTGAAATGTTTATGGAGATAGGTTGTGATATATAACTACCGACCTATATTTTGGCCTAAGAGTAACGGGCGGTGGCATTCTGCTCAGTAGCTTGCGGGCACTGGGGGTTTCTTTCGGGACTAGTCCATACGTGGTTTGTAGTGATGCTACCAGTGGAAGTCAGCTAGACCTACACCAGTTGGATAAGGAACGGAGGCGAGAACTAATAATAATTCTCGTGCCACAACTTAAATTGAATAATGTGAATCACTTAAATAATAGATAATAAACGGTTGAGTGCCAGCATGATGTTTGTTTATTTTGTTTCTGCTTGTGTTTGTGCTGTTATCATTTTTGCTTATATTTGGATAGTTAGCTAACGGTTTATCCGTGTTGTAGATCTGTAGAGATAGACAGTTGCAGAGAGATCCGGAACGGATGGTCAGCCGGGTCCACGTACTCATTAGATGGGGACGGGGGAGTCTTCCATACGTCATGCATGTTATGTATCTTTATATATGTTTGTAAGGCTGTCACATGTGTACGTTTATACCATTAAAAATATTATGTTTTAGAAATTGTTTTAAATACATTTGTGCCTTGTTGTAAGATCCAAGTAATGTTGTTGTTAAACCAAGGTCGGGACCCATTGTGAGGTCCTAACCAGTAGCTCCCCGAGTTCCGAGAATTTGGGGTGTTACAACATGGTATCAGAGCTCTGGGTTGGCAACAATGGCACTTGAATTCTTCTGAAAGACCGAATGTATAAAATAACTAGAACCCGAAAGGGGTCTAAGATTTTCAAAACGGATTTCTGTTTTTACACACGTGCATAGTCGGGTTGTTGGGTTAGTAGTACGTCGGACCACCATCGTTCTCCGTGGATCTCTGCAGCTTGGAACGATAGGTGAGTTAGTATATAGACTTATATCGATAGGTTTTAGTGTAAATTATATATCTGTGTGTGTAGTATGCTAGTATCCCAAAGGATATCTTGTATCCTTTAGTTGTGATATCATGAAGCGATTAGCGCCTCATGATAAATCGGTAACGAGTTTGAAGAGTTTTCCACACGAGATAAGGGATTCAGACCAAGATTTAGTATGATACTCTGATGGACGTCCTGGTGACTTATAAATCATCCGAAGGACGGGTGGGCAAAGCAGTAAAGGTGTTTAGAAAATTTTTCCGCCAGTACAACCGGATAAGAAAGAAGTTCCCGAGTCAGCTTAGATAGAAGAAATTGAGAATCATGCAAGGGGCTTTGTCGTATGAAGTCGATAGATGAATTAGAAGAACCATGCAAGAGACGACGAGAGTGTAGAATGGAGATAAAAATGGAGAAACAAGAATCATATAGAACGGAGTACAACCAAGAATTTCGGTGTAAAGGACGTGACTATCAAGACGGACGCCGCCAAAAGCAAGCATGGACATGAGAGTACAAAGAAGATAGAGTGTCGACCCAGTTGTGAGAGGTTAAAAGGTACAAAGATAAAGAGTGAGTTTGATGACGAGAAATAAATCCTGTAACCATGGAAGCATGTGGAGTCCTTCAAGGATATGAGAGTTTTGAATGAAAGTCCGACATAAGTATCCAAGAAACTAGAAGTCTAAAATTGAGACAACGAATTTTTATAAAGGCGACATGATCAAGACAAAACTAAACAAGGGGAAGAATGTGGAAAAGTGATTTGGTGGACTCAATGGTCCGCAATAATTTCTCATTTACAAAGAGATTTAAGTTACAAACACTAACGGTTCATACCAGAGAACCGCAAACAGATGATGACTAAAGTAAGGAGAATCGCGAAGACACGCTTACAAGCTAATGTGGAAGACTTGATGAACTCATTGGCGACAGATGAATGCTAGGACTAGACTCAGAAGAGTATAGTGACCTCATAAGAGAACAAGAGAAGTGCAGACTGTGGAAGAAACTAAAAGAGTATTAACAAAGAAACTAGAGGAGATAGATTTTGACCAAGTCTATCAAACTTCAAAATAGATAGAAGAACAATAAGTCTGTGACCTTATGGAAGGTCAATTACATACCCGTCAGTAATAATTGAGACATAACACGTGCGGGTCAACCAGTGGTACTGGTTATCAAATAAGGAGGATAACTATAGAATGATGAACGAATTTTATAGACGTCTAGAGGACCCTTCAAGAGATCAACAACGACAAATGTGAAGCTAAATCGATCCGCGTGCTAGCACCTTAATAATAACATGGAGTGAGTTCAAGCAAGGATCCCTAATTAAGAACTTAAGAAGAAAGACTAGACGGTCAGAAAGGACCCCCTTTATGTCATTGAAGACCAAGGGAAGCGTGTGAAGAATTTACTACCTACTGGCTAGGAAAAGGGTGCATATCACAGTTAGTACAGATGGATTATAAAAGAAGAACTAGAGGAGTAAGGAGTATATGATTTTGATAAGGTTCTATGTCAATCAAGACAGAGTGTGTGTAGCATTCCCAACTAGATAAACCGCAAGTGGAAGGAAGTTAAGGTCATGAGAGTTTTGTAGACTTGATTACAAGCTATATTGGAAGACCTAGAAAAGACCATTGATGTCAGATGGACGACACAGTTAGACTCGAGAAATGGAGTTAGTTCACGGGGGAACTGGAAGTTTGTAATGTAGAATGAGCTAAAGGAGTATAAATTGATGAACTCGAGTAAGTAGTGCCCGCCAGGCAATTCAACGGCAAAAGAGGTATGAGAAAAGTATGTCCCGTAAATGGAGATAAGTCAACTATTGACTGACCGACATCAACTGAGGACGTGCAAGAGTTGTTTGGGGGATTGACGAGCTATGTACAGTTAAGAAGAGATATCTGTGATTGAGGATTATTGAATTAACTATACCGATGCTTTGGAGGAGTTCCTCAAGTAGACAACGAAAATCTACTTAGACAACTAAAGGTATAGAGAGAATCGTGTTAGAGGTTACTTCTCGGTTGGTTAAGATCAAACTTCAGTCGAGTCAGGAAATTTGGATCCGTGTTAGAAGAATTCCAAAAGTAAACGGAAGAGGTCGTCTTCCAACCGTTATCTTAGTCCCTTAAGGCAAGTAAGGAAGGTACTTGGTATTTCACCCGGATAGGACTTATGGTGTAATTGAGAGGGAGAGTTCTAGAGCCAATCATTGTGGACACATAGAAAATGTTCTTATAATTATCAAAGTAGCGCAGCAAAAGCGTGATGAGTCCTAACCCACAGAACAAGAAACTCTGGAGTACTGAAAATGACGTGTCGAGTTTAAGACGATGATAATTTGTGAAATGTATTTCGTTTAGAAGGAACGTGAAATAGGGTACGTGGAGTGACAAGAAATTTTGTAGAGGAACTGTATCACCAACTAGATAGACGAGAAAGTATGTGCACGTAGAAGTATAGAAAGAAAGTGGTACCCCATTATAGATCCAAGTAAAGCATGCCGACCTAGCCACATGTTGGCAGATCAGTAAAATTGGAATTTAATACCTAGCATGGTACTTTAGAACGAGTTTCTTGATGAAATGAGAAAGGAAGTAACGAAGTAATAAGGGTGTTGTGTAGGGCCTGCACTAACAAGCTCAAGGTGAGTAACTATCAAGTTGAATCGAAAGACAGAAAAAAAAAAAAAAGGAAGCTACGGGAGTGTACTTACATACCAATACTCGTACATATAGAAAACATAATCTCAAGAGTAGAGTATAAGAAGAATTTTATATTAGAACAGATCCGAGTTGTGTTGCATGTCAGAGAAATATTATCGGTCTGATAGACGTGAGGGATATAAGAGTGGAACGTTAATGGTGTGTTAGCAGTTATCGAGCAATTATGATCAAACGATGGTGAGGTAAGATTACCTTGTGCCTAGTGTTGTCATCGTGAATACATTATATAACACCTAAGATCTTGATACTGCGTAAGAAGCTTGAGTTGAACTAGAGATCTATAAAATAATATGATGACGTCGATAGAGTACAAAGATTGACCACCGGGTTTTAGTTGTTAAGTTATATCAAGTTTAAGACTAAAAATGAGCAGATGACGGTTCTTTGATGGAGGAACCATATGACAGAGTCATATTATGAAATAAGACCAAGTGAGTTATGATACAACTAGCCTTAAACACTTAGTAAAGTACCGGGAGGTGTATAAGGGGGGATATCCTAGATCGGATAACTGGAACCTTTCAGAAGATCAGAATGAAAAGAATTGGAATAAATTACCTCACGAAGGTCATCAAAAGATTTAGAGATGAGTTAGGTAAGACAACCTTGTGAGACCTTACAAGCGGAGTTGAAAGTGAGTGAAGGACTAGTATTCCTCACCCTATTGGAGAGTGTAACCCCAGTGTTCTGCGGATTCAGTTAGAGGGGTACTTGCCAGACAAAAGTTAGGACATCGACTTAGAGGATCGGGCAGTGCAGCCAGATGATACTGGTGAGATATCTAGTTACCACTCTAGAATGTGATAGCAGGCACTTGTCAGGTCTGCACATGAAAAGATTTCAGAGTTAGTGGTTTTATGAAAAGCCGACGAGGCTACCAAGAGTACTATGGATAGTATGAGACATAACCTTTCAGAGACCTTTGTGAAGATAGTTGTAATCTAGGGAACGACGAGTTAAGGCTTGACCCTATATCTTTGTATGTTGTCTTACTGCTTGTTTATTTCATGCTTGAGTGCTTAGTCAGGATGTGTGTTATTGATGACTTTGATATGCGGGATACTCATTTGGTGCCTTAAAGGCCGATCAGGATTGTCTTACCCTAAGTTTCGGGACAAAACTTATTTTAAGGGGGTACTGATGTAATATCCGGAATTTTTATTTCCGTTTAATTCCGAATCAAATCGGACTTTGAGCCGTTGACGGTTTTCCATTCTAGCTAGCAATTCTTTTTCACATAAAATGATAAAATTATATCAACCGCTAATTCCTATAATTACTTATCATTTTATGTAGAATTTAATTCACATAAAATGATAGAATTATATCAAATCCTAATTCTTATAATTATTTATCATTTTATGTAGAATTGATTTCACATAAAATGATAGATTTTTATATTAAACCCTAATCTATCAAACCCTAGTTTATAACATGACTTGTCCTTGACAAAGTCATGACGTCCTTTTGACAAGATCAAGACGAGACCATGACGAGGTTTGACAAGGTCATGCATGGGCTTGACGAAGCCATGACATGTTTTGACAAGTTGTGACAAGCCTAGACAACAAACAAGCCTACTCCCTTCTTGGCCTATCTTTGTTGCAGCCCACACCACCTCAGCCCACTCCTCCTCCTTGCTTGCTGATGATGCAGTTCTGGACTGTTGTGCGGCCCAGCCATAGCTCCCCTTCCCATCAACTACGTAGAGCAGTCTTTCCAGCCCAGCACAGACTCGCAGGCCACCCGGAAGCCCAACAACGAAGCTGGCCCAGCAGTGATCCTTCCTATTCATCGTGTGTGTATGCTGAGTTGGAGGGCGGATTCACTTACCATAATGTCCCTGAAATCACGCTACCTTGCAGCCTCCACCTCCCCATCTTCACGTCTAGATGAAAGCCTGGATACAGCAGTTGAGATTCCGCCTAGAATGGTAAGTGTAGCAACCCTGATCCTCCTTCCTTCCCAACTGGATTGGCTCCTTCTCAGCCTGGCGGATTGGACCATCTGTCCTCACTCTCACACTGCCGCAACCCTAGCCGACGACAGCAGCCTCCTCCAGTGTCAAGCGCAGAAGCAACGAGTAGCAACAACAGCCTAGGGATGCATCTGCACGAGGACATCTCTCTACGACCCTTTCTGCACTCTTGACCCCAACAGCAGACGAAGGAAGGCTGCACATCCACCGCCACGCTGAGGACCAGTACCTGCCTCATTCAGTCATCGAGCAGCCAACAAGGACCCTTCTACATCGATCTAAAGTCACCAAATACGCAGATCCACTGCCTGCACTTCCCCTTCATGAATCCAGTTGGAGGGAGACACATGTGATCACACAACCAGACGATCCTTGCCTTGTCGGATCTGCTGCAAATGTATGTGGTAACAGAAGGCAAGGAAGGCACAGTTGGACACTCTACTCATACGGGTGAGGAGACTGAACGTTGGCAACGGATCTGCAGCTGCTATTTTTACCCGGGACTAACAAACCAGCAAGACCCACTCGGTAACAACCTTTATGCACCTTTCTGTTCAGGCTGTCCTTCTCCTTTGAGTTCCCTCCTTCTTCCTTACTTTAATTAAGTCATATATGTGCTTATAGCTGATGCCAAACCATCTAGGAGTCCATATAATTCAGCCAAAGGAACAGCTGCAAGGAGCTGTTACATCTCTCAGTTTTCCGACATTGACAAACAGTCAACTTCGAGTATAGATCTGGGTAAGCTAGACTCTTCCTTTGCTCCTGGTTTTTAGATATGTTGTTGTCGGTATTGCAGTGTAGAACATACTGAAATTTGAGCGTATTCTGAGTTATAGTTTAGGAGATATGATTTTATCAAGTTGGCTTCTCATGCAATTTTCTAAGTGTGCTGAGTTTGAGGAAAGTTGCTTAAGAGGCAGTTTTGTGGAATAAATTTGGAGGGGTTATTGACTTCTGTTAGACTTGAAATTTTGATATGATATAGTTGACATCTTGTTGTAGATCATATTAAAATTTGGGAAGAATCGGAGTTACGGTTCGAGAGTTATTGTGTTTCAAAGTTGACGTTTTTATATATGTGCTGAGTGTTGGGGGAAAACAGCAAGTGATGCTGTTTTGTGAGATGATTTTGAATAAGCTCTTGATATCCTTTCCGGCTGAATTTTGGATATATTATAGGTAAGATTTTATAGTAGAACATATCAAAATTTGGGATAAATCCAGTTAGTGGTTTAGGAGTTATGATTTTTCGAAGTGTACTCAGATTTTGGCTAAGTATAGAATTTGTAAAGGGAGTAGTCAACTTTAGGAATTTTTATAAAACTGTTGAATGAACAGTTTGGAGAAATTCTTTCTCCTAAAGTTAGATATGACATCATAGATAATCTAGGGATTTACGTCGGAATTTTTATAAGCGGTTACAAATTTTATATTTGGAATCGAAGTTAAACCTGTACGATTTCCCGGAAAATAGTAACATAGGAAAAATGTCAGCTTGGAACCCAACGAAACTTTGGGAGTTAGAATATGATTTTAGAATCTCAAATAGGAGTTTAGACATGAATTTTAGAATTTCGGGAATTTCGGGACCAAGGGTAAAATGGTCATTTTACCCTAAATTAATACTGCAACTAGTTATGTCTTAATATATTATTCTATTTTAGAAGTCTTAGACTTCTAACTACGTAGGAGTGTGCTAATGCACTTATCTCCTTTGACAGGCAACTGAGTTGCTACAGTTTACAGAGCGAGTTGGTTTACAGAGAGTCGAGCGTTATATCAGGTAAGTCCTTTGGGCTTACTTAGCTGACTTCTAAATATGAGTATAAATGATGATGGTTGTGTGTGATTGAAATGTTTATGGAGATAGGTTGTGATATATAACTACCGACCTATATTTTGGCCTAAGAGTAACGGGCGGTGGCATTCTGCTCAGTAGCTTGCGGGCACTGGGGGTTTCTTTCGGGACTAGTCCATACGTGGTTTGTAGTGATGCTACCAGTGGAAGTCAGCTAGACCTACACCAGTTGGATAAGGAACGGAGGCGAGAGCTGTTAATAGCTCTCGTGCCACAACTGTAAAATTGAATAAGATGAATCACCTAATTAGTAGATAATAAACGGTTGAGTGCCAGCATGATGTTTGTTTATTTTGTTTCTGCTTGTGTTTGTGCTGTTGTTATTCTACTTATATTTGGATTGTTAGCTAACGGTTTATCCGTGTTGTAGATTTGTAGAGATAGACAGTTGCAGAGTGATCCGGAACGGATGGTCAGCCGGGTCCACGTACTCATTAGATGGGGACGGGGGAGTCTTCCATACGTCATGCATGTTATGTATCTTTATATATGTTTGTAAGGCTGTCACATGTGTACGTTTATACCATTAAAAATATTATGTTTTAGAAATTGTTTTAAATACATTTGTGCCTTGTTGTAAGATCCAAATAATGTTGTTGTTAAACCAAGGTCGGGACCCATTGTGAGGTCCTAACCAGTAGCTCCCCGAGTTCCGAGAATTTTGGGTGTTACAGAATCAATAATATATTCACGTGTGAATTGTGTAGGTTTTAGTAGTCCTTTTATAGATGATTGAATGAGATAAATTTATTTATTTATTAAAATTACTATCAAAATTAACAATCTTTCTACTATAATCGTTAAGTTAGGTGATTTACTTAAATTAGTCTAATACCACCAAAATATTAGCTTGAGATTAGGGGAACAATCAAAATAAAATGGGCAATTTTAGTAACTAGGCCTTTTTAAGAAACTAGAGTAGTAACTAAGCTTTTTAATGTTTTAATTAAGTAAATATACCCAAACATTTTGTATTTATTTTCAAACTCTACACACTCTTTTCTAAAGGAGTACATTTACTAAACATAAAAACTAGAAAAAGCCTAGTAAACCAAATTGTTTCTAATTAAAATTAACTTTACTTAATTTTAGCAACTATTAGTTAAGCGTAACAAATTCAGCACATGGTTAAAGGTACAATTTTTTTAATTAAACTTATGAAAATAATATTCAATCAAACATAATGACCCTTTAAATTTGAAATTAATATTAAAAATAATTTTTTTTTTCCAAAGTATCCATTGTTGCTTATAACTCTTGCATTTTTTTCTTCTTAAATATAAATTAAAATTGAACATTATAATTTATACCATAAACATAGTTTAAAAATTCAAATACTAATGAAATGAAGTCAAAACAGTAAATAATATCCGTACCTATCTATACTCAACATGTCTATATTCGTAGTAATTTAAAATTCGATTTTAACTATACATTTATTCTTATAAAATAAAGTAAATTAGATTAAATTATCATTAAATAATATTTTTTAAAAGTTAAAACAAAATATTTTTAAAACATTTGATGGTGGATGCAAGCTGGAAGTGCATTGAATGTGCCTCTGCCGTTCTACGCTTTGCAGGTAGGCATAAAGTAAATATCATTAATTAAAAAATATATATAAAAACATACGATGGTGGATGCAAGCTGGAAGTGCATTGAATGCGCCTCTGCCATTCTACGCTTTGCAGGTACAATGCAATTATACTTTTTATATATATTTTAATTAATAATATTTTCTTTTTATTATATTTTAATACCGTAATATCTAGCTTAGAGATTCAGAATGGAGAGTCCCTTCATTACGTCTCTTCATTTCATCTCAGACCCTAATACCTATAGGCTGACTGTAACACCCCAAATTTTACAACTTAGGGAGTTACTGGTTAGGACCGCACAGTGGGTCCCGACCTTAGTTTGACAACAACTTAACATGATCTTACAACAAGGCACAGATAAGGAAAAACTAAAAATCATAAAATAGTTTTTATCAATGCATGGATATGACCAGATCAACTACAGCCGGAAAAGTAATATATCAAAGTACGAAAGGAAACGAGGTTCAACTGAAAAACCCACAAATGCAAAAACTGCAAAACGTCCTAAAGTACGACACCCCGGCTGACCACTACCATCTGGATCACTCGGCATCTGCTCTAACCTGTGTCAAGTCTAAACAACATATCAACCGTTAGCTAACTAACCAAATATAAGCAAAATGATAACAGCACAAACACAAGCAGAAACAAAATAAACAAACATCATGCTGGCACTCAACCAATTATTATCTATTATTTAAGTGATTCACATTATTCAATTTAAGTTGTGACACGAGAACTATTATTAGTTCTCGCCTCCGTTCCTTATCCAACTGGTGTAGGTCTAGCTGACTTCCTTTGGTAGCATCACTACAAACCATGTGTGGACTAGTCCCGAAAGAAACCCCCAGCGCCCTGCGAGCTACTGAGCGGAATGTCACCGCCCGTTACTCTTAGGCCAAAAATACAGGTCGGTATTTATATATCGCAACCTATCTCTCTAACATGTCAATCACACACCACCATCATCATTTATACTCATATTTAGCAGTCAGCTAAGTAAGCCCAAAGGACTTACCTGTTATAACGCTCAACTCTTTAATAACCACTTGCTCTGTAACGGTACCCACTCAGTTGCCTGTTAAAGGCGATAAGTGTATTAGCACACTTTCACGTAGATAGAAGTCTAAAACTTCTAAGATCAAATAAGTATTAAGACGTACTAGTTACATTATTAGTTTTAGGGTAAAATGACCATTTTACCCTTGGTTCCGATTTTCTCGAAGACCCTAAAATTCATGTCCAAACTCCTATTTGAAGTTCTAAAATATATCCTAACTCTTAGAATTTTATTAGGTGCGAAACTGACATTTTTCCTATGTTTCTATTTTCCGGAAGAACCGAAAAAGGTTTAACTTTGGCTCTAAATATAAAATTCTTAACAGCTTACACAATTTCCGAATTAAATATCTAGATCATCTATGAGGTTCTATCTAGCCTTAGAAGAAAGAATTTCTCCAAACTGTTTAGCCGATGTTTTTATAATAATTCCCAAAGTCGGTTCCTCACTCTACTTTCTTATACTTAGTCAAATTTTTAAGTTAAATAAAACTGCTCAACTACCTAACTTCGGGAGCTCGTAACTTTAAATCCGACCGTTCATTTCTTCCCAAATTTTAATATGCTAAACTACATATATCTGTCTACAACATATCAAAAATTCAACGGTGGATCTTTATCCAAACGTTTTATAATTGATCGACAAGATGGCTGTTCGTAATCTGAACGCTGAAGGGAGTAACACGAATTTACAGCAGCTACTAACTTTCCTTTGTTCATAAAATGCAGCAGTCTATTATTCCTCTCCTTAGATCTATATGCTCAGCAGCTACTAAGGTCAACCTAGCCTAAGCTCAAACTCGACTACAGCAGTTCGTCATTCTAGCATTACGTAAATAGTGTATATACATAAGGTTATATATTACTTCTAGGGGTAAGGAATTGGAATGCAGAAACTGTGACTCACCTCTACTGGCTGAGGCGTCGTTAGTGTGGTTCCGGATGCTCTTCTGGCTCCTTTGTGTGACGATCCAGAAGGAGGACAGTCGGGTTTGGCTCGGTTCTACCACTGCAGTGACAGGACGAACTCCTTCCAGACCACTGCTGTCATGGAGTGGCCGAAATGGCGTTGTCCGGCACAGCAGAAAATCACGTGAGTCTTTGAGGAGGGTACAAGAAGAAGATGAATACAGGGAGGTAGATAAGCTCTTACCGAATGGACGAAATTGGACGGAATTGGACGAAATTGGACGGAAATGGGTCGAGTCTTCACTTTGCTCAGCCGAAACGTGTGCAGTAGGCAAGGACGCAGAATGGGTGAAGCTGGGACGTGCGTGTAGAAGGGAGGGATGCAGACTGAACGTGAGCGGCGTATATGGCAGAAGATCGGATGATGCACTGGCGTAGTTTAATTTAAGCAGTTACGAGATCTCCTTCCCCTATTAAATCGGCATTTATGTGGAAAGGAAAACTGTCAGATTTGGCTGTTACGTATCAACCCTCAGCAAGGAAGGTAGACATCTGCAGGCTGGCGCGTTCCGGGCTGGGCTGGAGTGCTGGCTGCGACGCTGGGCTGCGGCGCTGGGCTGCGACGCTGGGCTGCGACGCTGGGCTGCGACGCTGGGCTGCGACGCTGGAGCGGACAAGCAGCTGGCTGTTGGGCTGCGTAGGGGCTGGGCGGACACTTTTCAGCTTCTGCTTTGCTGGGCTGCGCAGGGCTGGCGGACAATTGCAGCTGGGCTGCGCAGGGGCTGGCTGAAGCAGGCGGACTGGGCTGCGCAGGGGCTGGCTGGAGCAGGCGGACTGGGCTGCGCAGGGGCTGGCGGATAATTGCAGCTGGGCTGCGCAGGGGCTGGCTTGTTAGACGAAGGTAGACGTAGCCCGGTATAAATTGTAGTTCGAAAACGAGAGTCCGAAATTAATGTGCGGAAACCGGGTACGGAATATTTACAGTTTAGGTTTAATTACGAGTTCTATCATTTTATGTGAAGGTAAGTCACATAAAATGATAGACTTATAACAAGTTCCATCATTTTATGTGAAAGAAGTCTACATAAAATGATAATTTTCATCCTAATATGTCCAACTAAGTAGACGGATATGAATTAATAGATCGAGATCTATTTATTAACGTACCAAGACGGAATAAAAATTCCGGATTTTACATCAGTACCCCCTAAAAAAAAGTTTCGTCCCGAAACTTGGGAATAAGATACCTACCCCATACCTTTCCCTTCGAGGCATATATTCTAGCAAGCAACTACTCACTTCATCAAGCATATAAATAATTATGTAAACATATAATCACAGAAATCATATAAGGTCTCGTCTTAGTACTAACCCGTCGGTACTGGGGTAGCGGCTAACTCCGCAAAGAACTCAGGATAATTACGTCTAATGCTCTCCTCTGTCTCCCAGGTAGCCTCCTCAACTCCTCGTCTAGACCACTGAATCCTCAGCATCGGTATCTCCTTAGAACGCAGGCGCCTAACGCTACGCTCTAGGACGGCTACTGGATACTCCACAAAAGTGTGGTCTGGCTCAACTATCAGATCCTCGTGACTGATGACGTGTCTAGGATCCGGTATGTACTCTCGCAGCTGAGATACATGAAAAACTGGGTGTACTCCCTCCAATCTCGGTGGCAGTGCTAGACGGTAGGCAACCTCTCCGACTCTCTCTACGATCTCAAATGGACCGACATACCGGGGACTCAGCTTCCCTTTAATGCCAAAACGTCTAACTCCTCTCGTAGGTGACACCCTCAACCACACATGTGCACCTACTCTAAACTCCAAAGGTCGACGCCTTTTGTCGGCGTAGGACTTCTGACGACTCTGAGCTGCTAACATCCTTTCCCGGACTAAGGCAATCCGGGCGATGTCGTCCTGTATCTGATCTGGTGCTACTCCATCAGCCTTGCTAGGCTCATCCCAACATAGCGGTGTACGACATTTCCGCCCGTACAAAGCCTCATAAGGTGCCATCCCAATAGACGCATGCCAGTTGTTATTATATGAAAACTCTACTAGTGGGAGGTGATCTGGCCATACCTGTCCCCAATCTAGCACACATGCCCGTAACATGTCCTCCAAGGTCTGGATGGTCCTCTCTGACTGACCGTCTGTCTGTGGGTGGTAGGCAGTGGTAAAGTGAAGACTCGTACCCAGAGCCGTATGTACCTGCTGCCAGAACCTCGAGGTAAAACGTCCATCCCTGTCGGAGACGATAGTCCTCGGTACTCCATGGAGTCTCACAATATGCCTGGTGAACTCCTCTGCTAGGCGACTTACCGGCCACGTTTCCTTAATCGGAATGAAACGTGCGGTCTTCGTCAGACGGTCTACTACTACCCAAATGGCATCAAAACCTCTGCTGAGCCTCAAACCAGTGACGAAATCCATAGAAATGTCTTCCCACTTCCAGTGTGGTACTGGAAGTGGGTGTAGCTCTCCTCCGGATCTACGGTGCTCAATCTTGACCTGCTGACAGGTCGCACACTGAGCTACATAACGGGCCACATCAGGCTTCAAGCCACCCCACCAGAAGGAACGTCTCAAGTCCCTATACATCTTACTCGCTCCTGGATGTACGGAGTAAGGGGTAGTATGAGCCTCACCTAGTATCCTCTGCCTCAGCTCACGGTCTGATGGCACACAAACACGGTCCTGTCGTCTCATCACTCCATCGGCACCAATAGTGAACTGAGGTGCCTCATCTCGTGACATCCGGTCTCGGATCCGGGTCAACATCGGACAGGTCTCCTGCTTTTGTCGGATCTCACCCAACAGGTCAGGGAGTAACTCTATGGTGGCTAACTGATGAGCTGTATCGGGGAACTGGATCTCTATCTCTAACCAAGCTAAGTCTCTCTGTAGCTGTGGTTGTACTGTCAACCGAGCTATCGCCTTCTCCTGAGGCGTCTTCCGACTCAAAGCGTCGGCAACTACATTCGCCTTTCCGGGGTGGTAAAGAATCTCAAGGTCAAAATCCTTGATCAACTCTAGCCACCGCCTCTGGCGGTTATTCAACTCCCGCGGAGTGAATATGTACTTCAGACTCTTATGGTCTGTGAAGATCTGACAGGTCGCTCCATAGAGATAATGACGCCAGATCTTAAGAGCGTGCACTACTGCTGCTAACTCCAGGTCATGAGTGGGGTAGTTCTCTTCATACGTCTTCAGCTGTCGAGACGCATATGCTATAACCTTACCCCTCTGCATCAAGACACACCCCAAGCCCAGCTTGGATGCATCACTGTACACTACGAAGTCCTCTGTACCCTCAGGCTGTGCTAAGATCGGAGCAGACGTCAATCTCCTCTTCAGCTCCTCAAAACTCTGCTGACACGGCTCAGACCAGACGAATCGAGTAGTCTTCCTTAGGAGGGAAGTAAGGGGTCGGGCGATCAGGGAGAACCCTTCCACAAACCGACGGTAATACCCTGCCAATCCAAGGAAACTGCGAACCTCCTTCACGTTCTTCGGAGGTTGCCAAGAAGACACTGACTCAATCTTCGCCGGGTCGACCTTAATCCCCTCAGCAGTCACTACATGACCAAGGAATGCCACCTCGGACATCCAGAACTCACACTTGGATAGCTTAGCATATAGCTGACTATCCTGTAGAATCTGCAGCACGGTCCTCAAGTGTCCAGCATGCTCCTCTCGACTTCTAGAGTAAACTAGAATGTCGTCGATGAAGACCACTACAAACTGGTCTAAGAAGTCGATGAAAATCCCATTCATCAACTCCATAAATACTGCCGGCGCATTAGTGAGCCCGAATGGCATCACTACAAACTCATAATGACCATACCTAGTCCGGAATGCCGTCTTAGGTATGTCCTGATCTCTCACCCTCAGCTGGTGATAACCCGATCTCAAATCTATCCTCGAGAACACTGACGCTCCATGCAGCTGGTCCAGCAGATCATCTATGCGAGGCAATGGATACTTATTCTTGATGGTGACCTTGTTCAACTCTCTATAGTCGATACACAGTCTCATCGATCCATCCTTCTTCCTCACAAACAGCACTGGTGCGCCCCAGGGAGAAACACTAGGGCGTATGAAGCCCTTCTCTGCTAACTCCTCTAACTGCTTCTTCAGCTCAAGCAGCTCTATCGGGGCCATGCGGTACGGGGCCTTCGAGATCGGTCTCGTGCCCGGCTCTAACTCGATGCTAAAATCCACACTCCTCTGTGGGGGTAGCCCTGGTAAGTCGTCCCTGAAGACCTCTGCAAACTCGCATGCGACTGGTATCTCCTCTACTGTCAGGCTCTTGCGCTCCTTCATGGCATAACACCAGAAGGTCTCGCAACCCTGTGCTATCAATCTGGCTGCCCTCACTGCACTGATGACTGAGCCGGACTTTCCGAGGTCCCAACCTCGGAATATAACTCTGTGGCCCTCCTCTGTGGCAACAGTCACAGTCCTCCTCTGGTGTCAGTGGTACTACTACGTCCTCTGCCACGACCTGATCCCTGTGCAGTACTGTATGAAGCAGGATGTCCTGGAGCCCGGTACTGCTGCTGCTGCTGACTCGGAGCTCGGTACTGAGGGGGTCTCTGTACACTCTTCTCAGCACCTGCAGGCGAAGATCCCTGCTGAGAAGAAGCCTTGCCCTGACGGCAGAAAGTAGCCCTGTGTCCCGGCTTCCCACAAGTAAAGCAAGTGACCGGTGGTTTCGGGCAGTCCGGCTTAATGTGATCACGGCCACCACAGTTAAAGCACTGTCGATCTCCACTGGGTGTCCGAACTGTAGAGTGGTAGTTGGACCTCCCCTGAGTCTGTCCTCTACTATAGCCTGCTACTGCTCCACTGCTACCAGCATGTCCTGTCCTCTGCCGCTTATCCGGCCCACTAGACTGTGCTGCTTTCCTAGAAGCTGGTCTATCTCTCTCATAAGCAGAGGCCCTATCCTGATAATCAGACAAGGTCTCACAGCGGAATCCAGCCAGGTAGGATCGGGTACTCTCTCTCAACCTCCTGGAGAAAAGATAAACATGCTGCTCTTCTGGAGGTGCAGACGGTCCAAGCAAAGTCAACTCCTTCTGAAACTTCTTTATGGCTGCAGCAATCGGGATATCCTCGAATCCCGCCTCAATGAAATCCTGGAATCTCTCCCTCCTCAGCGAAACTGGGCAGTACCTGTCTCTAACAATGGTCTTCATCTGCTCCCAGCTGGTGACTCGGCCACGAATGGTACGCCACCATGAATGAGCATCATCTGTGAAGCAGGTCTGTATCAAATCCACCTGTCGGTCCACGGGGCAACGTATTGCCTCCAAAGCAGTCTCAATCTTCCCTATCCAGTGCTCCACCTCTAGCCCTATCTCTCCGCTGAATGAGGGGACCTTCTGAGAGTTGAAAGCCTTCAACCACTCATCCGGTCTCGGTGCTCTGACCCCAGTAGGTGTTCTATCAACATCAGCCCTCCTCTCAGATACAGCCGGCTCCTGAGACACTCCCTGTGTCACCTGAGCTGACCTAGCCGGCTCCACTGGTGGTACCTGAGTAAGCCTCTCCACTCTGGCAGCTTCCTCCCTGCGCTCAACATAGGCTCTGAACTCTCTATACTCCGATGCTCCAATAGAGACACGTCCCGACTCAGTAGAACGAGCTCCCTGCGCTCCAGACCTAGCGGCGGGCACCGGCCTGACCTCGGGGCCTACACTCTCAGCTACTTCCTCTACAGCAACCTCTGGTACGCTTGCTGCAGGTGGGTCATCTCGAGGAACTCGTCCTCGACTTCTCCCTAGTGGAGGTCTACCCACACGACCACGCCCTCTGACAGTAGGGGTGCTATCAGCTCGATCCTGTCTGACTGGGGGAAGGGGGGGACGACCCCTACCTCGGCCAGTCACTTGTGCAGCCCTAGTACGTGCCATCTGCACGAATAGTAATAACTACAGTTATAAACTAGCTAATCTATCATAACATTACAAGTCCATAATTATTCTAAGATTACCGAGATCCGCAGAGGTAGTGGTGGTCGTCCGTACTTTCTATCCCAACCCGACTCAGTATGCATTTAAAACCAAAATTTTTCGTTGGAAAACTCAGACCCCTTTCGGGTTCTGTTTATTTACTTATACGACCTTTTTAGAAGATTCAAGTGCCATTGTTGCCAACCTAGAGCTCTGATACCATGTTGTAACACCCCAAATTTTACAACTTAGGGAGTTACTGGTTAGGACCGCACAGTGGGTCCCGACCTTAGTTTGACAACAACTTAACATGATCTTACAACAAGGCACCGATAAGGAAAAACTAAAAATCATAAAATAGTTTTTATCAATGCATGAATATGACCAGATCAACTACAGCCGGAAAAGTAATATATCAAAGTACGAAAGGAAACGAGGTTCAACTGAAAAACCCACAAATGCAAAAACTGCAAAACGTCCTAAAGTACGACACCCCGGCTGACCACTACCATCTGGATCACTCGGCATCTGCTCTAACCTGTGTCAAATCTAAACAACATATCAACCGTTAGCTAACTAACCAAATATAAGCAAAATGATAACAGCACAAACACAAGCAGAAACAAAAATATAAACAAACAACATGCTGGCACTCAACCAATTATTATCTGTTATTTAAGTGATTCACATTATTCAATTTAAGTTGTGGCACGAGAACTATTATTAGTTCTCGCCTCCGTTCCTTATCCAACTGGTGTAGGTCTAGCTGACTTCCTTTGGTAGCATCACTACAAACCATGTGTGGACTAGTCCCGAAAGAAACCCCCAGCGCCCTGCGAGCTACTGAGCGGAATGTCACCGCCCGTTACTCTTAGGCCAAAAATACAGGTCGGTATTTATATATCACAACCTATCTCTCTAACATGTCAATCACACACCACCATCATCATTTATACTCATATTTAGCAGTCAGCTAAGTAAGCCCAAAGGACTTACCTGTTATAACGCTCGACTCTTTAATAACCACTTGCTCTGTAACTGTACCCACTCAGTTGCCTGTTAAAGGCGATAAGTGTATTAGCACACTTTCACGTAGATAGAAGTCTAAAACTTCTAAGATCAAATAAGTATTAAGACGTACTAGTTACATTATTAGTTTTAGGGTAAAATGACCATTTTACCCTTGGTTCCGATTTTCTCGAAGACCCTAAAATTCATGTCCAAACTCCTATTTGAAGTTCTAAAATATATCCTAACTCTTAGAATTTTATTAGGTGCGAAACTGACATTTTTCCTATGTTTCTATTTTCCGGAAGAACCGAAAAAGGTTTAACTTCGGCTCTAAATATAAAATTCTTAACAGCTTATAAAATTTCCGAATTAAATATCTAGATCATCTATGAGGTTCTATCTAGCCTTAGAAGAAAGAATTTCTCCAAACTGTTTAGCCGATGTTTTTATAATAATTCCCAAAGTCGGTTCCTCACTCTACTTTCTTATACTTAGTCAAATTTTTAAGTTTAATAAAACTGCTCAACTACCTAACTTCGGGAGCTCGTAACTTTAAATCCGACCGTTCATTTCTTCCCAAATTTTAATATGCTAAACTACATATATCTTTCTACAACATATCAAAAATTCAACGGTGGATCTTTATCCAAACGTTTTATAATTGATCGACAAGATGGCTGTTCGTAACCTAAACGCTGAAGGGAGTAAAACGAATTTACAGCAGCTACTAACTTTCCTTTGTTC
Organism: Fagopyrum esculentum; assembly: GCA_033239045.1. Classification (NCBI taxonomy): domain Eukaryota; kingdom Viridiplantae; phylum Streptophyta; class Magnoliopsida; order Caryophyllales; family Polygonaceae; genus Fagopyrum; species Fagopyrum esculentum. Next base: position 79,770,279 of record BSUD01000008.1, read on the forward strand.
ATAAAATGCAGCAGTCCATTATTCCTCTCCTTAGATCTATATGCTCAGCAGCTACCAAGGTCAACCTAGCCTAAGTTCAAACTCGACTACAGCAGTTCGTCATTTTAGCATTACGTAAATAGTGTATATACATAAGGTTATATATTACTTCTAGGGGTAAGGAATTGGGATGCAGAAACTGTGACTCACCTCTACTGGCTGAGGCGTCGTTAGTATGGTTCCGGATGTTCTTCTGGCTCCTTTGTGTGACGATCCAGAAGGAGGACGGTCAAGTTTGGCTCGGCTCTACCACTGCAGTGACGGGACGAAATCCTTCCAGCCCCACTGCTGTCATGGAGTGGCCGAGATGGGCGTTGTCCGGCACAGCAGAAGAATTACGTGAGTCCTTAAGGTGGGTACAAGAAGAAGATGAATATAGGAAGGTAGATAGGCTCTTACCGAATGGACGAAATTGGACGGAATTGGACGGAATTGGACGGAATTGGTTGAGTCTTCACTTTGCTCAGCCGAAACGTGTGCAGTAGGCAAGGACGCAGAATGGGCGAAGGTTGGAACGTGCGTGTAGAAGGGAGGGATGCAGAATGAACGTGAGCGGCGTATATGGCAAAAGATCAGACGATGCACTGGCGTAGTTTAATTTAGGCAGTTACGGGATCTCCTTCCCCTATTAAATCGGCATTTATGTGGAAGGAAACTGCCAGATTTGGCTGTTACGTATCAACCCTCGGCAAGGAAGGTAGGCATCTGCAGGCTGGCGCGTTCCGGGCTGGGCTGGAGTGCTGGGCTGCAATGCTGGCTGCGACGCTGGGCTGCGGCGCTGGGCTGTGACGCTGGACTGGCTCACGGCTGGCGCAACAGTGGGCTGGCTGAAGCAGGCAAGCAGCTGGGCTGCGATGCTGGAGCGGACAAGCAGCTGGGCTGCGATGCTGGAGCGGACAAGCAGCTGGGCTGCGGGCTGGACAAAGGAAAATGTAACCCGGTACAAATTGTAGTTCGGAATCGAGAAGCCGAATTTAATGTACGGAATAACCGGCTACGGAATATTTTACAGTTTAGGTTTAGTTACGAACTCTATCATTTTATGTGAAGGTAAGTCACATAAAATGATAAACTTATAAAAAGTTCCATCATTTTATGTGAAAGAGGTCTACATAAAATGATAATTTTTATCCTAATATGTCTAACTAAGTAGACGGATATGAATTAATAGATCGAGATCTATTTATTAACGTACGAAGACGGAATAAAAATTCCGGATTTTACATCAGTACCCCCTAAAAAAAAGTTTCGTCCCGAAACTTGGGAATAAGATACCTACCCCATACCTTTCCCTTCGAGGCATATATTCTAGCAAGCAACTACTCACTTCATCAAGCATATAAATAATTATGTAAACATATAATCACAGAAATCATATAAGGTCTCGTCTTAGTACTAACCCGTCGGTACTGGGGTAGCGGCTAACTCCGCAAAGAACTCAGGATAATTACGTCTAATGCTCTCCTCTGTCTCCCAGGTAGCCTCCTCAACTCCTCGTCTAGACCACTGAATCCTCAGCATCGGTATCTCCTTAGAACGCAGGCGCCTAACGCTACGCTCTAGGACGGCTACTGGATACTCCACAAAAGTGTGGTCTGGCTCAACTATCAGATCCTCGTGACTGATGACGTGTCTAGGATCCGGTATGTACTCTCGCAGCTGAGATACATGAAAAACTGGGTGTACTCCCTCCAATCTCGGTGGCAGTGCTAGACGGTAGGCAACCTCTCCGACTCTCTCTACGATCTCAAATGGACCGACATACCGGGGACTCAGCTTCCCTTTAATGCCAAAACGTCTAACTCCTCTCGTAGGTGACACCCTCAACCACACATGTGCACCTACTCTAAACTCCAAAGGTCGACGCCTTTTGTCGGCGTAGGACTTCTGACGACTCTGAGCTGCTAACATCCTTTCCCGGACTAAGGCAATCCGGGCGATGTCGTCCTGTATCTGATCTGGTGCTACTCCATCAGCCTTGCTAGGCTCATCCCAACATAGCGGTGTACGACATTTCCGCCCGTACAAAGCCTCATAAGGTGCCATCCCAATAGACGCATGCCAG
>BSUD01000008.1:79780267-79868804 GCA_033239045.1 Fagopyrum esculentum
TGGACCTCCCCTGAGTCTGTCCTCTACTATAGCCTGCTACTGCTCCACTGCTACCAGCATGTCCTGTCCTCTGCCGCTTATCCGGCCCACTAGACTGTGCTGCTTTCCTAGAAGTTGGTCTATCTCTCTCATAAGCAGAGGCCCTATCCTGATAATCAGACAAGGTCTCACAGCGGAATCCAGCCAGGTAAGATCGGGTACTCTCTCTCAACCTCCTGGAGAAAAGATAAACATGCTGCTCTTCTGGAGGTGCAGACGGTCCAAGCAAAGTCAACTCTTTCTGAAACTTCTTTATGGCTGCAGAAATCGGGATATCCTCGAATCCCGCCTCAATGAAATCCTGGAATCTCTCCCTCCTCAGCGAAACTGGGCAGTACCTGTCTCTAACAATGGTCTTCATCTGCTCCCAGCTGGTGACTCGGCCACGAATGGTACGCCACCATGAATGAGCATCATCTGTGAAGCAGGTCTGTATCAAATCCACCTGTCGGTCCACGGGGCAACGTATTGCTTCCAAAGCAGTCTCAATCTTCCCTATCCAGTGCTCCACCTCTAGCCCTATCTCCCCGCTGAATGAGGGAACCTTCTGAGAGTTGAAAGCCTTCAACCACTCATCCGGTCTCGGTGCTCTGACCCCAGTAGGTGCTCTATCAACATCAGCCCTCCTCTCAGATACAGCCGGCTCCTGAGACACTCCCTGTGTCACCTGAGCTGACCTAGCCGGCTCCACTGGTGGTACCTGAGTAAGCCTCTCCACTCTGGCAGCTTCCTCCCTGCGCTCAACATAGGCTCTGAACTCTCTATACTCCGATGCTCCAATAGAGACACGTCCCGACTCAGTAGAACGAGCTCCCTGCGCTCCAGACCTAGCGGCGGGCACCGGCCTGACCTCGGGGCCTACACTCTCAGCTACTTCCTCTACAGCAACCTCTGGTACGCTTGCTGCAGGTGGGTCATCTCGAGGAACTCGTCCTCGACTTCTCCCTAGTGGAGGTCTACCTACACGACCACGCCCTCTGACAGTAGGGGTGCTATCAGCTCGATCCTGTCTGACTGGGGGAAGGGGGGGACGACCCCTACCTCGGCCAGTCACTTGTGCAGCCCTAGTACGTGCCATCTGCACGAATAGTAATAACTACAGTTATAAACTAGCTAATCTATCATAACATTACAAGTCCATAATTATTCTAAGATTACCGAGATCCGCAGAGGTAGTGGTGGTCGTCCGTACTTTCTATCCCAACCCGACTCAGTATGCATTTAAAACCAAAATTTTTTGTTGGAAAACTCAGACCCCTTTCGGGTTCTGTTTATTTACTTATATGACCTTTTTTAGAAGATTCAAGTGCCATTGTTGCCAACCTAGAGCTCTGATACCATGTTGTAACACCCCAAATTTTACAACTTAGGGAGTTACTGGTTAGGACCGCACAGTGGGTCCCGACCTTAGTTTGACAACAACTTAACATGATCTTACAACAAGGCACAGATAAGGAAAAACTAAAAATCATAAAATAGTTTTTATCAATGCATGGATATGACCAGATCAACTACAGCCGGAAAAGTAATATATCAAAGTACGAAAGGAAACGAGGTTCAAATGAAAAACCCACAAATGCAAAAACTGCAAAACGTCCTAAAGTACGACACCCCGGCTGACCACTACCATCTGGATCACTCGGCATCTGCTCTAACCTGTGTCAAGTCTAAACAACATATCAACCGTTAGCTAACTAACCAAATATAAGCAAAATGATAACAGCACAAACACAAGCAGAAACAAAATAAACAAACATCATGCTGGCACTCAACCAATTATTATCTATTATTTAAGTGATTCACATTATTCAATTTAAGTTGTGACACGAGAACTATTATTAGTTCTCGCCTCCGTTCCTTATCCAACTGGTGTAGGTCTAGCTGACTTCCTTTGGTAGCATCACTACAAACCATGTGTGGACTAGTCCCGAAAGAAACCCCCAGCGCCCTGCGAGCTACTGAGCGGAATGTCACCGCCCGTTACTCTTAGGCCAAAAATACAGGTCGGTATTTATATATCGCAACCTATCTCTCTAACATGTCAATCACACACCACCATCATCATTTATACTCATATTTAGCAGTCAGCTAAGTAAGCCCAAAGGACTTACCTGTTATAACGCTCAACTCTTTAATAACCACTTGCTCTGTAACGGTACCCACTCAGTTGCCTGTTAAAAGCGATAAGTGTATTAGCACACTTTCACGTAGATAGAAGTCTAAAACTTCTAAGATCAAATAAGTATTAAGACGTACTAGTTACATTATTAGTTTTAGGGTAAAATGACCATTTTACCCTTGGTTCCGATTTTCTCGAAGACCCTAAAATTCATGTCCAAACTCCTATTTGAAGTTCTAAAATATATCCTAACTCTTAGAATTTTATTAGGTGCGAAACTGACATTTTTCCTATGTTTCTATTTTCCGGAAGAACCGAAAAAGGTTTAACTTTGGCTCTAAATATAAAATTCTTAACAGCTTACACAATTTCCGAATTAAATATCTAGATCATCTATGAGGTTCTATCTAGCCTTAGAAGAAAGAATTTCTCCAAACTGTTTAGCCGATGTTTTTATAATAATTCCCAAAGTCGGTTCCTCACTCTACTTTCTTATACTTAGTCAAATTTTTAAGTTAAATAAAACTGCTCAACTACCTAACTTCGGGAGCTCGTAACTTTAAATCCGACCGTTCATTTCTTCCCAAATTTTAATATGCTAAACTACATATATCTGTCTACAACATATCAAAAATTCAACGGTGGATCTTTATCCAAACGTTTTATAATTGATCGACAAGATGGTTGTTCGTAATCTGAACGCTGAAGGGAGTAACACGAATTTACAGCAGCTACTAACTTTCCTTTGTTCATAAAATGCAGCAGTCTATTATTCCTCTCCTTAGATCTATATGCTCAGCAGCTACTAAGGTCAACCTAGCCTAAGCTCAAACTCGACTACAGCAGTTCGTCATTCTAGCATTACGTAAATAGTGTATATACATAAGGTTATATATTACTTCTAGGGGTAAGGAATTGGAATGCAGAAACTGTGACTCACCTCTACTGGCTGAGGCGTCGTTAGTGTGGTTCCGGATGCTCTTCTGGCTCCTTTGTGTGACGATCCAGAAGGAGGACAATCGGGTTTGGCTCGGTTCTACCACTGCAGTGACAGGACGAACTCCTTCCAGACCACTGCTGTCATGGAGTGGCCGAAATGGCGTTGTCCGGCACAGCAGAAAATCACGTGAGTCTTTGAGGAGGGTACAAGAAGAAGATGAATACAGGGAGGTAGATAAGCTCTTACCGAATGGACGAAATTGGATGGAATTGGACGGAATTGGACGGAAATGGGTCGAGTCTTCACTTTGCTCAGCCGAAACGTGTGCAGTAGGCAAGGACGCAGAATGGGTGAAGCTGGGACGTGCGTGTAGAAGGGAGGGATGCAGACTGAACGTGAGCGGCGTATATGGCAGAAGATCGGATGATGCACTGGCGTAGTTTAATTTAAGCAGTTACGAGATCTCCTTCCCCTAATCTGTTACGTATCAACCCTCAGCAAGGAAGGTAGACATCTGCAGGCTGGCGCGTTCCGGGCTGGGCTGGAGTGCTGGCTGCGACGCTGGGCTGCGGCGCTGGGCTGCGACGCTGGGCTGCGACGCTGGAGCGGACAAGCAGCTGGCTGTTGGGCTGCGTAGGGGCTGGGCGGACACTTTTCAGCTTCTGCTTTGCTGGGCTGCGCAGGGCTGGCGGACAATTGCAGCTGGGCTGCGCAGGGGCTGGCTGAAGCAGGCGGACTGGGCTGCGCAGGGGCTGGCTGGAGCAGGCGGACTGGGCTGCGCAGGGGCTGGTGGATAATTGCAGCTGGGCTGCGCAGGGGCTGGCTTGTTAGACGAAGGTAGACGTAGCCCGGTATAAATTGTAGTTCGAAAACGAGAGTCCGAAATTAATGTGCGGAAACCGGGTACGGAATATTTACAGTTTAGGTTTAATTACGAGTTCTATCATTTTATGTGAAGGTAAGTCACATAAAATGATAGACTTATAACAAGTTCCATCATTTTATGTGAAAGAAGTCTACATAAAATGATAATTTTCATCCTAATATGTCCAACTAAGTAGACGGATATGAATTAATAGATCGAGATCTATTTATTAACGTACCAAGACGGAATAAAAATTCCGGATTTTACACTGACGGACAACACTTTCCTCAGGAGCTCATAATTCTCCTTGGACTCAAACACTAGAGGAAGTTGGACTCCTCCATAGTTTTACGCCATCGAGGTACTTACGAGGATGAAAGCTTTTAACCCTCGACTCTTAATTTTTTTTTCCTGAAGACAAATTGCTCCGGCCAGAGAAAACAGAAACTACACTAGCTAGATGGCAGCGGAAACAACAATGACCATTCACGCAGTCCCCAACCTATTATTTGAGATTTATGGGTCACATATATGCTGAATTTCGGAGGTATCTCATCTATATATTTATGATATTCATCTTCCTCTTGTTCTCTTTTTTGGTTTGTATCTTGTGGATCTAGGTTTTATTAATTTGGTGTAACTTTAGTTTTCGTTTAGATTCGGAAGTTTTTGTGTTTTTTTTCCAGAAATTGGTAAATCTAAATGGTTTACGTATCATATTGAAAATTTTAAATTTCATTTGTTCAAATTTCATTGAAAATTAAGGGCGCCTTCAAAAATTTTAAAACTTTTTAACACTTAATATATTTACTCACGTAGCCCATTTTACAGGCATTTCTAACCCTAATTCCTCTCATCTTTTCCTCTCATCTTCTGCGGCAGTTTCACACCAAAATGGATTCTTCTACTTGAATCTCCCCAATGCGCTCGGAGGACTATGAACAAAGAATGGAGGAAGATATCAGTGGTGATTCAAAAAGTCATCCTGATGTAGTTGTGTCAAAGAAATCATGAGTTGTGGAGAAGGATGCACTCCGACGGGAGAAGATTGAACCTTTGGGAGATTCGTAAGTAATTTTGAAATTATAATTATAATACACAACTGCAGATATAAATTAATTGTAACTAAAGTTTTGATTTTCTTTTAGGTTTTTATACAAGTAGGAATTTTGAAGTCTATTCATAAAACTATACATGCCCACTACGATGGTCAATGGAGGAGTTTCTCTAAAGTTCCAGTAGCTGTGGTGGTCCGAATTTCAGGCATGGTTATATATTTATACTTCTGTTTTGGGAGTTTTTAGTCTATACTTTAAAATCTTTTGTAAGCCTATCTAACAGATTCACTGATTACTGATTGTATATTTTGATTTTACTTGTTATTTTTTTCATATATCAATCTAGCATTTAGATAGGTGATAAATGTTTGCATTTTATTTTATAATTGATCCACTGTGTGGCTAGTTTCTTTATTTATTGTTTCATTATTCACTTGTCATATTTTCTCTCTCCATAATACAACATCAATATTTTTGGGAGCCTCATCAAGGTCCAACCATTAAGAGAAATTGGAGAATTAAATGTGGCTCACATATCCGGGGTACTTTTAACGCCGCTGTTAGGAAAGGGTATGTTCCAAAATGTGTTCGTGCACAACATTGGAACCAAATTTTAGAAGAAATGAGTACTTGTGAGAAATACAAGCGGATTTGTGCAATTAATAAAAGTAATAAAGCATCCAAAAAGTATAATGGCAATGCAAACTATGCTGGTGGCTCTAAATCAGCAGCTGAATATGCACAAGAGTTTGTAAGTAGTACCTAATTTTGTATTTGACAAATTAGTATATTATTCATGAATTTTTATGTTACGGATTGTTCTTACAATATATATTTGTATTTTGATAGGAAGAGAAACATGGTCGAGAAATCACTCAAGACGAACTAATGCGGATTACATACCATAACAAAAGACTTGGAAGGTGGACGGGCGAACGCCCTAAAAAAGCTACTGTAAGTTTTCATGTTTAGTTCTACCATTGATTTGCAATAGTGATAATTGGAACCCATGTTGAGATATATAATTTTAGATATGTATACTTCTTCTTTACTACTTTTATTGTTGTTTTAGATATGTATATTTTTTCTTTACTTCTTTTATTGTTGTTTTGTACTGTTTACTATATTATAGTTGGTCTATTTAATATTTTCTTTCTATTAGGAGACTTATGAGGAAAAATGTAAAAATTGGCTAGAATCCCATGAAGAGTTATCTAAAGAAGATTCTCTTATCCTATGGTCTGAATCGGTCGGAGGTGAGCACAAAAGAAGACTTTTTGGAAAGGATCACTTTATTTCAAGACTGATTACGTACTTAATCCTCCGGCTCGTGGAGTATCTCCTCCGGCTCGTGGAGCATCTCCTATGGCTCATGGAGCATCTCCTCCGGCTCGTGGACCATCTCCTCCGGCTCCTGGACCATCTTCTTTTACTCAAGTTCCTTCTTCTCAACAACATTTGACATCTAGTCAAATGCCATATGGACGTGGAATATCTACATCGGAGACCCAAAGAACGGAGGCAATACTTCAAGCTCGGTATCAAGAACTTAAAGCTTACGAAGAGAGGCTACGAAGGAAGGAAATGCAAATGTCTCAAAATTTGCATCCAAACATATCTCCGGGTATGTAATTCCAATCATTATTGATTAATAGAGATTCAAATTTATTTGGTCTTACTGATGAACCGTTGCGCCGGAATATCACTTCATTGGTTCTCAATCTAGTCAATTCTCTGATTTTGCTTTGGCTGATCCGTTTCCACTCTTCAGTCCAAGATCTTGATTATGGTGGAAAGTTGACATTTAGCTTTTGAATTGTGTTAGCTCAATGATGTTTAGGGTTGTTTAGTCTTGAAGTCGGAATATGTTTACCGTTAATTTATGTTTCTACAGTCTGTTGTTTGGTCATGATGTTCAATTCTCGTTATTACTTTATTGCTGGGTTGTTTGTTGTTTTAGCAATTAGATTGTTAAGTATGAATTATATTTGAGGTCTCTGATTTTGTTTTGCTTTGGCTGATTTTGTTTTGCATTTGTCAACTATGGAATATGTTTACTGTTAATATATGTTTCTTCAGTCAAAGGTATTTGATTTTGTTTTACATTTAGATGTAATTACAACATAAGTTATATACAAACTTAAATTAAAAATCATATAAAATCTAAAATTAAAAATGTACAACGGATGACAACAATGTCTTGGGCCATAATTTAATTAAAAAATAAAAAAATAAAAAAAAATAAAAGCTAATATATATGGGCTTTAAAAAATAAAAAATAAAAGCTAATGTATATAGACTTTAGTAGCTGTAAATTAATATATATAAAAAAAACAAATATCTATAGCTTTAGTAGCTATAATTCAATTAAAATAAAAACTAATATGTCAATGTCTTGGGCCATCGGCATTGGCAATGTCATGGAACGTTGACATCCCATCCGTCATATATTTGACTATCCGTTGGTATCCTATCCGTCATATATTGACCAATGTCTTTATCCGTTGACATTTGAACAACGCCATTATTCGTTGCCATTTATCAAACTAGTTAATCCGTTGGTATATGACAACGTCATCTTCCGTTGAAAATATGCCGATGCAAGTTTTAGCAACGACTTGGTGTCCAACGGAGGTGTCCGTAGTATCTCTTGATTCTGTTGATAAAACCCACGGTCAAGCACGTTGCCGTTGCCTAAAAATCTAGTAGTGAACATCATATTATAAACACCATGACCGTAAAAAAATGAATACATACTTGTAAAAAAATGAACATCATATTCTATTAACACGATTTGAAAGAATATTATAATTTTCAAAAAAAAAAATCCGATTTTTTTTAAAAAAAATACAAAAATAAATAGTTAATGTTAAAAAATGAACAGTTATTGTTGGAAAAAATGAACATTTATTGATAAAATATGAACAATGACTCTTTTAAAAATGAACACATACTTATAAAAATATGAACACCGATTTTTATTTACAAAAAGAAAATCTGAAAAAAAAAAAAAAAACGGTGACGTGACATGCCATATGTCACTACCCCGACTCTCCTCATTCTTATCTGTAAGGGTCCTCCTCACCAGAACCGGACCATATATATATATATATATATAAATTCAAATATGCATCAAACGTGAAAAGAGGTGGTTGCTTCTTTCATTCATTTACTTTTTTATATAAAGAGAATTGTCTAAACATTACCTCATTTTTTGGGCTGAATAAACTTTAGTACCCCGTCGTTTAAAATATCAGAACGGTACCTCAACTATTGAGCCCGACCAAAGATTAATACCTAGGTTACAGTTCATCCGTTAACTTCACAGATCTGTGTGAAATTTCAGGGACAAAATTGTCCAATCCCACATAAACCCTAAGCCCCAAATTTCCACTCCTTTCTCCCCTTCCTCTCTCAAATCTTTGTATTTTTCATGTTCAGATAACACTTAAACAAATTGAAGGCTTCATTCAATCTCATCTTCTAACCAAATATTAATACCAAAGACATTTGATTCGAGCAAAAGCCTGCAAGAAGCACTAGCAAAGTAGCGGACAACAATCCAAATTGTGCAATCGACTCTACAACCATGTATTCTAACCAATACGCCGTCGTTTTGCTCGCATTCCTCTCCATCCTTGCCGGCGTCCATTCTCAATCATACCTCAAAATGCCCCACGATAACACCGCATCTACCGATGACATCAGATTCCTTGTCGGCGGTCGGAAGAAGATCCGTATGAAGACCAGTGGCAATTCCTCCTACTACAAGAGCTGGAAGTTCATCGTCGAGAACGGCGATGCAGGAGTTTGGTCCATTGTTCACAAACGATGCGTGAAATTTGTCAAGAAATACATGACCGGAAAAAAGTACCTTTCCGAGTTCGTCGCCTCCTACTGCATGAGCTGGAAGTTCATCTTGCAAATATTTCTCCTCCTTGAATTAGCGGCTGGATATCTATTAGATTTGAATCAAATTCAATAAATATATGATCTTCAACTGGAAAAGAAAACCACACAGAACTTGGGGAACAAGTAACGTAAAGATCTCAACTTTAAGCGCAAACTTGAGTGATAATATCGGTACAGCTGGGTGAGATGGTCGAAGGGTTAGTGGCTGAATTTGTTTTTGGCCATGGCATTTCTCTCTTCCAACACACACAAGTCAACACACATTATCCTCAAATAATCTCAAAAAGATAATCGCAACAAGAAAAGACTCAATTTTTATATGACTCAAAGAAGACTCAAACTTGATACATACTTCAATCGCTTAGCTCTAATACCCCTTTAATGCGGGGTTGATGCCACAGTTCCCGATCTAGATTCAAAGTCGTCAAATTGAACAACATAATGAAATCTCGGGTAACTTAGACAAAATCTCGGGCAAGTTTTAGGCAAGAATAGGCCGAGATTTATTGTAATCAGAATGCGGAATAATGGATGATATGGAAAGATAAGAAGATCATAATATGGAATGATAAATGATAAATAATAGGAAGATATGACTATTATAAGACTTGCAAAGAACCTTGACAAATTATGAGTCAAAACTCGATACAAAGAATTACCTTTTACCCTTTCTTCTTTAACCTTACACGGTCCTTCTAAGTAAGACGAGCACAAGGAGGGACTAGTTTGACTTAGACATGGGTCCTAAACCTAAACCGAGAAAAACCAAACAGTAGTTTAGGTTTAACCTAAACCGCCGGTTTGCTAGGAAATTTGGTGGTTTGTAAGAAAAAAAAAGGCAAATCGGACCAAACCGGCGGTTAACCGGCGGCTTTTAAAAATTAAAAATATAAAAATTAACCAAACCGGAGGTTAAACGTTCGGTTTAGGTTTGTCGAAATGATAAACCTAAACCGTCGACCGACGGTTTGGGCTGGTTTGAAAACCGCCGGCTCGACGGTTTTCCCTAAACCAGACCCATCACTAGTTTGACTTATAACACCCACCTTCAAAACGATTAACACACACACAAGAATAACATAGCAAAAATTCATAACTTTACAATAAAAAAACTCTCCTTTTGATTGAATAGGAATGATAAAATGCAAACTTCATGAATGAAGTCACAAGTGTCTCACAATATTCTGGAAATCAAATTCAATACTAAGCTACCTAAAAATCTCTTCTTCTAGGACTATTTATAAGATATACTTTTCTATTTTAAACCATGAAAGTTATATTTAAAATATAATCTAGGAAAAATATATTTTTAAGATAATCTAAAAACGTAAAGCTATAATCCTAAAAGATTAAACTTACAATTACCTTAAATAATGTTTCAGAGGCTTTAAGGTAACAAAATAGTAAAAGATAGTTCATCCAAAAATAGAAGATCTTGGCAGGATCTTCTAATGCGCATCAGGCTCCAAATCTCGGATGAAAATCTCGGCCGAGATTTTGGGATGTTGACCGAGATTTTGCATCTTCCATGCAATCATCCATTCTCTCGGATCCTCCCATGTTGGCAGCTTGCAAGCAACCTTTTTTTGAGTCTCTCCTGCTCTTGACTTAATGAAGGATCCATGTAATGTAAGTGTAGATGCTATCAAGGATGGTCCCACATCAAAGACCATTGGTGATCTTGATAGCATGTATTATAGTCTATATTTTGGGATTGGTTTAGACGTTTTATCTTCATAAATCTACATGTATGGATGTATATTCTTTGAGTATATTGTTGTTTTGTCTACCTTTGCGGGAATCGATGTCTACACCTAGTTTCGTTGTAACTATAGGGAAAATGGCACGTTTTGGATCGAAATGGAGCTAAGGAAGCTAAGGAGTCATTGAAGCTACTTTCTGGAGTATTGAGGAGTTATAGGAAGATCTCAAGAAGCATGAAAATGATTTAGAAGATTGATTTTGGACCAGATTAGAGAGTTACACTTTCAGCTGAGACTCACCTCAGTCAGCTACAATATCACCTCGACCGAGGTGATCTTGAGGAGTGTCTGGACCGAGGTGAACTGATGACGGGACAACGAGATCTTTATTTTTGGCTGAGATCTTCTATTTTTGGAAAGTGAATATCACATATTTTTGGCTGGATTTCTGGAAGGAAGATATCTAATTGGCTGATATATTTTGGAAGATATGAAGATATATTTTAAGGAAATTATCTTTGTAAGATATCTTATCGTTGGAAGATAATTCTCCTATATAAAGGGTTGGATTTTCTGCAATTCAGCCATCTTGAAATTTACGGATCATCTTCGGATCACTGATGTAATAACCGAAAATTTTAAGTTTCCGACGAATGGAAATTAACCAAATTCCGATACGACAATCATAATTAAATAAATAAATAAACTAAATAAAGCGAGTTTAAATGTTATCATTTTATGTGACCTTAAATCACATAAAATGATAACACAATAAAAAAAAATATAATAAAATAAATATATAATTAATAAAAATACAGATAATACAGAATTAATTCCGTATTATATATTTTTCCGTACCTAACTAGAACCCGAGCGAGTAACGAATTCCTTTACCGTGCTAATATGAAAGCGGGCCGGATGTGGGCCGCTGCGAGGCCCAATCAGCAGCCCACCTCCTAACTAAACCTAACCCTAATTTCTCCTAATTAACCTTGCTAATCCCCTGCCGCACTAATCTCTCGCAATTCACCCGCACGTAACAACTGCTGCCCCATCTCTCTTCTAGATCGACGATCGACAGCTCCTGGATCGCTCCCTCTCGCGCGACTGGATCAGCAGCAGGCCGCAGCCACCGGTACGCCACCGAGCCGCCGCCGAGTCTGCGCCGCCTCCAGTCGAGTCCGGTGAGTACACTACCTTCTCCGCTGCCTCTCTTCCCCTCCTTCGTTTTGTTCGAAACTAACCTACGGGTTCTGTCGTTGAAGACGACGACACTGCCACAGGCCTGCCGCCGCCACCTTGCCTGCGCCGCCTCGCCTAGCGTCTCCGTCCGCCGGCGACTGCAGCAGCAGGTGAGCCCACTGTTCCCTCCTCCCTTCTCATCACCCTTCCTTCTCTCGATTCCGAGTTTTTGACCATCGCGTCTTCCCTTGGACTGCAGTAACGCGGCCACCGGACCACCGCCTTCTTCGACGCCGCCGGAACACCAGCCACCGCCGGAACCAGGTACGGCCGCCGCCTCCCTCTTCCTCCCTCTTCCCTTTCGATTTCTGGAGCAAGGACTAACACCCTACGGCTGTTACGTTGAACCGGCAGGACCTTCCGCCTCCCTGTCGCTCCGCACCCAGGACGTCACCACCAGTGCTGCCGCCGGAAAGCCAGTGCGTCGCCCTGCCGGACTGCAGCCCGGTAAGCCGGATTCTCCGTTCTTCCTCCCCACCTGCAGTACATATATATATATGTATATTTAGAGACGTATCTTACCCGTATATATATATGTGTGGAATGATAAGTATAAGAGACGTAAGTGTGTATAATATACGAGTACGGTGTTAATATAGGGTGAGGAACGTGTGTGGATGCAAGTTGTGTATGAATAACCGGATTCGGAATATATATATATATATATATATATATATATAGGATACATATATGTACTTATGTACTTTCGAGTACGGAAGATTAGTAAGAGCGGTTTGGTGAACTTATATATAGGAGTTATGAATGCCGAGTATACACATATACGGATACATATATATATATATATATATATATATATATATATATATATATATATATATATATATATATATATATATATATATATATATATATATATATATATATATATATATATATATATATATATATATATATTTAATATGAAATAAAAGAGTACATATAAGTATTTTAAAGTCTATTAACGTTTATAGAAGCTTGGAATTTAATGGGTATATAATTTTTATATAAAAGTATATTTATAAACATAATATATAGAATATATAAAAATGCGAGTATCTACACATAAATACGAGTTGGGATTAAGGAAAACTATATAAAAGAGATAAGTATATAGAAATAAGTTGGGATTTCAAGTTTATATACATAACATAAGAATATATATATATATATATATACTCAGGACGTAAGTGTACCCAACTCCGTACAAGATGAGAAATTAAATATGTAGATATATATATGAGTACCGAATAATTACACAATTAAATAAGTGGGTGATAAGAAAGTTTAAGAATAAATTTGAGAAGCCTTCGGCTGAGGGTAAAATGGTCTTCTACCGTAAGAACTTGTTCCGTAATTCCTTAGCATGAGGTTGGACATCGGAATGTGATTTTGATACACATGCCTTATTTGACAGGCATCTGAGTTACCACGAGTACGGACTTTTGAGACGTGTTAGAGTGTATCTTGACTCAGGTAAGTCCTTGCGACTTACTTGGCCGGTTTCTGAGTGTTAGTTGAGTGATAGTAGTGGTGTGTGCTATTGCTTGATTTAATAATAATAACTTGCTAGGACGACTGTTTTTACGTTTAAGGCCCAAGTGTATGTATAACGGGCCGTGACATCACTGCCCAGCTCTGACAGGAGACTGGGAGGTTCTCTATACCCAGACCATACAGGTACAAGGTGAGGTGCATCGGATCCATTCCTGATGGTTACACGGGGGCGGAGGCGAGGTTTGGGAATCCCTCGTGTCACAAAATAAGTATCATTAGAGTGAATGAGTAATTTAAAGCAAGATAATAAAACGGACTTGTTTGAAAGCATGCTGAGTGGTTATGTTTATCTGAGTGTGTTTGTGCTGCTATTATTCTGCTAATATTTAGATAACTAGCTAACGGTTCTTGTTGTTGTTGTTTTAGATTTACCGCAGGTTAGATCAGCAGCTGAGTGATCCGGAAGTAGTGGTCAGCCGGGTCTCCGTACTCCTTAGAGTGGGGTTGGGGTTGTTTTGTCTTTCCTTTCTTTTGGTTAAGACAGTTGTTCTTTTCTCTTGTTTAAGTATTGTAGGCTGCTAGACAGTGTTGCATTCATTACACTAAAAACAGGGTTTTATGAATTTCGGTTTCTTTATTTGTGTCTTGTTGCAAGATCCTAGTATTGTTGTTGTCAAACTGAGGTCGGGACCCATTGTGAGGTCCTAACCAGTAATACTCCGAGTTCTGAGAATTTGGGGTGTTACAACATGGTATCAGAGCTCTAGGTTGGCAACAATGGCACTTGAAATCTTCTGAAAGACCGAATAAGTTTTAAGCAGAACCCGAAAAGGGATCTGAGTTTTAAAAAGAAAACTTTTGGTTTTAAATGCATGCATAGTCTGGTTGGGAATAGAAAAGTACGGCTGACCACCACTACTACCGCGGATCTCAGTGTGCTTAGTTGGACTTTAGGTTACTGTAGTTGGACTTTTGGACTTTCAGCTAGTAGTAATTATAGTTTTTATTCTTGCACAGATGGCACGTACTAGAGCTACGCTAGCTACTGGTCGAGGCAGAGGTCGTCCACCTCTCCCTCCAGCTGGACCAGGTAGGGGAGATAGGGCCCCTACAGTTAGAGGACGCGGCCGTGGAGGTAGACCCCCACTAGCCCGAGGTCGAGGTCGAGCTCCACGAGAGGATCCCCCAGCAGTGATCATGCCAAAGGCTGGAGTGGAGGAAGTAGCTGAGAGTGTTGGTCCTGAGGTCAGGAATGAGACCGTTGCTAGGTCTGGAGCACAGAGAGCACGTTCGACAGAGTCAGGGCGTGTTTCCATTGGAGCGACTGAGTACAGAGAGTACCGAGCCTACGTTGAGCGTAGGGAGGAGGCTGCTAGGACAGAGAGACTTACCCAGGTACCACCAGTACCGGCTAGATCTGTCCAGGTGACACAGGAAGCGCCTCAGGTGCCAGCTGTACCTGATAGGAGAGTTGTGGCTGATAGAGCGCCTACTGGGACTAGAGCACCAAGGCCAGATGAGTGGTTGAAGGCCTTCAACTCTCAGAAGGTCCCCTCATATAATGGAGAGATAGGATTGGAGGTAGAGCACTGGATTGGGCAGGTAGAGACTGCGTTAGAGGCAATACGCTGCCCAGAGGATCGGCAGGTAGACTTGGTGCAGACTTGCTTCACTAGAGATGCTCATTCCTGGTGGCGGACCATGCGTAGTCGAGTCACCAGTTGGGAGCAGATGAGGAGCATTGTTAGAGACAGATACTGCCCTGTTTCGTTGAGGAGAGAGAAATTTCAGGACTTCATTGAGGCTGGATTTGAGGACGTCCCGATCGCTGCTGCCATCAAGAAGTTCCAGAAGGAACTGACACTGCTTGGACCAGCTGCACCTCCTGAGGAGCAGCATGTCTATCTCTTTTCTCGGAGATTGAGAGAGAGTACCTGTTCCTATCTGGCAGGATTTCGCTGTGAGACTCTGTCAGACTATCAGGATAGAGCATCTGCTTATGAGAGAGACAGACCAGTGTCGAGGAGAGCTGCTCAGTCAGACAGGCCGGATAAGCGGCAGAGGACAGGTTATGCTAGTGGTAGTTCAGGAGTAGCTGCTTTTGGACGGGGACAGACTCAGGGGCGACAGGGTCATACAGCTACTGGTCAGACTTCAGTTGGTGGCTTGCAGTGCCACAACTGCAATAGCTATGGGCATATCCGATCAAACTGTACGAAGCCAGCAGTGACTTGCTTCCAGTGCGGTAAGATTGGACATAGAGCTGCCTTCTGCCGTCAAGGCAAGGCTCCATCTCAGCAGGGTTCTTCTCTTGCAGGCTTGTCAGGGAGTGTACAGAGATCGCAGCAGTATAGAGCTCCTAGTCAGCAGCAGCAGTACAGAGCTCCTAGTCAGCAGCAACAGTACAGAGCTCCTAGTCAGCAGCAGTCTTACTGGGCTCCAGGACACACACCACCACAGAGTTCTATGCTGGGATCAGGTCGGGGCAGAGGACGTGGTAGTGTGACTGATACTAGAGGAGCTCAGGCGCGAGTGTTTGAGTTGAGAGATGTTGATCAGCCAGATGCACCTACTGCCACAGGTACGATCCAAATTCATGACTTACCTGTACGAGTTTTATTTGATACGGGTGCTACACACTCCTTCATATCTGATGCATGCGTAGATAGGTTGTCCTTAGCTACTGTAGAGGGGATACCTTTTACGATAGGCTTACCTGATGGGAGTAAGGTAAGAGGGACTAGAGAGATCCTTGGATGTCCTGTTCGCATGGGAGATCGAGACTGGCTAGTCAATTTCCTAGTCATGCCCTTAGCTCATGAGGATGTCATTTTAGGGATAGACTGGATGAGGAAACACGGAGCAGTCTTAGACATTGGTAGGAGGACAGTGACCGTTGCCACGGAGGAGGGTCATAGGGTAATATTCCGAGGTTGGGACCTCGGAAAGTCAGGTACAGTTATCAGTACAGTGAGAGCAGCGAGACTGATAGCCCAGGGTTGCGAAGCCTTCTGGTGTTATGCCATGAAGGAAAGCAAGAGCCTGACTATAGAGGAGATACCTGTTGCATGCGAGTTTGCAGAGGTATTCAGTGACGACCTGCCAGGACTACCCCCACAGAGGAGCGTTGATTTCAGCATTGACTTGGAGCCGGGCACGAGACCTATCTCGAAGGCCCCGTACCGTATGGCACCTATAAAGCTGCTTGAGCTGAAGAAGCAGTTAGAGGAGCTGGCAGAGAAGGGTTTTATACGCCCCAGTGTGTCTCCTTGGGGTGCGCCAGTGCTATTTGTGAAGAAGAAGGACGGATCGATGAGGCTGTGCATAGACTACAGAGAGCTGAACAAAGTAACCATCAAGAACAAGTATCCACTGCCACGCATAGATGATCTGTTGGACCAGTTGCATGGAGCGTCCGTGTTCTCGAGGATAGACTTGAGGTCAGGTTACCACCAGTTGAGGGTGAGAGATCAGGACATACCTAAGACGGCATTCCGGACTAGGTATGGTCATTATGAGTTCGTAGTGATGCCATTCGGGCTCACTAATGCACCAGCGGTGTTCATGGAGTTGATGAATGCGATATTCATTGACTTCTTAGACCAGTTTGTAGTGGTCTTCATTGACGACATCCTAGTCTACTCTAGGAGTCGGGAGGAGCATGCCGGACACTTGAGGACAGTACTGCAGATTCTACAGGATAGCCAGTTGTATGCTAAGCTATCCAAGTGTGAGTTTTGGATGTCAGAGGTGGCTTTCTTAGGACACGTGGTGACTGCTGAGGGTATTAAGGTCGATCCGGCGAAGATCGAGTCAGTGTCTTCCTGGCAACCTCCTAAGAATGTTAAGGAGGTTCGTAGCTTTCAAGGTTTACAGGTTATTACCGCCGGTTTGTGGAAGGGTTCTCTTTGATTGCCCGACCACTTACTTGTCTTCTGAGGAAGACCACTCGGTTTGTCTGGTCTGAGCCGTGTCAGCAGAGTTTTGAGGAGCTGAAGAGGAGATTGACGTCCGCTCCGATTTTAGCACAGCCTGAGGGTATTGATGACTTTGTGGTATACAGTGATGCATCCAAGCTGGGCTTGGGGTGTGTTTTGATGCAGAGGGGTAAGGTCATAGCCTATGCGTCTCGACAGTTGAAGACGTATGAGGAGAACTACCCCACACATGATCTAGAGTTGGCTGCAGTTGTCCATGCTCTTAAGATCTGGCGTCACTATCTCTATGGAGCGACATGTCAGATCTTTACAGACCACAAGAGTCTGAAGTACATATTCACTCAGAGGGAGTTGAATAATCGCCAGAGGCGGTGGTTAGAGTTAATCAAGGACTTCGACCTTGAGATCCTTTACCACCCCGGAAAGGCGAATGTGGTAGCCGATGCTTTGAGCCGGAAGACGCCTAGAGAGAGGGCGATAGCCCGGTTGACAGTACAGCCACAGTTGCAGAGGGACTTGGCTTGGTTGGAGATAGAGGTTCAATTTCCCGATACGGATGGTCAGTTGTCTACTATGGAGTTATTTCCTGATCTGTTGGATGAGATCCGACAGAAGCAGGAGACCTGCCCTACTTTGATCAGGATCCGTGACAGGATGTCTCGAGATGAGGCCCCACAGTTTACTATTGGTGCAGATGGAGTGATGAGGCGTCAGGATCGCGTTTGTGTACCGTCAGACAGTGAGTTGAGACAAAGGATACTAGGTGAGGCTCATGCTACCCCCTACTCAGTACATCCTGGAGCAAGTAAGATGTACAAGGATGTGAGACGGTCCTTCTGGTGGGGTGGTTTGAAGCCCGATGTGACTCGATATGTAGCTCAGTGCGCGACCTGCCAGCAGGTCAAGATTGAGCACCGTAGGTCTGGAGGAGAGCTCCACCCACTTCCAGTACCACAGTGGAAGTGAGAGGATATATCTATGGATTTTGTCACTGGTTTGAGACTCAACAGAGGATTTGATGCTATTTGGGTAGTGGTAGACCGCCTGACGAAGACCGCACGTTTCATTCCGATTAAGGAGACGTGGCCGGTGAGTCGTCTGGCTGAGGAGTTCACCAGGCACATCGTGAGACTCCATGGGGTACCGAGGACTATTGTCTCTGACCGAGATGGACGTTTCACCTCGAGATTTTGGCAGCAGGTACATACTGCCTTGGGGACGAGCCTCCACTTCACTACAGCCTATCATCCACAGACAGACGGACAGTCTGAGCGGACCATTCAGACCTTAGAGGACATGCTTCGGGCGTGTGTACTAGACTGGGGACAGGTATGGCCATATCATCTTCCACTGGTAGAGTTTTCGTATAACAATAGCTGGCACGCATCTATTGGGATGGCTCCTTATGAGGCTTTGTATGGGCGGAGATGTCGTACACCCTTATGTTGGGATGAGCCTAGCAGAGTTGATGGAGTAGCTCCAGATCAGGTACAGGATGACATCGCTCGGATTGCCCTAGTCCGAGAGCGGATGTTAGCAGCCCAGAGTCGTCAGAAGTCCTACGCCGACAAAAGGCGTCGACCTTTGGAGTTTAGGGTGGGTGCTCAGGTGTGGTTGAGAGTGTCACCCACGAGAGGAGTCAGGCGTTTCGGCATTAAGGGGAAACTGAGTCCCCGATATGTCGGACCTTTTGAGATCTTAGAGAGAGTTGGAGAGGTGGCCTACAGACTAGCACTACCACCGAGACTAGAGATGTTCATCCGGTCTTTCATGTATCTCAGTTGAGAGAGTACATTCCGGATCCGAGACACGTCATCAGCCATGAGGACCTGACAGTTGAGCCTGACCATACATTTGTAGAGCACCCAGTAGCTGTCTTGGAACGCAGTACCAGACGTCTGCGATCCAAGGAGATACCTATGCTGCGGATCCAGTGGTCTAGGAGAGGAGCTGATGAGGCCACTTGGGAGACTGAGGAGAGTATTAGACGTAACTATCCCGAGTTCTTTGCGGGGTTAGAGGCTGCTTCTGTTTGACGAGTTAGTACTCGGATGTTGTGTTGTTTGACCTTTCAGGTTTTCATATTGTTTTGAGTGTTTCTGTTTCTCTTTGTGATACTTGTTTGTTTGATGCCTGAGTAGCTGCTTGGTAGAAAACGAAGATGTCGAGAAAACTAAAATATACCGAAAGAAATGTGTGAGTAAGGGAAATAATCTAAGTTTCGGGACGAAACTTCTTTTAAGGGGGCACTGATGTAATAACCGAAAATTTTAAGTTTCCGACGAATGGAAATTAACCAAATTCCGATACGACAATCATAATTAAATAAATAAATAAACTAAATAAAGCGAGTTTAAATGTTATCATTTTATGTGACCTTAAATCACATAAAATGATAACACAATAAAAAAAAATATAATAAAATAAATATATAATTAATAAAAATACAGATAATACAGAATTAATTCCGTATTATATATTTTTCCGTACCTAACTAGAACCCGAGCGAGTAACGAATTCCTTTACCGTGCTAATATGAAAGCGGGCCGGATGTGGGCCGCTGCGAGGCCCAATCAGCAGCCCACCTCCTAACTAAACCTAACCCTAATTTCTCCTAATTAACCTTGCTAATCCCCTGCCGCACTAATCTCTCGCAATTCACCCGCACGTAACAACTGCTGCCCCATCTCTCTTCTGGATCGACGATCGACAGCTCCTGGATCGCTCCCTCTCGCGCGACTGGATCAGCAGCAGGCCGCAGCCACCGGTACGCCACCGAGCCGCCGCCGAGTCTGCGCCGCCTCCAGTCGAGTCCGGTGAGTACACTACCTTCTCCGCTGCCTCTCTTCCCCTCCTTCGTTTTGTTCGAAACTAACCTACGGGTTCTGTCGTTGAAGACGACGACACTGCCACAGGCCTGCCGCCGCCACCTTGCCTGCGCCGCCTCGCCTAGCGTCTCCGTCCGCCGGCGACTGCAACAGCAGGTGAGCCCACTATTCCCTCCTCCCTTCTCGTCACCCTTCCTTCTCTCGATTCCGAGTTTTTGACCATCGTGCCTTCCCTTGGACTGCAGTAACGCGGCCACCGGACCACCGCCTTCTTCGACGCCGCCGGAACACCAGCCACCGCCGGAACCAGGTACGGCCGCCGCCTCCCTCTTCCTCTCTCTTCCCTTTCGATTTTTGGAGCAAGGACTAACACCCTACGGCTGTTACGTTGAACCGGCAGGACCTTCCGCCTCCCTGTCGCTCCGCACCCAGGACGTCACCACCAGTGCTGCCGCCGGAAAGCCAGTGCGCCGCCCTGCCGGACTGCAGCCCGGTAAGCCGGATTCTCCGTTCTTCCTCCCCACCTGCAGTACATATATATATATATATATATATGTATATTTAGAGATGTATCTTACCCGTATATATATATGTGTGGAATGATAAGTATAAGAGACGTAAGTGTGTATAATATACGAGTACGGTGTTAATATAGGGTGAGGAACGTGTGTGGATGCAAGTTGTGTATGAATAACCGGATTCGGAATATATATATATATATATATATATATATATATATAGGATACATATATGTACTTATGTACTTTCGAGTACGGAAGATTAGTAAGAGCGGTTTGGTGAACTTATATATAGGAGTTATGAATGCCGAGTATACACATATACGGATACATATATATATATATATATATATATATATATATATATATATATTTAATATGAAATAAAAGAGTACATATAAGTATTTTAAAGTCTATTAACGTTTATAGAAGCTTGGAACTTAATGGGTATATAATTTTTATATAAAAGTATATTTATAAACATAATATATAGAATATATAAAAATGCGAGTATCTACACATAAATACAAGTTGGGATTAAGGAAAACTATATAAAAGAGATAAGTATATAGAAATAAGTTGGGATTTCAAGTTTATATACATAACATAAGAATATATATATATATACTCAGGACGTAAGTGTACCCAACTCCGTACAAGATGAGAAATTAAATATGTAGATATATATATGAGTACCGAATAATTACACAATTAAATAAGTGGGTGATAAGAAAGTTTAAGAATAAATTTGAGAAGCCTTCGGCTGAGGGTAAAATGGTCTTCTACCGTAAGAACTTGTTCCGTAATTCCTTAGCATGAGGTTGGACA
Source organism: Fagopyrum esculentum (assembly GCA_033239045.1). Classification (NCBI taxonomy): domain Eukaryota; kingdom Viridiplantae; phylum Streptophyta; class Magnoliopsida; order Caryophyllales; family Polygonaceae; genus Fagopyrum; species Fagopyrum esculentum. The sequence continues at coordinate 79,801,752 of BSUD01000008.1, forward strand.
TCGGAATGTGATTTTGATACACATGCCTTATTTGACAAGCATCTGAGTTACCACGAGTACGGACTTTTGAGACGTGTTAGAGTGTATCTTGACTCAGGTAAGTCCTTGCGACTTACTTGGCCGGTTTCTGAGTGTTAGTTGAGTGATAGTAGTGGTGTGTGCTATTGCTTGATTTAATAATAATAACTTGCTAGGACGACTGTTTTTACGTTTAAGGCCCAAGTGTATGTATAACGGGCCGTGACATCACTTCCCAGCTCTGACAGGAGACTGGGAGGTTCTCTATACCCAGACCATACAGGTACAAGGTGAGGTGCATCGGATCCATTCCTGATGGTTACACGGGGGCGGAGGCGAGGTTTGGGAATCCCTCGTGTCACAAAATAAGTATCATTAGAGTGAATGAGTAATTTAAAGCAAGATAATAAAACGGACTTGTTTGAAAGCATGCTGAGTGGTTATGTTTATCTGAGTGTGTTTGTGCTGCTATTATTCTGCTAATATTTAGATAACTAGCTAACGGTTCTTGTTGTTGTTGTTTTAGATTTACCGCAGGTTAGATCAGCAGCTGAGTGATCCGGAAGTAGTGGTCAGCCGGGTCTCCGTACTCCTTAGAGTGGGGTTGGGGTTGTTTTGTCTTTCCTTTCTTTTGGTTAAGACAGTTGTTCTTTTCTCTTGTTTAAGTATTGTAGGTTGCTAGACAGTGTTGCATTCATTACACTAAAAACAGGGTTTTATGAATTTCGGTTTCTTTATTTGTGTCTTGTTGCAAGATCCTAGTATTGTTGTTGTCAAACTGAGGTCGGGACCCATTGTGAGGTCCTAACCAGTAATACTCCGAGTTCTGAGAATTTGGGGTGTTACAACTGATTTTCTGAAGGATTCTCTGAAGGAAGTTGAAGGAAGTGTTGAAGGTTGAAGATCAAGGAAGGAAGGAATCTAGTTGAAGTTGGCTTTGAAGGAAGTTTGTAAGATTTTCTTAGTTGGTTTGGTTTTGTTGTCTTTTCTGATTTGTGATTGAGGAACGCTGATTGTTTGTTTGATTTAGTTATTGAGACCTTTTTTTGTAAGGTTTTCTTGTTTGAATATTGATTTCTTTCTCATATATTTGATTATTGTTATCATGATGATTGTTGACTAAGTTCTTTATGCGATTCTAGGGTGATTGGCTGAAGGTTGTGGGAAAGACGATGATAGAATGATCTCAACCCCAATGGACCCTGAAAGCTCGAGCCTTTACCTTAACCGACGAACACCTCGGTCAGTCATTGAACATCTCGGCCGGGATGGAATATTACTGAACGAGGTGAACCTTTCTTGAACCTTATTTGAGTTGAGAGTTTCAGTTTGCCAAATCCTATCCTTGTTATACCTTTCCTGGTTCAACGCAAGTATAGGATGAGACTTACCCGGTAATTCCTGTACTTGTTTACCCAAGATCATGAGTGTAGGTAATAAAGGTTTATCCTTTGGGGTTTGAGTGTGCCTTCATCCCATCTTTGAGAGTTATTCTGAGACTTACCCGGTAAAGGTTAGTTCTATCCTCTTGGGTGGTGTGTTGGTTTGAGATTATAGTTCCTTTCCTTAGTACCTTGAGACTTACCCGGTAAAAGGATATTTGGTTTGTGATAGTGAGTAGTGAGACTTACCCGGTGATCTATTCCCACCTTAGAAACACCTTCCCTTTGCAAACCTCAGCTTTGTCCACGTTATCCTTCGAGATCTTGAGTCGGAACCACAACTGGATGCTTTAATCTCTAGAATCCGCATTCTCTTTACTTGGTTATTACATCATCTTTGATAGCTTTGCTTGTTGCGTGATTATTATTTGACAACCTGAATTACCGATCTTTGTTTCACCATAGTCCTTGTGTTCGACCTTGAAATTCTTGCTTTTATTACAATCGATCCGTACACTACGGGTTCGCTATGTGCAATTATTCTTGGTATAAATATTAAAGCTTGCACACACCTTTTGAAGCGAACAAATCTATTTGTGCCTAAGTTGTCCTTAGTCACATTGATGACAATTCCAGCCATGAAGACTAGTGTGAAGGAGCCATACATGTGTGAAGGGCAAGAGAAAGCCACGAATTGAAGCCTTTAAAAGCTTCTAGTTAGTTATTTTATTTTAATACCTTTAAAGTTCTAAACATTCTAAGGGTATATTATATCTTTTATATCTTTTTGGATTATTTTTAATCTTTTATTTGAAGGATTTTCGGCTATAAATCTCTCCTTGAGGTCGACATTGTCGAGTGGAGTTGATGGATTATTTTTAGCCACATATTTGTGAGACTCGTTCCTTCGTTTTATTCATCTCTATTCAATCAAAAAGAGAGCCTTTGATTGAATTGTTATGAGTCCTTGCTAGGTTGTGCTTGTGTGTGTTAATATTTTAAAGATTGATGCTCCTAGTTAACTCTAGTCCCTCCTTGTGCTTGTCTCGATTTAAAGACTTGTGTAAGGTTGAATAATGTAGGGTTAAGATAATTCATTGTTGGGGTTTTGATCCAATTGATCAAGGTTCTTGAAAGTATATCTTGATTCTTATCTTCCTATATTTCCATCAATATAATTCCATATTCATCTTCTTATATCTCGCCATATGTCATCCATATCCCGTCATTCTTTGTTTTTTTGTTTTCGTATTAAACTCGCCCTCCAATTATTGATCCCGCCCAAGATTATCCAAGGTCGAAGCTTTTGTGGACTTTCAATGTAGATCCGTCAATTGTTGCTTCAACCCGTATCACTAACTCAATAAGCCTACTACATCTAACATGTCCATGCCATGACAAGGGGTCATCTATAAATATGAGTCGCCTAATGAACTCCTTGAGCTAAATTAAACCTAATCATGATCAAATACATTACTATTGATAAGCATTTGTTCATTTCATACCACGCTCATTCACACACTCTTTACCCCGTGGATGGAATAACAAGCGAGCAATATCCAATAATGGATCTCTAGTGCCAAGTGCTCTACGGGGTGTGGTGAAAATCAGTAGGCACAAACTCCTCCTCACCAACCTTCTCCATAATATTCTCCTTAACATACACCTCAACATGCTCCTTCAAATTAGCGGGCTCTCTCGTACATGCCTAGTCAACTGATATAATGCTTCATAGTTGTTATCGGACAAAGTCCGATAAACAACATCCGGGAACACATCAAATCGTACCACTAAAGATGACTCAAAACCAGACAGTCTGAGTCGTCATGATATAATTATTATACATAGTCGTTATCGGACTGTGTCTAATCAGGATCCCCAATATGTCGATCGTCTCAGCGGGTCGAGGTAGCATGCCATCTCCGCCTATGCATACCCTCTAACATGTGATACAAAATTAACAAAAAAATATTTATTAATTTTGGTTCACATTTTTTATTTTTTGATAATTATTAATTTGAATTAATGACTATTTTTAATAACTTTATTTCATAAATATGTTTAATAATTATATTTGTAATAATATTGAATAATTTTAATTAGTGATTATGTATAATAATTATATTTAATAGTTTTAATTAATGATTATATATAATATTTATATTTGACAATAATTATTATACAACACACAAATAACTATTTAGTTAAAAACACGCTTTCTAAATGTACCACGAAAAAAAGTATATCTATCCCCTAAATTACGCATTCACGTGTTTTCACCTTACGATTATAACTACGCGTATGATGTGCGTAGTTGGAGCCGATCTCAATGTAACACCCCAAATCCGCGGGACTCGGGATGCAACGGGCGGAAACCTCACAATGGGTTCCGACCCTTAGCTTGACAACAATTTCACCGGATCTTTCCAACATGGCACACATAAAGGCAAATACCGAAATCGTTTTAATGCAATGCAAACAATTTTGAAAAGAAAGATACAACTTGGAAACTCAGCCGAGTCCTCAAAACGACGCAACTCTAAAACATAAATCCATAAGGTATAATATAATCCAAAAACGACATCAACACATAACCATCCCCGTCCTATAATGTACGGAGACCCCGACTGTCCATTCCTCCGCCTCACTCGGCGGCATCCCTATCCTGCAAGACATCTACAACAACCGGTTTAAAACCGTTAGCTAGCAATCCGAATATTAGAAGAACGATAAGGCACAAACACATGTAATAAAGTAAAAACACACAAACATGCTCAAACACACAAAGTCCGGTTATTATCTTTATTTAACGTTATTCCCTTACTAATTCACTTATGGTGTGACACGAGATTCCCTCGCCCTTGCCCCCTTTCACCATGCCGAGTTTGTACTTGACGCCTATCAGCATCATCCGCTGGACTGGTCGCAAGACGCCTCCTAGTCGCCCCATTTTGGATTGGACAAGCGGTCACCGCCCGTTATCATACACTCGAGCCAGATTTAAAAAAAATAATAATATACAAGTCCACATCCTAATCCAGTTAATAGTTATCACAACAATTATAAACACACACCACCCAAACGTATCAACCAATATGCGAAAGCTAGCTAAGTAAGTCCAAGGACTTACCTCACTTCAGGTGACTCGATTAAAACCACTCTCAGCTTTCCACAAGAAAACGCTCAACGCTTGAACAAACGAGGCACACTATCAATAACTAACCGATATGCTATAAGTCTCGGACTTCTATTCTCCATCACCTATATGAGGTCCTAGTTCTAGTCTCGAAGATCATCCTAAGGTTGTAAGGAAAATAACTCAAGAAGCTCATAATCCAATTATCCAACCACTAGTATCTATGGTTCAAGACCACTACATGGCATTTACTTTAAGTTATTCTAGATTCGCTTAGCATGATATACTACTATTATTGTACTAAACAAGGGAGAAGGTACTCACACACGGTCCAAGGTGAAAGATGATTTACGGATGTCGAGTACAGGCTCGTGGGTCTTTATTGGGCGGTTCTGAACCTAAGACCAAAGCTAAACGAATTTAGCTTATATGCTAAATTTTATTTTTTTTAAAAAAATAAATATTGATCTAACTCAAAGGTAAACTCGTTTTCCAAAGGCCAAAGTTAAAACCCATCCATAATCTTTCCGGGGTAAAACATAACAAAATCCAAGAACTTGGTTGTAAACCATAATTAAACTTTGATTCATAAATCAAAATTAACCAATAAGGGCACCATTGATAATTTGTAAAAGAGTTGGGTCAAAAACTGCAATAAAACTATGGTTCAAATATGTAATAACTTCCTGCAAGGGTACAAAAATTCATCTTCAAAAGTCTAGGTTCACCACTGCAATTATCCAGACAACCAGGGCACAAGGTGTAAATTACAGCAAATAGGGGGTCAAAATTAGAATAATCCCCAAGTTGATTCTTCAACCTAATTCACGCAACAGAGGAAGAAGGGGAAATTGGATCCAGTTGCTGCGCAGGTCCGGCAAGGGCAGGGCAGCACCGGCGTTGCTCCGGCGAGGAGGTCTCCGGTGGCGCAAGGGAGGGCGAGGTCTGGCGGCAGGATCCCCGGCGAGGGCGAGGCGTTCCACTGTGTCTTCCGGCGGCTGTCACAACCGGCCGCAGGGTTAATCACGGAAGGAGAAAAAAGAGTGGAGGGAGGGAGAAACGGTGCTCACCAAGCCGGCGTTTCCGGTGGGCTAAGGCGGAGCAGAAAGGCGGGGAGAGGGGCACTGGTGGCTCCGGTCGACCGATGCAGCAGCGGGACGGTGCTCCTTCAACAACAGCAAGAGAAGGATGAGAAAGCAGAGAAAGGAAGGTTGGCTAGCGTGAGGTAGTATGCGAGATCTGGGTAGATGAGGAAGTAGGTCACGGGAGGGGAAGCCAACGAGGGGTCACTCCCTGCTAACGAGGGGTCGGGAGGCCAGGGGTCGTCACCTCAGGCGTGCGTCCGCAGGAGCCAAGAGAAGAAAGGGAAGAAAGAAAAAAAAAAAAAAAAAAGAAAAGAAACGGAGGAAAATAGAAATAAAACTTAAAAATAATAAAAGAAAAAAAAAAGATAAACTCCTAATCAAAATCCGGAACGGGATCTCCGAGTTGGGAAAAATTTCTGAACTTCCCGAAAATAAACCCAAAACATAAACATACTCGGAAATTTTATTTTTACGTCTTAAACCACTTAAAAGAAAAATATAAATATAATTTACTAATAAAATATCAATAGGATTACGCAAGAGGGAGAAATATCGAAGCCGATAGAATACGTATATAGAATGCCTAGTTGTAGTTACAAAAATAAACACTCTCACACAACTACGCTATGGGGCAGGGATTCGGAGTTAAGAATATTTCTATTTTTTAATTTCCTAAACTACTCCACGTCCCATATTTATAGTTACGGTCGTCTAAGATTGCGGAAAAAAATAAAAAAAATTAACTAGAACTAAACATTTTATATGAGTAGTTGATTCGAATTGAGATTGACTTCAACTACACACCATACCGGTGGTCATAACCCTAAGACATAAGTGAGATTAGAATTATTTAGGCGAATTGAGTAGTAAGGGAATGATTAAAGAATTTGAGGGGTATTTCTTTTAAAAAAACATATATGTTAATATTTTCAAGGTTTGACTCTTGGCGAGTCTAGAAGGTGGGAGAAAGCCACGATTATTTGCCCATGGTTTTACTTCCGTTTTCACCACCTTATAAATACTGCTGCCCTTTCCACTTTCCTCCCACACATTTCGACGGTCAAACTTCTGAAAAGCCAAGGAGACGCAAGAGAGAGATATGCTCCCGGTGGTAACGAAGCCTAGCCGGAGCGATGATGTGTTGGATCCACAGGATCAGCTCCAGATCGCCGATCAGGTAAGAACACACTTCGACTCACTACTCCCCAATCGACACCCAAAGCCTAACCGCAGCGACCCCGATTCCAACACTCCTCCGCCGTCGGCTAACGGCGCTCTCATCCCCGAGCTCGACAAGCTCCGATCACTTCGCTCTCAACTCCAGCCTGTTATTTCCAATGGTGTAATGCTGGATGAAGAGTTTGTAGAGACGAGCTACTACGAGGGACTGATCGCCATTGACAAACACCATCACACGGTCCTCTCTCTTGTTAATCTCATTTCATCCAATTTCATTATGACTGTACGTAAAAGTGTTTGATGGGTACGTCTGGGTTTGCAGACGGGAACAGGATTCATCAGAGTTGTAAATGAAGACGATCACAAGGACGATTCGCCCAAAATCCAAAAGCGAAATGAAGTTATGAAGATGGTATCTTTGGGCTCAAAGGGTAATCCTGCTATGAATGATTGGGTTCCCAGCTTTGAAGATTCTGATCAGGTCTACCATTACTGCAATTGCAATAAATAGTTAGTATTTGCAGTTGATATTGATGTAGGTATGGACTGTGCAGGCGTATGTGTCCTCCAGCCCCATCCGGAGTGGCTAGGAAATGGAGAGCATTTCACTGTTGCAGACAGATCAAAGATAAGGATAAGCTTGCTCTCTCATTATGTTATTTCAAATTTGGATTTAAATATAAGTTAGGTGTTTGGCTCAATGATTCTCCTTGTATAATTCAATACTAGTGTATCGCTTCGACATTATATTTTAATGGAAAACATTAAAAACTACTAAAGGTGACGTGCATATCCAATTGATAATCTTGACTAAAATAGTCATTGAGGTTCAAGTTTGAATCATCGTTCGGACGCGGAGCGGTTTTGGCAGATTGAACCGAACTAAAAATTAAAAAAAAAACATATTTGTTTAAATTTTAATTCAATTCTAAAAATTGAGTTAATTCGACTTTAAAAAAGAAAGTTAGTTTTAAATATAAAAAATATATTAACCATTAATATACAAATTAACAGTTACATTTTATATATTCTTCATCCATATCAAGTGTTTAGAGGAATAAAACTTAGAACATTATAAAATTAAATGTACTATCAAGAAAAAGTAGGATAGATAAATGCACTAATAACTCCTTTTGGGTGGGGAGATATTGATTAAACATATACCAAAAAAAAATAGTAATGAGAATCCAAAATCAATTGGATTCTTCATTATAAAAAAACGGATCAACAATCCCTTTCTTAGAGTTTGTAGTTGATATAATAATTTACACAAAGACAACAACAAAAACAAGCAACACATACTATCGGTCCTAATACTATCGGTCTTAATTGACTATTGTGCAGTATTTGGTCAAGTGATATTCTATTACAAATCCGCACTCCAACCAGCCGCTAACGTTGATCCAAACAACAAAAGAAGGATTCAATCGCATCTTGGCATCATATCGTTCACCAATCTAGAACAATATCTCAGATGCCTTATAATTAATGAGAAAATTAATAAAAACATCTTTCATTCCTTTATTCTAAAATCAATACAATAACTTACAAAATGGAAAATATCGTCCCTATCACACAAGAGGGAAGAACAATGTTAATAAAATCAAATCTTAATGTAAAGTCAAGTTACCTAATGTAGGCATTCATGCTTCTTACAAACATCCATAAAAACTAGACCACATCAACAAAAATTTCTATTGGAATAAGGGACCAAATTTTTTATCCACTCATCTATTGCAATAAATATTGTAAACCTAAATCACTAGGAGGAACTACAATTAGGAAAGCATAATATATGAACAAAGCGATATAAATGAAACTCTTGTGAAAAATCATGATTGAACCTATGGGTGTAAATAGGATGGGGGATTCCCCGAAATTTGCGGGTATTACCCGTCATGGGGACGGGGATGGAGATTTAAAAACGGAAATGGGGATGGGGGAAATTTTGATTCTCCGCTTGGGGATGGGGACGGGGATGAAGATAGGGGGTATGCCCACGGTCCTTACTTTGTTCCAATTGGATTCGAACCCGAACCCGCTGGTAAACCCCGCTGGGTAACCCGATGGGGATTCCCGACGGAAAATCTGACAAATTGTATTTATGTTAGGCTTTCATTGTAGTTTCATGTTTAATTAAAAAATTGTCGATGATTACTAAAATTTAAATTATGGGCTAGTTTGGTAACGAAAGATTACGTATATGAAGATCAGGATGAAGAGAATTATTTAGATGAAGAATTAAGGGGATGGAATTGTTTAAGAGGATAATTATGGATATAAGTGAAATGAGTGTTTGGTAAAATTAATATGACTCTAGGTAAAATTACAAAAAAGTACGTGTTATATTTTTTATAGATGAAAGAGATGAAAAAAAGAGGGGTAAAAGTGAGATTTTACCCTCAATAATCTTCATAATTCCTATAATCAAAGTTTTGCAGGATTACAAAATTCTCATAATCTAATGTCCTTAATCTCCGTAATCTAACCCCTTTAATCTCTTTAATTCTCTTACCAAACGAGATTACGAGAATTATTTCTCCCTTTTAATTCTCATAATCTTAATCTCCTTAATTTATGTTCTTACCAAACCAAGCCTATATAATTTTTTGTACTTTAAGACTACTCGTTCCTACTTGCACAAAATGTATTTAACTTTAAATATTTTTTTGATAATTAAATGTGTAAATTATGCTAATGCTAACCTATATTAATTTGATTTTTGATCATATGAGATAATGAGGCTAACAACTCGTGAAATTTTTGAATATGTTATGAACGTTAAATCACGATGATCAAATGCACATCACATTACATGTTTGTGTTTTTTTATGCGTATTACTCTTTTCAGATACGTGTTTTGATGTGCAACATAAATCCTAAACCATAAAATTAAAATGATAAACTAATATAACACTTTATCTTAATATTGTAATCTAAATGTTAGTAAGATATAATTATTTTAGCTTACACTAATTTGTACTACGAGTCTCGAGACTCTCGATCCTACTTGAACGAACAAAACATAAAATATACAGAATATACCTATACTTTGACAAATTGGATGAGTTGATGCATTAAACAATAAATTAAGCCACATCAATATTTCAATTGAAAATGTATATTAATATAATATACATTGACATTTATTTTGTAATCATGAACTAAGCTGAGTAAACTATATACACTTTTATACTTTAATACTTAAGAGTATCATACTCGTTCCTATTTACACAAAGTATAACTTTCAAAATGTTGAGTGTTTGATTAGAGCCCTGAACATTGTAAACAAGAATACAAAGAGAGACTTAACAACAATAACAACCCATGAACCTCATTATGTTATAAAAATTTGGATATATGGAACTCATTTCCTGTCTAGCGGACTAAATTGGTGTGTGTTTCTTTGTAAATGGTTTAAGATAAGTTCTGTACAGATTTACTTGAACCAACTCCCCTAAAATGAATGTCTCGATCCCCGATTGAATCTTCCTCAAATCTTCCCCGATTGAAGCACTCATACAACGAATTGAACAACATTTCTGGTGGAACAAGATCCTTAACCCTTCTACCGAGGTCGGTTAGATGTGGAATCACATTGGGGATCCCTGTCACCTTCTTTAGGACGCTTGATGATATTGATGCGGGGTTGAAGTCGCGGTTGTATGATCTAGATTGGAAGTCCACGAACATTCTCACAGAAGAAATCTAGGGCAAGATTTTGGCTACGGGCTGAGATTTATGGAAACTCGAACAAAAGAACGTGAGTTTGATGGATTGATAATGGCTAGATAGGAAGATGATAATATGGAATGAAATTGATGTAAAATATAGGAAGATACAAACCAAGGTATTCCCGCAAAGAACCTTGACCAATTATGTGTCAAAACCCCTTAAAGAAGAGCTTACTTTAACCCTCCATTCTTTAACCTTACACAAGCCTTCTAAATAAGACAAGCATAATGAGGGACTAGAATTGACTAGTAGCACCAACCTTTAAGAATATTAACTTACACAAGCACAACCTAGCAAGGACTCACAACGATTTAATCAAAGGCTCTCTCTTTTGATTGAATATGAATGAATAAAACACAAACTTCATAAGTGAAGCAACGAGTTCACACAATAATGTGGGAAAATAAATCAAATAAAATCTACTTATGAATCTCACCTTCTAAGGCTATTTATAGGGCGATTCTCCTATAAAAGATAAGAAATCTAACTAAAAGATAATCCTAACTAATAGGATTGAAAATTAACAAATAACTTTAGAATGTTTTAGAGCCTTAATAATATTAAAAAGAATAAAAAGAGATATATAACTAATAAGATCACAACCGGATCTTATGGATCTCGATAGACGCTAAATCTCGGTCAATATGCATAAAATCTCGGGCCTCAAGGCCGAGATTTCTTCTCTAGAACTCTTTCTTCGTCAAAACCACTTTTCATGCTCACTTGATCATCTTGGTCATTGTATGGTTCTTCCATAGTAGCCAACAATGTCACTAAAGGAGACCTAGATATGGGTGAGGTTTCTTTAAGTGCACATGCTGCCAATAAGCTAGCAACTTCCTCATGGATGGTCTTTGCTCTTGCTCTAGTGATAAGTGCACATGTTGCCAACAATGTCACTAAAGGAGACCTAGATATGAGTGAAGTCTCTTTAAGTGCACATGCTTCCAATAAGCTAGCAACTTCCTCATGGATGATCTTTTCTCTTGCTCTAGTGATAGATCCTTCCGTGACGTGACTCAAGGATGATGTGGTTGTTATAACGCCCCAAATTTTCAAAACTCGGGGAGCTACTGGTTAGGACCTCACAATGGGTGCCGACCTTAGTTGGACAACAACTTTACTAGGATCTTGCAACAAGGCACAAACATATTTACTAGGACCTTAGTACATGAATGATCAACACATGACAACCTTACAAAACATAAATATATTAATAACATGCATGCTGAATGGAAGACTCCCCGTCCCCATCTAATGAGTATGTGGACCCGGATGACCATCCGTCCCGGATCTCTTTGCAACTGTCTATCTTTACAAAATCTACAACACGGATGAACCGTTACCTAATGATCCAAATATAAGTAGAATAAAAATAGCACAAGCACAACTCGGGCAAAATAAAACAATCATCATGCTGGCCCACAAACCGGTTATTATGTGATAACTTAGGTGATTCACTTTATTCCGTTTTTAAAGTTGTGGCACGAGAAATCTTAAAATTTCTCGCATCCGTTCCTTATTCAACTAGTGATGGTTTGGCACACCTCCGCCGGTGGCGTCCCTGCAAACCAAGCATGGAGTAGTCCCTAAAGAAACCCCCAGTTGCCCTCGGATTTACTAGGCAGAATGCCACCGTCCGTTACTCTTAGGCCAAAATATAGGTCGGTAGTACGTAAAGAATATATATACTTCTAAACATATAAGTCAAACCCCACTATCAGCATTCACACCAATATCTAGAAGTTAGCTAAGTAAGCCCAAAGGACTTACCTGAATCGAGTCAAAATTTCGTTAACGTTAATACTTGTTCTGCAAGTGTAAGATCTCAAAATGCCTGATAATAAAAGAAGATTTGGATCAATATCATATCCAAAATCTTTGAAGTTTCCAACTTCTAAGTTGACAAGAATCATCTAAGAGAAGAGAAATCCAAGCTAGCCTCATAAGTGTAAAAAGACCATTTTACCCCTTAGATTCGGAAAACCATACGAAGTCTAGAAAACCTCAACAACTTTCACTAAAACTCAAAGACATAAAGTCTAACTCTAAAAAAAAGAAAGAACTAGCGAGCTCTACCAAAACCGAAAAATTTCCGAGAAAACCTAAACGTACCATGCCATGTCATATCGATCCTGAAAGCTAAATTTCCTACTCGTATATATCTTTGATTAACATAATATAAACTTGACGGTGTAGTTTACATAAATTTGACGGTGTGGTTCCCATGAGAACACTCCTAACGTGTATACATGAGAACAATCGTACACCGTTGGATGATGAGTATTAAGGGTTGAGATTTGAAGTAGATATCATAATTAATAATAACTACGAATAATAATAATTAGGAATCCAACAATAACTACGAATAATCCACTCAACCAACAATAACTATGAATAATATATTAAACGATATGACACCTTCGTAACAAAACTAATAATAATTACGAATTTGTTCTCGTAATTACATGATAAATCTGTTCTCATAGGATCTATACTCTCTCTATATATATATGTATATATATACTTATATAAACACTAGTGAGGTTAAACAACCACTAAGTAGGATTAACACATTTCCAAATCAGTACTAAAGTGAAATCCATAATTACCCTATCTTCACTTCATTACAGAAGCATTCTTGTATGAATTTAACGCCAACTTAAACAACTATATATATAAAAAAAAATCCACTAAAGTACCCTTGAATCCCTTCTAAACTTTACTTTCGCTTCAATCATGTCCCCACAACATCTAGTTCACAAAACTTGTGCTACCCTCTTAATCGAGTCCTATGGATGTCTAATCCACCATATTTATTACAACAGAAGGCATAAACTTAATAGGTAAAGAGGAGCTCACCACTGCGGATTGTAGATCGATCGTAATACACTAGGGAATAGTCCAAGGATGAATTTGAATTCTAGAATCAAAAAGTTATGAATGGGAATCCCTGTTGAATTTTTTGAGGAACATGGTAGCAAGACTCAAGTCTGATAACTGTTATGGATAACCAAAAACAGTACAAAAGGTAAGTGTCCAAGCTTACATCAACAAGGATGTTAAAAAACGCAAACGTTGCCGGCTAATTTCCAAAAATCGGGATCTAGTTGATACCTATATTTGACGACGACCTCGACGCCAGTGAAATAAGCGCAATTCCGGTGGCAACACCAGTGTATTCTTGAGGGAGTTGAGAGTGTCGGTGAGGGATGAAGCAAGAGAGAGTCACTTTGGCGGCTACGTTGTTCATGAAGATGGAGGAAGCGGCCCTACTGTGTTTGAATCTTGAAGAAGGAGAAGACGATTCCGCTATTTTCGATTCTTGAAGGATGAGATGAGGCGTAATGTTTTTGGGGAAGAAGATCGGTTAGGGTCCATCTGCTAGAAATCGGTTGGGAGAACAAAACAAGGATGGAAATCTGCTGCTCCCGGAAATCGCGGTGTGTAAAAGGCAAGGAAATCCCAACTGTTACGGGAGTCATGGAAAGGAAAGGCTGGAGGCGTTGCTTCCTCAGCGGCTATTGTTGGGCCTGTCTAGATGGACCCGATAGGCTTATCTTGATGGTCCGGCAGGCTTGTATTGATGTGTAATTTATGTGAGGAAAAACTCACGTGAAATGATAAAACAATTTAACCATACGTGATACTATGTATCTCATAAATTGTAAGAAGATGGTCCAAATCGGTAGAGGTTTGATTTGACTCTAAAAATACAAAATTAAAATTTTCGGTTATCACATCAATGCCCCCTTAAAATAAGTTTCGTCTTGAAACTTAAGATAAGCATCATAAAGTTAACCGTTAGACATGGGCCCGGTGCATCTAACTACTATTGAAACGAATTGCCATTCCACGTTCTAATATAACCGTATCACCAAAGGCCATAAATATGAAACACATGAAAAATTAAACACTCAAACATGAAAGTAAACACGTAGTCAAAAGTCACACAAATCAAGTTCGAGTACTAACCCGACGGTCTCGAGGTTTCGACTAACTCTGCATAAATCTCAAGATAATTATTCCTAATGCTATCTTCGGTCTCCCATGTAGTCTCATCGGCTCCCCATCTACACCAATGAATTCACAACGTCTATATATCCTTAGACCACAGTCGTCTAGTACTCCGCTCTAAGATGACTACCATATACTTCACGAAAGTATAATCAGGCTCAATGGTCGATTCCTCGTAGCTGAAGACATATCTCGGATTTGGTATGGATTCTCTCAACTGAGTCACAGGGAAAAATTGGGTGGACATCCTCTAGTATGGGTGAAAGCTCTAGTCAAAAAGTAACCTCTCAATCTGCCCTAAGATCTTAAATATTACAAATATGATTTTCTTCTCTTAGTGTCAAAATGTCACTTCAAGTTGGGGATACATACTTAATCACCGTATATATCATCATTCATTAACCCCACAACATCCTTTCCATTATATAGGTGCAAATTGTTGATATATTGGAACACCTTTGACCTATGCATCTGAATGAAGGTTACCCCACTGAGTATAAGTTATAAGAGCTTTATTCCTTTCATTGGATCCAATTGTTTCCACCTTCCCGAAATAGCACGATCATCATATCTGAACAATGATCTTGGACATCTCTCAGAACTTTACTAGGTGCTTAATACGCTCTTTGGGACATAATTCACTTGGTCACGTTCCCATAATATGACCCAGTCGGACCGTTCATCAATTAATGAATCATCACTTAGTTCATATCGGGCCTTCAACATGATACAACCCAATAATCAAAATCCCTATGGTTATCCTCCACATTCACTTGGCACCCTCATATTGTTTTATAGTTCTATTTCTGGATTTTAAAACTAGCTGGACATTGAGCTTCTTGCTTAACTCCAAAGATTTAAAATGCCGTAGAAATATATATCTACCACAAAGTAAATTCTTATATTCTCTTATGAGTTGTTCTACTAGATAACTTATCTGGTCCTTTTCTCACAAGGAATGGTCTCACTACTGTCAATTGAATATTACCTTCATTTAAGGTTAAGTCATTCGCTACGTTTTACTTTATGCACACTGGATTATCATCCCGGTAATATCACTTTTACTCAAAACTCAGAACACATAATATATAGACATAATACGTATGATCTGTTCAACTGATCCGCTTTCTCGACGCATCGTTTATTAGGTTGATCGTATAATTATGTCGCTTCACCACCTTATAAATCCTTATCTAAAATATGTGGGTTACTCCCTTTGAGTTTTCTTACACAACCTTTATAAGTTACGCGGAAAACAATCTACTATTTCATCAACTCTTCTCCAATCCATCAAAAAAATAACTCCAAAGTACACCATTTATGTACTCAGTTTCCAACAACTACTCCTCAGTCGACATGTGACGAGGTTATCCATTTTGACTTGGGTCTATAACAGAGTACTAATCTCTCTCGATAAACTCTTTATATATGCACCTTTCTATATCAATCTTGTCGAGTCGACACTAGATTCATACAAAAGTCCCCAGTCGCTCAACATAACCTATCTCTTGTTCGTTTCAATTGATATGTATTCTCCAAGTAGAACCGCCTTAAACTCGACACATCACCTTTCTGTATCATTGAGTTTCTTGCTATGTGGCTTATGGTTCCACCACGCTTCCACTACGCTACTCTGATCCATCTGTTGCTACCCATTAATCATAACGACGTCTTTCCGTGAATCAAAATGATTGACCCAACTATCGCTCGTTAGAACACATCCGCGGTCACAACTTCTTGAAAGGAATGGAATGTGCGGTCTGAGGAATTCCCGGAATTTACTTATGTCCCATCAGATCCTTGACTTGATACTCACCAGTAGTAATCCTTGACGATTTCTTCCTACCACTCTTCGGTGTTCAATCCTTAGTTGTGTTGTACTCTTGAATAGATTCTATAAGAGTATCTCTATCTTAACACTATAATTAAGGTTGGTAGGACTCACCTTTTGATACCTGGTATTTTTCTTCTCATTAGTTAAGCTATCCGCCTGGGGTTACACTTCCTCACCATGGTTTTATCGACTTGATAATATTACTTTTGCTGACATCCTCCAGTACAGTTGCATATAAATCACTAAATGTATATGATTTTCTCAAAAAAATCTAATTCCTCTCACATGTCTACTAGTTTACCAGAATGCTTTTATATGTCTACTATCTTTCAAATCCTTACACCAAGTATGGTAATTAAATATCTTTAGGCTTTCTCGTACAACCTTTATGGATTATGTTGATTAGATTTGGTGCTTTCAACAATTCTTCTCTCATCAGTCGAGAGAAGACTCCAAGGTATACCATTTGTATGTGGTTCCAAAACTACTCCTCCATCCACCTATGACCTGTTATCAAGATTGGCTATTGGAGTGCTACCATTTCTCAGTAAACTCTTATATAAACACTTTTCGGTAATCATCTTATCGGGGTGATACAGATTTGTATAACAACCTTCAGCCATTCAACTTTACTCTTTCTCATGTTTGTTCCAGCAAAGATGTAGATTCCATCTAGAATCACCTCATAACTCGATAAGGCATTGCACCAAGGCATTAAATCATACTTTCTATGTTTGTGCGACCTCTATAATTCGAATTATTACGTGTCACATCTTTAGTCACACGGGCTTCCTCTGTCAATCTAAAAAATTGACCCCAACTTTTTCCCGAAAGAGCACCATCAATCTCATTTGTGTGGAATCCTAAGTACCCTCTGTCTTGATTGACGTAAGACATGATCAAAGTCATTTGTTTCTTCTTACTCTTCTAGTCTTTCTTATAGAATCCATCCGTACTAACTGTAATTTGTACCTTTTTATTTTTTAGTCAGTAGGTAAGCAACTGTTCACAACTATTTCCTTTATCTCTTTAATGACCTAAGGGGTCATTTCCGACCGTAAAAATCTTCTCCTTAAATTTTAATTAGAGTTATTGGGTTGAACTCATTCCATGTTACTATTAAGGGTAATGGTACTTGTATCGATTTAACTTCACAATCATCGTCGTTGATCTCTTGTAGAGATCCTCCATGTGTCGATAACATTCTTTAGTAAATCCGCTGTTATTCTTCTTATCTACCAACCGGTCAATACTGGTCAACTCACACGTGTGAATTCTCAGTCACTACTAGTTAGTCTATAGTTGGCCTTCTACTAGATCATATACTTACTTTTCTTCTATCTTATTCGATATGGATATACTTAGTGAAAAGCTATCCCTTCCAGGTTATCCGTTTATACATTTTTAGCTCCTTCCTCAATTTACACTCTTCTCTCTTTCTGTAAGAACACTTTTCCTGAGTTTAGTTGTATCATTCATATGTCGTCAATGAGCTTATCAAGTCTTCCGCAATAACTTGTAAGCGAGTCCTCACGACTCCTCTCACCTTGGTCATTTTCTGCTTGCGGTTCTCTGGTATGAATCGTTAATGTTGATAACTTAAATCCCAATGTGAATGAGAAGTTTCCAAGATTCTCACACATTATTCCCCTTGGTTGGTGTTGTTTTGGTAATGCCTCCTTTATAGAATTCCGTTCTCTCAATTTCAGACTTTTACTTTATTTGATACTTGCGTCGAAATTTCTTTCAAAATTTTCGTATCTTTAAAGGAGCCAACATATCTCCATGGTTATAATTTTTTTCGTCTTTAAACTCATTGTTTGTCTTTTGTACTCCTTTAATCTCTCACATATGGGTCAACACCTTATCTTCTCTCGAATCTCATGCCCATACTTGCCTATGGCGGCATCTGTCATTTAACCCGCCAAGTGTAGTGGTACTTTACCCTGCTCGATTTGTGTTCCGATATTGTCCTCTTCAATCTATGCTCTTATTAGTCCTTACATGAATCCTTGAGTTTGATCTCTCGTCTTCATACCGCTACGTTCCTTATACGACTTTCTATTACTTCTATCTAAGTTGATTTGATATTCTTCCTCATCCGATTGTTCTTGTTCTTGTTCTTAAGAATCATCTAATAGTCTTCACCTTCTGTCTACTCGTTCTTCAAAAGGTTGTAGGGATCGTCAGGGTGTCCGTTAGAACAAATTACTCTACTCCGAGGTCTGAGCCCACTATCTTCATATAAATACTCCTCAAGATCTACTAAATTTTTATCATGGGGCGATGATCACATCACGATAACTCAACTAAAAGATATTTCATATCCTGTAAGGTACTAACATGCATAAATGTACAATATTGTAAGTCCATATACTATTTCCTATCATACCAATTTGAAGAGATCCACGGAGAGCGATGGTGGTCCGATGTACTACTATCCCAACAACCCGACTATGCACATGATTTTAAAATAAAACTTCATTTTGAAAATTTTAGACCCCTTTCGGGTTCTGGTTATATCTACATTCGGTCTTTCAGAAGATTTCAAGTGTCATTATTTCCAACCTGGCTCTGATACCATGTTGTAACGCCCCAAATTCTCAAAACTCGGGAGCTATTGGTTAGAACCTCACAATGGGTCCCGACCTTAGTTTGACAACAACTTTACTAGGATCTTGCAACAAGGCACATACGTATTTAAAACCTTTTGAAAAACATAAAATAGTATTTACATGAATGATCAACACATGACAAACTTACAAAACATAAATATATTAATAACATGTATGCTGAATGGAAGACTATCTGTCCCCATCTAATGAGTACGTGGACCCGGCTGACCATCCGTCCCGGATCTCTTTGCAACTGTCTATCTCTACAAAATCTACAACACGGATAAACCGTTAGCTAACAATCCAAATATAAGTAGAATAAAAATAGAACAAGCACAACTCGGGCAAAATAAAACAATCATCATGCTGGCACACAAACCGGTTATTATCTGATAACTTAGGTGATTCACTTTATTCCGTTTTAAAAGTTGTGGCACGAGAAATCTTAAAATTTCTCGCCTCCGTTCCTTATCCAACTGGTGATGGTTTGGCACACCTCCGCCGGTGGCGGCCCCGCAAACCAAGTATGGACTAGTCCCTAAAGAAACCCCCATCGCCCTCGGGCTTACTGGGCAGAATGCCACCGCCCGTTACTCTTAGACCAAAATATAGGTCGGTAATATGTAAAGAATAATTATACTTCTAAAAATATAAGTCAAACCCCACTATCATCATTCACACCAATATCTAGAAGTTAGCTAAGTAAGCCCAAAAGACTTACCTGAATCGAGTCAAAATCTCGTTAACGTTAATACTTGAATTGCAAGAGTAAGATCTCAAAACACTTGATAATAAAAGGAGATTTGGATCAGTATCATATCCAAAATCTTTGAAGTTTCCAACTTCTAAGTTGACAAGAATCATCTAAGAGAAGAGAAATCCAAGCTAGCCTTATAAGTGTAAAAATACCATTTTACCCCTTAGATTCGGAAAACCCTACAAAGTCTAGAAAAGCTCAACAACTTTCACTAAAAATCAAAGACATAAAGTCTAACTCTAAAAGAAAAGGAAGAACTAGCGAGTTCTACCAAAACCGAAAAATTTCCGAGAAAACCTAAACGTACCATGCCATGTCGTATCGTTCCCGAAAGCTAAATTTGCTACTCGTATATATCTTTTGTCAACATAATATAAACTTGACGGTGTAGTTTACCCTCTTAATCGAGTCCTACGGATGTCTAATTCACCATATTTACAACAAAAGGTATAAGCTTAACAGGTAAAGAGGAGTTTACCACTGCGGATTGTAGATCGATCGTAATACACTAGGGAATAGTCCAAGGATGGATTTGAATTCTATAATCGAAAAGTTATGAATGAGTCTTTGTTGAATTTTATGAGGAACATGGTAGCAAGACTCAAGTCTGATAATTGTTATGGATAACCAAAAACAGTACAAAAAGTAAGTGTCCAGGCTTACATCAACAAGGATGTTAAAAACGCAAACGTTGCCGGCTAATTTCCAAAATTCGGGATCTAGCTGATACCTATATTTGACGAGGACCTCGACGCCGGTGAAATAAGCGCAATTCCGGTGGCAAAACCAGTGTAGTCTTGAGGGAGTTGAGAGCGTCGGTGAGGGATGAATCAAGAGAGAGTCGCTTTGGCGGCTACGTTGTTCATGAAGATGGAGGAAGCGGCCCTACTGCGTTTGAATCTTGAAGAAGGAGAAGACGATTCCACTATTTTCGATTCTTGAAGGATGAGATGAGGCGTATTGTTTTTGGGGAAGAAGATCGGTTAGGATCCATCTGCTAGAAATCGGTTGGGAGAACAAAACAAGGATGGAAATCTGCTGCTCCCGGAAATCATGGTGTGTAAAAGGCAAGGAAATCCTGACTGTTACGGGAGTCATGGAAAGGAAAGGCTGGAGGCGTTGCTTCCTCAACGGCTATTGTTGGGCCTGTCTAGATGGACCCGATAGGCTTATCTTGATGGTCCAGCAGGCTTGTATTGATGTGTAATTTATGTGAGGAAAAACTCACATGAAATGATAAAACAATTTAATGATACGTGATACTATGTATCACATAAATTGTAAGAAGATGGTCCAAATCGGTAGAGGTTTGATTTGACTCTAAAAATACAAAATTAAAATTTTCGATTATCACAGTTGTGTTCTCCTTCAATGCCTTAGTCCTTGATCTTGTGATTGGTACTTTAGGTGGTGTTGGGGATGATCCCTCATCAGATATGTTGTACATGCTCCATGTGAGTATCAAGTTCCGGAATGCCTTTGTAGGCCCTAGTTTTAGAGTGTTTGGGACGGGGAGCTAGTCAAAGCCCCTCGCTAGATTACTAGAAGATATATTCGATCAGATTTCTAGACTGATCTTGTTGTAGCTTTGCCTCTTCCTCACATATTTCCTCTTTTCTATTGTTGATTTGATTTGCTCATTTCTTGGATGTTGTGGAACATGATTCTGATGGAAAATAGAGGTTTGGAACTCTATAAAGGAGAAGATAAGTGAGCAATTAGTTTTTAAGATGGTTGAATGGGGGATTCTAAAGATGACGGTCTATTTAAAGAACAACAACAAGATTGTTGACGAAAAAACAACAAAATTGTTGATGAAGAAAACAACTATTAGCTTCTTCTTGGTTTAGAGAAGGAATTTTTGGAAAAAAACCCGGTTCAGTTCGATGCTAAATAGATAAATTTATCAGGTCATGAATCTGAGAAGAATATTATTATAATATTAAAAAGTGGAGCCCTCTATCGAAAATTTGGACGAAACAGTAGTGAGGTTGTTATTTTGTTGACGAGGTAGTTATAACGGGTGATATCCGGTAATTATGATGCATGAACGCCTCTAGAAGGCGGAGTGCCCCGTGTTATACTATATTAGACACGGAGACACGACGGGACACGGTCAAGACACGGTTCAGATGTAGGATAAAACGAGGACACGCCCAAGACACGGTTCGGATGTAGGTTACAACGAGGACACGCCCAGGACACGGTGCGGCCACGGATTGTGGCCGGTAAAGACACGGTCAACGAAAGTTTCCCATAATTTTAAGGCTAAAAAATAAAGAAAAAAAATTAAAAAAATAAAGAAAAATGAATTTACCGTAATATTTCTTCTTTTCTCCCATTTTTTTTCCGACTAAACCTAGCCCCATATAACCATGTGCGAGATTGTGGTTGCTGGAAGCAAGACACCGATCTTCTTATTCTTATTCTTATTCTTCGACGAAGCCTTCTTCTTCTTTTGATTTACAATATTTTTATTATTGTTCTTCTTTGTTGGTTATGTTTTCCGGTTCTTGTTAATTTGCAAAATGGATTGTACATTTTTTAATTTTGAAACTAAGTATGTTTATTTGAGATTGTAAGGCTAAATATGGCTATTTCTATGTTTTGCAAGAATGAAAATGTTTGTTTCTAAGCTTTTATTTTGATTATTTTTTTGTTATATTATTTTTATGGAAGATTTTATTTTTGGATCGTTAAACTACAATCATATGGGTCATAATGTTCTTCCCTAAAGTAATCTTGACTTTTTGATTAAGTTCGATTTTTATTTACGTTAAATATTTTCACGTTACTTTTATATAAGTAACCGTAGCTCTAAAGTTTTATTTTTAGGGAAGTTTTTTTTTTCTTTTATTCAAATGAATATCAAAATGATCTATTTAGTTAAATTTTTTGAGAGTTTTTGTTGTCCCACATCGATTAGCTACTTAACTTGATGATTTTAGAACTTGTATAAATAGGGAGTCTAAAGAGTATACAAATAATACATTTCTTGGCGTTTGAATAATGTTTTATTTTTTGGATCGTTAACGGTCGTAATTGTGTCCCTCGAATTTTTTTTAGGCAGCCTTATCTATTTACGATAAATATTTTCAAGATTTTGACTATACAAAAAATATATTTTTGGCCAATAAATATTTATTTTTTAAACTATTTGTAAGGCAGAGAATCTTTTGTTAACAAATTAACAATAGGTTAGTGGAACTATTTCACGTTATTTTTTTTTATTGTTGGAAACAATCTATTTTTAGGATAATTTTTTAAATAAAAATAAATGTACTCCAATTTTTTCTGTTAGTTTTTGATTTCTATTTACGTTAAATATTTTCACGTTATTTTGGTTAAGTAATCGTACCCCTAAAGTTTATTTTTTAGGGAAGATTTTTTTCTTTTTTTCAAATGATTATTAGGCTGATCTATTTACGACTTTAGACTTTTTGAGGGATTTTGTTATCCCACATCGATTAGATACTAAGGTTGATGGTTTTAGAACTTGTATAAATAGGGAGTCTAAGGATCATACGAAAAATACATTTCTTGGCTCTTTTGGTTAAGTTCAAGTATAATTATTATTCATATCGGAATAATATTTTATTTTTGGATCGTTAACTTACAATTATGTGGAAATGACATTCTTTTCTAAAATAATTGTACCTCTAAAGTTTTATTTTTAGAGAAGATTTTATTTTTGTGATTGTTAACCTACAATTATGTGGGTCATAATGTTCTTCCCTAAAGTAATCTGGGTTTTTTTTGGTTAAGTTCGATTTCTATTTACGTTAAATATTTTCACCTTACTGTTATATAAGTAACCATACAAACTTTTATTTTTAGGGAAGATTTTTTTTTTCTTTTTTTCAAATGAATATCATAATGATCTATTTAGTTAAATTTTTTAAGGGTTTTCGTTGTCCACGTCGATTAGCTACTAAGCTTGATGGTTTTAGAATTTGTATATTCGAGAGTCTAAAGAGTATACAAATAATACATTTTTTGGCGTTTTGGTTAAGTTCAAGTATAATTACTATTCATATCTGAATAATGTTGGCGTGGCGCCTCCATGGTTTTTTTACGGATTAAATCTTTTATCAAATTACACTTTTGGTTTGGTATGCTCCAAGATGTAGTTATATTTATATGCCGAACTAGGTCAATAATTATGTTGTTATTATTTAATAATCGTATGCTTTATTACATAAACATTCCTATACTTTTGAGGATTGACGTTTCCCCGTTTCCGACCGTGTCCGTGCATCATAGTTTGGTAATATTGAATAGAACGGGTGGTTAGTTGCAAATTGCCCTGTATTACTAGTAGTTTCTTGTACCCGGAAAAAATGATTGATGTTTTAAATATAGGTATTTAAATATAAACAAAAGTTTAGGATCCATATGGTAGCCAGATATTTTTAAAACATGAATAATTTGTTTTAGTTATGAATCTCAATATTCTTTGGCATTAATAAAAAGGCTGGAATGGTGAGGACATGCATTAGAGACAATTGTTTGGGAGAGAGAGAGTCTTACCTAAAAATGGACGAAAGAAGCATAATTGGATAGCTCGAATGGTCGCAGGTGGTGAAATCAACACAACCGGTCGGATTTTGTGATACAAAAATCATAAGATATAATATGAGGGACATGTTCTCCTCTTGTATATGGAAGAGTATATTTTGAGATGTTGAAAATCTACAGTTTACCCCCATTTTTCTCTACATATTATACATTATTGTTGTTATTTGAGCTATTTGAGCTTATGTTTCACTAAAAATAAAAGTGCGTCCTTTATTGAGGTCATTAGCTTCAGAATTCATTACAAACACATCCAACCATACCACAAAAATACACAAAAATACTTCCATTACATACATTACAACAACAGTATACATCATACAAACTACAAAGGGGAGGTTTGATATTAATTAGTACATGTTCTATGACACAGATTCTTCATTCTTCCTCATCAAGATTCACTAATGGAAAGTGAGAAAAAGCCTCAACTGCTTTCACTTTCTTGGGCATCAGATCACCGCGCAGATAGCTTACCATTACATAAGTTAACGCAAAACCAAAACCAAGCACACCTACAACAGCCACTCTACTTCTCAAGCTAAAACCAGGTTCGCATATTTCCGGCTCTGCAACTTTACTCGATACTATCTCCATGATTTCCAGCCCATTTATAAACGCATTTTTCGTGATTCGACTGTCATTTCTCGATCCTATACCGATATCCACGAACCCAAACTCATCAGATCTCGCCACGAAATCAAGGTAGAAAGGAGCATCCAGATACGGAGCAGCAGCGTAAGGATCGATTTTCCAAACGAAATGGCTAGAGATAAAGAGATTGAACACAGTCGCTCCTAAAGCTTTGCTGATCATGTCGCAGAAATGCACCCGAACCAAGTAATCTGCCCCCCGCTTACTCACATTAAATCTCCAAGTAGCACTCAACGACTTCAGATGAAGTTCCTTAGCAGTGTTGTATACTGTATCTGGTGCATCATAATCACTTGCGTTTCCGCCTCGGTAATTAGGCCTGTTCATGTGAATCGGCCCGTTTTCTGCACTCTTCTTGGACTGTAAATAATTGTCATCGGGTAGCCAGGCTCTCCATAGCCTATCGTTAGAAGGGGGCACAATTTGGCCTCCGAAATTGATCCTGTAAATTGGGTGTAAAACCCTAGAAACCAGATTAGTATCAATTTCAGAGGATACAGCGACAGGAGATCCAACCGAAATCTTCAATGGAGTAAGGAAGAGTTCAATTGCATTCACAAAGGCCGCACCAGAAGATGAACTGGGGATGAAGTAGACATTGAATTCGCCTCTATTTGTTGTGAGCAGGAACTCCTCGATTATAATTGAACCGAGCTTTGGTCTGTAATTTGGAAGAAGCATATAGCCGGAAGCTGAAACGTTAAATCTGGCGTTGGAGAGAGACGAGGAAGCGTAGAAGTAAAGGCGAAGAATGTAAGTTCCATTTTGGATGATTTTGAATTGGTAAGCAGCCGAGGAAGAGAAAACCATCGCAATTCGATAGAGCTCAGGCTGTTGCTTTTCTGTCTTCTTTGCAAAGCTGTTTTCTGCGGAGAAGATTTTTACGCCGGGAAGGCGATGATGTGTGTAATCTCCGAGGAAGCTCCGACCGTCGTTGGTTGTGAAGTTGGATGAAGAGCCGCAGTTGATGAAGTACTCATCGGCTCTTGAAGGGAATAGAGATGAGGAGAAGAGGATAAGGAAGAAGGAGGAGGTTAGGAGGTTATGGGTTTGAAGGAAATCCATGGAGGAATTTTGATTTGTCTGCAAAGGAGATGAGTCGATTGTGCATTTTGAAAGAAGAGTCAACCCCAAGTCTTCGTTTCTCAAAGAAACAAACAAACTACACGAATCTTGGAAATAATTGGGTAAGCAAGGAAAATGGTAAAGACGTAAAGTTATTATATAAATCTCTAAAAATTCTATATTCTCTCTTAAATTTCATAGTTAACGTTCCACTAACACTAAAATTATATTTTCTCGAAAAAAAAAACTAAAATTATAAAATTAAACCTACAGCATATCTAAATCCTACATGATAATAAATACTCTGCCTTCTAACCCTAATCGTAAATAGACATGACATGTTTCTTGTAAATTGATTAATTTGCAAATTATTATTTGTTTTGATATTATAATTTTATTTAGAGTAAATTACATAAAATCACAGTAATTTTTCATTTAATCACCCTTTTTGTTAGACCGTCCACAATTGAGGGTCGGGGGGCCTACTAACAGTGGAAAAGGCTTAGTAGCCCAGAGGTCGATTCCTATCCGTGTTTCATTTTTTTTCATATGTAAAACGACGTCGTTTTGGCTCATTTCAGGGAAGAGGCGCGCCACGTGGCAGAGGGTTTTAATTAAACTTAAAACCCTTTTTCCCGTTAAAATATTAACTATAAAAAAAAATAATTTTTGAGTAAGATTTAATTTTATCAATCCAATGACACCCATTTTGCATATGTTTCAATAAAATATTTTTTTGACTTCTTGTAACGTATATAGAGTTTTACGTAGTAAACTTTTAACGTTTTAAATTTTATTTTTTGCATAAGACTTTATTCATATCAATCTAATATGATATTTATTTAATTTATATATCTATTTGAATTTTTTTATAATAAAAAAACACAATTTAAAATAGATTTTAGACATAAAATGACCGAGACATAACTTACAAATAAAATTCCAATTTAATAAGAAAACAACTAATTATACATTAACTTCAACATACAATTAACTTATAACATAAGATTGAAATAAAACACAAATGATAAATCTAAACATACATTACGAACTCTAAAAGGACCCCAAACTTAAACATAAACTCAAATACCTAGTTCTCTGATCAATTCATTCATCATCTTCTCTTGTTCGGGAGACCGGGAATCTTTCATCTCCATCAAACCTGTAAGAATGCTTAACTTCCTTTTGTACTCCAACTCTTTGACCTTCCTCTGTTCTATTCTGTCCTTCCTAGCTTCGAAAATAGCAATCATCTTTAATGTTTCCTTCTTTATTTCCAATTCTTGGAGGCGGGCCTCAAGCTCTCTACTCTTCAAATTGTCCAAAATTTTAATTTGTTCTGAATAATCAGAGGATGATGTTGTACTTACCGGTCTCTTTCCCGCCCTCTTCGAACTAGTTCGTCCTAAAGGACGGACAAATGAGCTATCTGGGGTTCCGCCTTCACTTGATGGAGTTCCAACATTGAGGCTTCATGTGTATGATCCAGACTCATTTACCTTTGCCCTCTTGGAGCCATCCCCTTGTTTTGATGATGTCGATTGAATGCTACTTTTCCATTTTGGGAGAATTTTAAGCATGCGCCAAATGTTTTCATGATTGAATATTGATTTATATTGATCTTGATATAAAACATGAGCCCTTGCAAGGATATCGTCAGAACTTTCTCCACTTATTCTCCCCCTTTCTGATGTAGCATGTACACTTGTAAATTTAGAAGTAAGTGCATTAAGCTTTTGGAAGCGGTTCTTACATTGTTTTCATGAGCGAGATGCTAAATCTCCCCTTCTTTTGTTGTAATATTGAGAAACTCGATTCCAAAAGGTGCTGGTACTTTGATTGGTTCCTTGGATAGCATCTTTGCTCGTGTTCATCCATCCAATAACGAGCAAAGCATCTTCGACCCCCCCCCCCAACGCAACCTTCTAGCAACTTCCTCGGTTGCCACTTGAACTTCTTCTTCATCGTCATTGTCTAGGTGGAGACGTTGGGTTCAAGCCTTCAGTAGGGTTTTGAGTTTGGGGGTATTGCAAATAACTGATGAACTGCGAGTTTTGAGTTTGGGGGTATTGCATATAACTCATGAATTGTGGATTTTGTGGTTGAGGGTAACACGGATAATTCATGAATTGTGGGTTTTGAGTTTGAGGGTACTACGGATAATTCATGTATGGTGGATTTTGAGTTTGATTCGGTTTTTGTGTTCCTAAACCTTGGCTAAAGTTTGGATGGAAAAAGAAAGTGTTTGGAATGGGATTTCCGTTTTCATCCATTGTAAGTGAATAATAGAGAAAGAGAGAAGTTGTGTTAGTTGAATGAGGCGAGGATAGAAGATGAAGTGTTGGTGTGATGGTCTTGTGCTCTTTAAACCCTTTTATAGAATGTATAAATGAGTTATATGTCTCATTTACACAATAACCAAGCCATGAATTGACAACTCAATCACGGGTCTGAAAAACACAATAATCGAGTTTGAATTGACAACTCAGTCACGGATTTATTATACACAATAAATGACATATGACATTGATTTAAATTTTGAATCTGAAAAACACAATAATCGAGTTTGAATGACAACTCAGTCACGTATTTATTATACACAATAAATGATAAATTTAACATTGATTTGAATTTCGAATCTGAAAAACATAATAATCGAGTTTGAATTGACAACTCAATCATAGATTTATTATACACAATAAATGACATATTGATTTGAATTTCGAATATGAAAAACACAATAATCGAGTGTGAATTGACAACTCAGTCACGGATTTATTATACACACTAAATGACATCTGACATTTATTTGAATTTCGAATCGGAAAAACACAATAATCGAGTGTGAATTGACAACTCAGTCACGGATTTATTATATACACATAGGGTGATAACCCAATAATTTTTCTATAAAAACCTATGTGAGCTTCACATATCTACAACTCCTATCCACTTTCATTTCTCTAACTTCACAATGTCTCAAACGCCTTTGAATTTCAATGAACCTTCTTCACCCAACTCCTCTGCTTGTTCATCAAAAGACCTCGTCCTTTCACCGTAATCTTCTCAAAATTCTGAAAGCAATATGGACATCAATGAAAAATTGATGAGCTAAGAGAGATGTTGGTCCACGAAATTGCTGGAAGTTCACGACAATGTCGAAGCCGGACATATATAGAGAGAGATCGTGAAGTCGGGCATGCTCGATTGTTCGAGGATTGTTTCTCTTCGACGCCGACCTACAACGATAGGTTGTTTCGACGAAGATTCCGAATGAGGCGAGACGTATTTCTTCGCGTTGTCAATGCTTTGTCCCAATCATTTCCATTTTTTCGCCAACTTCCAGATGTGACTGGTAGGCTAGGCCCTAAGCCCGTTGCAAAAATGCACCGCCGCCATACACATGCTAGCATATGGAGTGGGTGCCGATGCTGTTGATGATTATGTTCGCATTGGAGAGTCCACAACAAGATCTTGTTTAGCCCACTTTGTTAATGGAATTATAACCTTGTTTGGGGACAAGTACTTACGCAGGCCAAATGCTATAGACATGCAACTCCTACTATACGTAGGAGAGCAACGAGGTTGGCCTGGAATGATCGGTAGTATAGATTGCATGCACTGGAAATGGAAAAACTGCCCGACGGCTTGGCAAGGTCAATATGCTAGGGGTGATAAAAAGCCAACTGTCATGCTAGAAGTTGTTGCATCTTACAATTTGTGGATATGGCATACATTTTTTGGAACTCCAGGTACGTGTAATGATATTAACGTTCTTGACCGTTCTCCTTTGTTTGATGATGTGTTGCATGGTCGATCACCCACGACAGATTTTGTTGTAAATGGTAATCATTACAACATGACGTATTACCTCGCCGATGCATTTATCCTACATGGGCTGCATTTGTCCCGTCAATTCGACACCCATTTGGTGCGAAAGATACATTGTTTTCCCAACGGCAAGAGTCATGTCGTAAAGACTTGGAGCGAGCTTTCGGTGTCTTGCAAGCTCGTTTTGCTATTATACGTCATCCTGCGCTTGCTTGGGACATTAATTTGATTGGAAAAATAACGAGGACATGCATCATTTTGCACAATATGATCGTTGAAGATGAACGTGATACCTATCAACTCTACTATGATCCATCCCAGTTCGATCAAGTTGTTGTTAATGAGCCAATCGCCTCGGATCTTCCATTTGAAATGGCCTAGTTTATACAAAATAGGAGTGCACTCCGCGACACGAGTATGCATCACCAACTAAAAGCGGACTAGTTAAGCATATATGACAAAAATTTGGCAATTCCGGTGATAATCACTAAACATTTATAGTTTTATTTTTGTATTAAGTTGTTCGTTGTTTAAATTACATTTTTATGCTCTTGTTGTATATTTTAGTATGTATTTTTTGTTATGTTGGTTGTTATTTAAATTGTGTTCTTTTTTATTAAGTTGTTTGTAATTTAAAAATATTTGATATGTTGGTTGTTATTTAAATTACCCTTTTTATTAAGTTGTTTGTTATTTAAAATTTTGATTTAGTAGTTTTAAAATATATTTACATTTTAAAATTTATGGCTAATGTTTATTAATAATAATATTAGTAATATTATTTAATAATAAATGATATATAAATATACAATTCATCAATTTATAAAAAATAAATAAAAAAGTGAAAAGTGAAAAATTAGTAGCCCCGGGGCTACCTGTTGTGAGTGAAAATAAGTGAAAAACTGAAATGGGGCTGCTAAGCTGATGTGGCAGGAATCTTGATGACGTGGCAGAAAAATTTTAGTAGCTCTGGGGCTATCCATTGCACATGGTCTTAACATCTAACCACCAAAATCACAAGCCAAATATTTGTAAAAAATATGGGTCCATAGAAAAAAATTCTAAAAACGGGACATTAAATACACCCGTAAACATTGCACCCCTAATTCACTTATCAACAATCAATCATTATCAATCGTGAGTCCGAAAAAGTTGTATCGCCTCATCATATTAGTTTTAACTATTTTTAAAAATTGTTATTAACTATTAATAATATTACCGGTTGTTTAGTATTTTTAGTTAGTATTATTTATAATTATTTAGTAATTAATTATAACGATTAGTAATTAATTGTGCTAGTAGTGTTAATTAATTATTATTAGTTTTAATTATTATTAATATTAAGGTTGTTTAGTAGTTTTAATGAGTATTAGTTATGATTATTTAGTAATCCATTAAAATAATTAGTAATTAATCGTATTTAATTAGTAGTAATAATTAATTATTATAAATTATTAGTTTTAATTAGTATTATTTATTATTAGTTTTAATTATCATTAATTGTTATTAATAATTAAGGTTGTTTAATAGTTTTTACGATCGGAGGAATAATTACTTATTATTGAAATAACGTTACTTTTTAATTAAAAAAAATATATTTTATATGAATGCTTAAGGTACATGGCGACCATATTGTGCACGAAGATCTCTAATCATTTGAATTTACAGTTTGTATGTCTTGTCCAATCCATCAACGCTTCGGTCGTGAGCCACATGCCAATATTAAGAACGGGCGGCATTGGAAAATTTTCCGTGCATTTTAATTGTACAAAATTGAAGGGAAATTAGGAGAGAAAAAAATAAAGTATCAATAACTGTAGTTAATGCTTAAACTTCATAAGATATTTAATACTTACCGCAATACAATGGTGATAAACCATGTCTCAAGCGATGAATCCGATAGATCCGGGGAACTCTTAGGAGGCTTTTTCTTACTCAATAGGATTGTATGAGCCGCGTTCCAATCCATGGATACAAGAGTGCATTGATAGATCGTGGCAAACAATGCACCGCAAATGGGCATCTTCATCCAGTGTTTGGTTGGTGCCAACACTTTTTGGCGGAACCATTTGAGCATCGCCATCATCTGTATATGATTGACGCCTTCATCATCTAAAAAATTTCATATTGATTGGGGTGATTACAAAGCTCCTTCATCATACTTCTTCTAATTTTAGGACATCTATCCTTCCCACGACCCAACAATATGACAAGTCCTCGGAATCCACAATTTCCGTCGCCTTGAACATCTTCTAGGCATTCAACATAAGGAACCATGAAGTTTTCAAAATTGTTGGAGCCGAACTCGTACTTCCTCATGACAACCGGTGGGTAGGTAAGGACTGACGTTTCATTTGCTCCCACTTCCTCTACAACATCATCATCCGTTGCTTCCCCCACTACTTCCCCAACCGCTTCTTCCTCCTCTTCTTCCTCAAATCATAGGAACAGACAGAAGAATGTAGTTACCTGATCAATGTTGGACCTAAAAACCCCTATCAAATTAATGTCGGGTACAATTATGCCAGCATAGCAGGTGTAACACCCTGAATCCGTGGGACTCGGAACGCTACGGGCGGAGACCTCACAATGGGTCCCGACCCTTAGCCTGACAACAATTTCACCGGATCTTGCAACAAGGCACCAATAAAGGCCAAAACCGAAATACATTTTTATGCAATGTAATGAAACCCCAAAGTATACGAACAAAAGACTTCAGCCGAGATACAACTCCAAAGAACAAACGCCATACACGCGACATACAATATAAACTAAACATTACCCAAACACGACTTCAACCAAACCCCTCTTAAAATGTACGGAACCCCGGTTGTCCACTCCTCTACCTCACTTTGCGACATCCCTAACCTGCAGGGCATCTACACAAACGGTTTAAAACCGTTAACTAATATTCAAAGCATTAGAATCAAGGTGAAAGGCACAAACACAAGTAAATCATCATAACACGCAGCATGCTCCAAAATACTCAATCCGGTTTATTATCTTTTTATTATTAAGTCATATCCCTATCTAATTCAACTTCTTTTGTGACACGAGAATCTCCCGAAACTCGTCTCGGTCCCTACTTACCGGCATGAAATGGTACTGATGCATCCGACCGTCTACCAACACGGGCTAGTCGCCAAGAACCTCCTAACTTCCGCGAGAGCTAGACAAGTTGTCACCATCCGTTATCATACACTTGGGCCAAAATATATAAAGGTCGGTGGTCCTATTACCAGTTTAGTTATTATAACATAAACAATAAACACGCACCACCAAACACGCATCGAAACTAATACGAGGAATACGAGCTAACTAAGTCCGAGGAATTACCTCGTCCAAAAGATAATCCCACTATATCCCTCTCTTAGCTTCCCGTAGGAAGACACTGAATGCCTGTCAAAAGGCACACGATCAACAACTCTCTCATATGCTATAAGTCCTTAGACTTCTAGTCCCCATGATCTCACGATATCATAAACCATAAATATGCTAGGATAACCACTCTTTGCCCCAACGATCTTACAAGATCACCTCACTAACACAACATATACTAGGATAATCCATTCCTAGTCATCATGATCCTACAAGACCATACAACCCCAAAACCTCAAGCATCAGAACGCTCACAAGATCAAGCATACGTTCAAAGCCTTATAACCTCACCAGATCAAACACACTTCAAGCCTTAGAATAAATGACATGTACTCAAGCACTCACCTAAGGTCCATAGCCACTACTTGGTATTCACACTAAGTTACACTAGATCGAACCTAGCATGATACTACTAAACATAACTAGATCGAGAAAGAAGGTACTCACACGAGGTCAAAGGTGGAAGACGATCTACGAATGTCGAGAATGAATTCGTTGGCCTTTATCGGCGCGATTCTGAACCTATAACCAAAGTTAAGCAAATTTAGCTTATACGCAAAATTTGAACGGAAGATAACTTATACAAATCTAGGGTAAAACTCGTTTTCAAAGCTCAAACACTATATATATATATATATATATATATATATATATATATATATATATATATATATATATATATATATATATATATATATATATATATATCAGTGGGGCACAATCGTTAATTTCCAAAAAGCTGGGTAAAATGTGGAAATACAAAGCATGGGCATATATTGCAATTAAACATAAATCAAGGGGCCCGATTTTGAATTGATAAAAAGGGTTTCCCAAACCCGACAGATGCAAACGACACAGAGGAAGGAGGAAAGCAGGGTGACGGTAGAGGAGAGAGGGCTGCACTGGCGGCACATTGGCTCTCCGGAGGTGTTGAGTAGGCGAGGAGGGCTTCGGTCTCCGGCGACGAAGACGGAGACGTGGGAAGTTCCAGGCGGCTTTGAAGGTAGAAGGGCACTGGGATTCGTCCGGCGACGGGGAAAGGCTCCGCAGAGCTTCGACGGCGAGGGTTGTCCCTATAGGATTTGCTGGTGGTTGTAGTGGCTCCGTCTGGTGTCGGTGAGGAGGGAAGAGAGGGAAGGGATTGTTGTTGCGGTCTACAGAGGCCCGAGGAGAGGGAGAGTGGAGGTTGTCGGTTGCAGCTCCGGTGTGGCAGTCAAGGGAGAAGGAGGAAGGCTCGAGGCACCGGTGGTGTGGCTTGAGGGTGGTCGGCTTCCGGCGACTTGACGGGAAGAGGAGAAGGATGGTGGTGGCTGAGCGAGGAGGCTGCTTGTGTGAGGAAAGAGTTGTGAGGTTGAGTCATTGAGAGAGTGCAGCTGAGAGAGAAGTAGAGGGAGGTCCGCGTGAATAGGGAGTTCAAAGGTGAGACGAGGGCTGATGAGAGGGATCGCGAAGTCAAAGGACGAGTGAAGTTGAGGGAAAGTAAGGAACGAGGGGTCGGAGCAGGCATGGGGAATAGGTGAGCACTGATGACATGAATTATGACCTATTTTTAGGCATGAATTTATATAGATTTTTCCTTTATTTTGGATGCATAGACATACATTCATGACATTTATGATTATATTCATCTACTATACAAGAATAGAGGTATACACAAAGTTTTATTGCATTTGTAGGTAATTTGGTGAATTATGGAGCGAAATGGCACATTTAAGGATTAAGCATTGAAGCGGGAAAAAAGGAACATAAAAAGAAGCTAGGACGCGCCAAAGTACTCTCGGATACCGTCAGACGCGCCAAAGTATCTTCTGATACCGTTAGACGCGCCAAAGTATCTTCTGATACCGTTAGACGCGCCAAAGTATTATGTGATATCTTCTGACACGGCCCAGAGTATTTTCTAATACCTTCTGACACGGCCCAGAGTATTTTCTGATACCAGCGGCTCGACTTCTTTTTAGCCCAAATATTTAGTGTTTCATCGTTAAACCCTAGTTTTATTCCTACAAATATTCGAGAGCCTTCAACATTGAAGGAGAGTCAATTTTTCCAAAGGGAGACTAGAAGGAGCCAAAATCTCCAAAAGGGGAGACTTAGAGGGAGCCAAAATCTCCAAAAAACTTGAGACGGTGACAGCCCCGAGACTTGGACGTTGGGATTTTGAAGGAAGATTTAGAAAAGACGCACTTTTCTATTTGCGGAGTTGGAAGATTTTAGGGTTTTCCTTGAAGACGGATTGACATCCCGTTCTTCGTTGTTTCTCTCGATTGTTGTGAGGATTTCTATTCCCTTTTTCTGTATTCATTATACACAAACATTTGTTATTTGATTTGAGATTGAGTTTTCAATTATATTTGAGTTTTTGAAGTTTTCATCCATTCTCTCTTTAAACTTGATTATTGAATTGATGATGATGGTTATTGGCTAAAACCCTTTAGCAATTATAAGGTGAATGGTTGATAGTTGTGGCTTAGATAATGATAGATCGATCGTAAACAGATTAGACCCTGAGAGTGTGAGATACATCGTCGACACCCTAAATCACGGGATGTTCTTGGTTTCCACGGCCGTGATTCTCAAAAACTACCCGTAATTTTACCTGTTTTACGACCTTTGCTTTTGCTTTAATCCAAAGTTAAAGATTAGCTTTAACCTAGCCTTGACTTGTCTTTCCTAGGTAGTAGTGAGACTCAGCATCCTCTATTTCGGTTTCGAGTGTCACAATCTTAACCGTTCTAGTTTATCTTTAATTCCTTAGGTTTGGGCATGGGTATTTGAGATAAATTTTTGTCCTTAGATCCTTTCTATATTGCAGCTTCAACAACCTTTATAGAGAGAGTCTTTGGGTTAGACATATAGGGTTTTGGAACTTCGCCGTACATTACCTTACCTTAGTATACCTTTGCAAACCTCAACTCTGTTCTTATATCTATACTATATCTTGAATCGATTGCGACAATTGGATACTTGGATCTTTAGGATTGCTGTTTTTCCAATATTTGCAAAGCTTCTGTACTTTACTTGCTCGATAATTTGTGAACTGAATTTGTTCCCCCCAAATCCTTGAGTTCGATACTCTGCAATTCTTGCTTTACTACGCCGATCCGTACACTGCGGGTTTGCTTTTGCTTAATTTCAGTTTTATTAATTTAAAACTTATTTGCACGCACGTTTTAGGGCGAACAAGTTTTTCGTGGTTTTGTCCGATAGGCCGTGGAAAATTTTTTTTTTTCGGAAAAATTTTCGACGGAAAGACGTTCCCCTTCTTCATTCTTCAACACCGATTGGAATATTCAGAATTCCCTATTGAGTTATATAGAATCCCACCACCATCACCCGATGAAGGATTCACCATCTTACATTGTGAGTATTCTTTTCCATCTTTTCTTTTCTTCACATTGGGGACAATGTGAGTTTTAAGTATGGGGTGGAGGTATTTGCAATATCATTTCCATGTTTTATGTCTTGCATCATATGATTTTGAAAATTTTGAAAAATTTTAAAAGTTTTGTGCTTCTAGGATTGATATGATCTCTATGATAACATTTGTTTAGTGGAATAGCTATGATGATTCTTATATGCTTGAATTGATTTATGACATATTTGGGATTTGAATACTTTGTTAGAATTTAATGCATGTTTGATAATTCGCTTTCATTCTAAATCATGTTGAGTGTTGAAGGTTGAAACCGCATATAAGTTCTTACACTTCTTATTGAAATGATTAAGGCACCTCGATTTTCTTCCTTATTTCCTTTTTCATTTAGCCCCTCAATGAAATAATTGTCTCCCTTACCTATCCGGGAACTAGGAAGAGTTGAATTTTGGCATATTTGATGTGGGAGGGCCATGAAAGCAATTGTTTGCATTCAAAGTATAGAAATTCTAGGTTTGGGGAAGTCAATCTTGATGATGAGTAACTCGGCACCATTCACATAGCCGGGTGTTTGTGTGTTGTCAAAGTCGGATTGATCGATATTCCTAACGGATTATGGTATGTGCATCAAGGGTTTGAGGCATCTCGAAATTGAGAAACGCCGATCTCCTATGCTTCGGTT
This sequence comes from Fagopyrum esculentum, assembly GCA_033239045.1. NCBI lineage: Eukaryota > Viridiplantae > Streptophyta > Magnoliopsida > Caryophyllales > Polygonaceae > Fagopyrum > Fagopyrum esculentum. The sequence continues at coordinate 79,839,068 of BSUD01000008.1, forward strand.
TTTGTGCAATGCTGTCCATATTTCCAAAAGTAAAGTTGAAAAATTTTGTGCAAAAAGTAAAGAGAAAATCTTTAAATTGGTGGTTAGTTCAAACAGTAAAAAGAAAAAGAGTTTGTGTTGTTCCTTTTTCCCGGATTCATACACCACATTACCTTATGAAAGTCTCACCTATTCACGTTTCTTGACCTTTTCTTGAAAGACCTTAAGATCTTTGAGTATGTTGTTTGGCTTTGTGGTTTAAACTGGATTCCTCATGATTGATTTTGATATATTGCAAGTTATGATGCATGTTATGATTTTCTTCCAAAGTGTGATTATCCTTTTTATGATATAATTTCCTTTTGATCATATGATGATTTTCATTAGCTATGAAGCAACCATTTGAGGGTGATCTATGAATAGAAGCACAACCAAAATATTGTGGTTTTTCTTTATTTTTGCTTATTCATAATCCATATGATCTTTTATTTTAAGTTTGAATCTTGCTTGTACCAAGCAAGAGGCAAGTATGGGGTATTTTGATGACATGAATTATGACCTATTTTTAGCCAAGAATTTATATAGATTTTCCCTTTATTTTGCATGCATAGACATACATTCATGACATTTATGGTTATATTCACCTACTTTGCAAGAATAGAGGTCTACACATAGATTTATTGCATTTGTAGGTAATTTGACGAATTATAAAGCAAAATGAAATATTTAAGGATTAAGCCTTGAAGCGGGACAAAAAGGAACATAAAAAGAAGCTAGCACGAGCCAAAGTATTCTCTGATACCGTCAGACGCGCCAAAGTATCTTCTGATACCGTCAGAGGCGCCAAAGTATTATGTGATACCTTCTGACACGGCCCAGAGTATTTTCTGATACCAGCGGCTCGACTTCTTTTCAGCCCAAATATTTAGTGTTTCGTCGTTAAACCCTAGTTTTATCCCTACAAATATTCGAGAACCTTCAACCTTGAAGAGGAGTCAATTTTTCCAAAGGGAGACTAGAAGGAGCCAAAATATCCAAAAGGGGAGACTTAGAGGGAGCCAAAATCTTCAAAAGACTTGGACTTGGGACGGTGACAACCCCAAAACTTGGACGCTGGGATTTTGAAGGAAGATTTAGAAAAGACGCACTTTCCTATTTGCAGAGTTGGAAGATTTTAGGGTTTCACTTGAAGACGGATTGACATCCCGTTCTTCGTTGTTTCTCTAGATTGTTGTGAGGATTTCTATTCCCTTTTTATGTATTCATTATACACAAACATTTGTTATATGATTTGAGATTGAGTTTTCAATTATATTTGAGTTTTTGAGGTTTTCATTCATTCTCTCTTTAAACTTGATTATTGAATTGATGATGATGGTTATTGGTTAAAACCCTTTAGCAATTCTAAGGTGAAGGGTTGATAGTTGTGGCTTAGATAATGATAGATCAATCGTAAACAGATTGGACCCTAAGAGTGTGAGAAATATCGTCGACACCCTAAATCACGGGTTGTTCTTGGTTTCCACGGCCGTGATTCTCAAGAATTACCCGTAATTTTACCTGTTTTACGACCTTTGCTTTTGCTATAATCCAAAGTTAAATATTAGCTTTAACCTAGTCTTGGCTTGCATTTCCTAGGTAGTAGTGAGACTCAACATCCTCTATTTCGGTTTGGAGTGTCACAACCTTAACCGTTCTAGTTTATCTTTGATTGCTTGGGTTTGGATATGGGTATTTGAGATAAATTCTTGTCCTTAGATCTTTTCCATACTGCAGCCTCAACAACCTTTATAGAGAGAGTCTTTGGGTTAGACATATAGGGTTTTTGGAACTTCGCCGTACATTAGTTTACCTTAGTATACCTTTGCAAACCTCAACTTTGTCCTTATATCTATAGTATATCTTGAATCGATTGCCACAATTGAATACTTGGATCTTTAGGATTGCTGTTTTCCCAATATTTGCAAAGCTTCTATACTTTACTTGCTCGATAATTTGTGAACTGAATTTGTTCTCCCCAAATCCCTGAGTTCGATACTTTGGAATACTTGCTTTATTACGCCGATCCGTACACTGCGGGTTCGCTTTTGCTTAATTTCAGTTTTATAAATTTAAAACTTATTTGCACGCACGCTTTCGAGCGAACAAGCACCTCAGTGACCTCATCAGCCGAAGGAGAGAGGGAAAATAAGAATAAAGAAAAAGGGAAAAGAAATTAAAGAAGAAAAGAAATAATATAAGGATAGACTCATTTTCAAACATTCGGAACGGAATTTCCGAATTGGAACATCTTTCCAAAAAAATTTTCGAAAATAAACCCATAATATAAATATACTCAAGAAAGCTATTTTATAACGTAAAATCCTTTTTAAATATAAAAAGAAACTCAAGCTAATAAAATATCGATAGAAGTAGGAAAAATAAATATAAAAAACGCACCCAATAAATGGGGCGTTACAACAAGTCCAAGCAACCCCTATCAAGTAAGCTTTCAACTTATTTTCGGATTTTTATTTTGGATTTTTACATTACCCTGTTCAAGACATCTTTTAACATTTAGTATTTAAAAATAGGGGTCAACTACCCGAATCCCGCCATGGCCGATCCAATTCAGAATTTGGATCTAACCCTGAACCAAACGATGACAGGTTCCCGCACGATATCGTCGATATTGAATTCGGACGACCATTGACCGGTGATGTTCTTGCAACATACATCGGCCATAGAGCGATCAAGATTTGGCCAACACTTGATTGGATAAGATTCATTTTAATTATAATTTTAAATTAACCCCCTCAATTTCATCATATTTCATATTTTTGAGAAAATAGCTTTTTGTTTGTAGAGTACGCCACCAAGATACGTGTGTTCATGAACTTTTGAGAATGTATCATAACACGCATACGCGCACACCATGGAGGCAATGAGTGGACGCATTCGGGTTACAATGGATGTTATCGGTCCATGTCGATCATACACTAGTTTCACGTTTGTATAGAGGTGGCAACCGTACATGAACACATTCCACCTCCCCTTTGGTGAGATGACGATAACCCCACCCGATGTTCTTCAAATCATGGGTCTACCGATCGACAAAAATTATGTGTCAGTTTTACACCAGGTTGAAGAACGTGTGATACAAATATTCGTTTTTTAGGACGAGGACAAGTGGCATGAGATCCACATAAGCGGGTGAACTTTCAACGGCTAACCTCAAAGCCCGAATGGAGAACATGATTTTTGGAGATTGTAAGTGTAACACCCCAAATTCTCGGAACTCGGGTAGCTACTGGTTAGGACCTCACAATGGGCCCCGGCCTTGGTTTAACAACAACTTTACTAAGATCTTACAACAAGGCACAAATGTAATTAAACAATTTCCAAAACATAATATTTTTAATGGTATGAAAGTACACATGTGACAGCCTTACAAACATACATAAAGATATATAACATGTATGACGTATGGAAGACTTCCCCGTCCCCATCTAATGAGTACGTGGACCCGGCTGACCATCCGTTCCGGATCTCTATGCAACTGTCTGTCTCTACAGATCTACAACACGGATAAACCGTTAGCTACCAATCCAAATATAAGTAGAATGACAACAGCACAAACACAAGCAGAAACAAAAATTAAACAAACATCATGCTGGCACTCAACCGTTTATTATCTATTATTTAAGTGATTCATCTTATTCAATTTACAGTTGTGGCACGAGAGCTATTAAAAGTTCTCGCCTCCGTTCCTTATCCAACTGGGTGTAGGTCTAGCTGACCTCCACCGGTAGCATCACTACAAACCGAGTATGGACTAGTCTCTAAAGAAACCCCCAGCGCTCGCAAGCTAACTGAGCAGAATGCCACCGCCCGTTACTCTTAGGCCAAGTATAGGTCGGTAAATATTTATCACAACCTATAACTCTAACATCTCAATCACACACCACTATCATCATTCATGCTCATATTTAGAAGTCAGCTAAGTAAGCCCAAAGGACTTACCTGATATAAAGCTCGACTCTCTGTAAACCAACTCGCTCTGTAAACTGTAGCAACTCAGTTGCCTGTCAAAGGAGATAAGTGCATTAGCACACTCCTACGTAGTTAGAAGTCTAAGACTTCTAAAATAGAATAATGTATTAAGACATAACTAGTTGCAGTATTAATTTAGGGTAAAATGACCATTTTACCCTTGGTCCCGAAATTCCCGAAAATTCTAAAATTCATGTCTAAACTCCTATTTGAGATTCTAAAATCATATTCTAACTCCCAAAGCTTCGTTTGGTTCCAAGCTAACATTTTTCCTATGTTTCTATTTTCCGGGAAATCGTAAAGGTCTAACTTCGATTCCAAATATAAAATTCGTAACCGCTTATAAAAATTCCGACTTAAATTCCTAGATTATCTATGATGTCCTATCTAACTTTAGGAGAAAGAATTTCTCCAAACTGTTCATTCAACAGTTTTATAAAAATTCCTAAAGTTGACTACTCCCTTTACAAATTCTATACTTAGCCAAAATCTGAGTACACTTTGAAAAATCATAACTCCTAAACCACTCACTGGATTTATCCCAAAATTTGATATGTTCTACTATAAAATCTTACCTATAATATATCCAAAATTCAGCCGGAAAGGATATCAAGAGCTTATTCAAAATCATCTCACAAAACAGCATCACTTGCTGTTTTCCCCCAACACTAAGCACATATATAAAAACGTCAACTTTGAAACACAATAACTCTCGAACCGTAACTCCGATTCTTCCCAAATTTTTAATATGATCTACAACAAGATGTCAACTATATCATATCAAAAATTCAAGCCTAACAGAGATCAAAAGCCTATTCAAAACTATCTCACAAAACAGCATCCCATGCTGTTTTTCTCAACTCAGCACATTTATAAAACTGAACTTTGAAACCCCATATCTCTCAAACCATAACATGGATTCCTCTGAAATTTTTGTATGATATACTATACTATATCAACTATAACGTGTCAAAAATTCAAGTCTAACAGAAGTCAATAACCCCTCCAAATTTATTCCACAAAACTGTATCTCAAGCAAATTTCCTCAACTCAGCATTCTAAACGAAAAACTGCATGAATAGCCAACTTCGGGGTACTATAACTCTCACACCGTAACTCCGATTGTTCCCAAATTTTAGTATGATATACTATGCAACACTGACTACGACATACCCGAAAATCAGCCTCAAAAGAAGAGTCTAACGTACCCAAATTTGGACCCGAAGTTCACTGCTCGTCCCTTCTAAAAAAATTCAGAAAACGCCTCTATCTTCACAGTTTCTTCTATGGAAGTTCTGGGCATGATTAGGAGATATAATAGGCATTCATTAGACATGAAATATGTGGAACGAAGTGTAAGAAAGAGAAGAGTATCACCCTTACCCTAATCCATGACTTGAGCGAGAGGATGAAGATGGCACAAGGTTTCTGTCAAAGCTGTTGTTGCTCAAGAGAGGAGAGGCATCATGTGCTTACCCGCCTGCAGGAATGAAATTCTCCCTCCCTGTGGAGTTGCCAGTACCGACAGGAGTATCAAGAAGGCAAGGCCCGAAGGATGAGATCAAAAGGATGGGCGTTGTTGCTGCACATGGGTCTTTCAAGGCTTGTGTGGCTGCTACTGTCGACCGGCTCAAGAGAAGGAGTTGAGGGCTCAGTTATAGTTGTTGGCTGCTTGCAAGGAGAGAAGGAAGGTAGGGAGGTGTTGGTGCGGCGCGACGGAGTCACTGGAGGAGAGTTGAGGGCCGAGGACTAGAGTTGCTTGAGAGGGAGGTGCACGCTGCAGCAGATGGCGTCTCCCTTGGCTACACATGGAGGAGATGGCCGCTGTTACTTCTCGCAGCAAGAAGGAAGGAGGGTGGCGAGGTCGATGCGGAAATGAAAGGGAACGGGGCTGGCGTGAATCTAGATAGAAGCCAAGCGTGATTGGAAAGGGAAGAAGATCAGCGTGGGATCATTCTCAGCGAGATTCTCGGCCGTTACTTGGAGATGGGGAGAGAGGTCGACGGTTGCCCTTTTCTTCGGCTGCTGCACGTCACTGTCCAGCACACAATGGAGGGTTACTTTGGGCCACGTCCAGTTGGGCTTCCTGGGCTGCTCCGATCTGTGTAGAGAAGTGAGAAGCAATGGGTTGGCATGTAAATCCAACAAGAACATGGGCTGAAAACAAGGTAAGCATTAGAGTGGGCTGATGTTGTCAAGGCCTTGTCAAAACTTGTCATGGCCTTGTCAAGCCCATGCATGGCCTTGTCATGATCTCGTCATGGTCTCGTCAAAAGGACGTCATGACTTTGTCAAGGACATGTCATGATATAAACTAGGGCTTGATAGATTAGGGTTTGATATAAAAATCTTATCATTTTATGTGAAGCGAGATTACATAAAATGATAAAATTTGAGATATTGTGTCCGACTAGGTAGACATATAAGGGTCAACGGATAGAAATCCGGTTTGTTACGGAATTAAATGAAGTGAAAAATTCCGGATATTACAGTAAGAGCTAGAATTTTTTTAATCCTAATTAATGATGATTAATTTTGATTAACTTAATCATCGGTAGTAATTGACGTAACTCACGAAGAGTGTGTAAGTAATGATTACGAGTCTCACCGTTACGTTTCTGGCGTAATTTTGGACTTATGGGGAATTTTTCACTTTTTTCCCCGGGTATTTCTATTTACCCTCCGGTTTTATTTGGAGCATTTGGGAGCTTCAAATAATAAAAATGCAGTTCACATAAATGATAAGGATATCGGAGATGCCCAAGATATGAAATAACATGGAAAGGCAAAACGGCCAAAAAAAATCACAATTTCGTTTGTTAGCAGTTAAGAAAGACGGCTTAGGATTACGTGTTTTCCGAGGTAGTTGCGGAATAATAAACCCTACAATATTCACGATTTATTATTCTAATTTCGAGAAGTTTGGAGAAGGGGGTTCAACCCGCCTTTGGATCGGTGAAAGGATAATTATCGACTTCGCTAAAGGATAATTATTGTCTTCGCTAAAGGATAATTATCGTCTTCGCTATAAATATCGAAAAATCGTTTATTAATTCATTTTCTTTCACGTTTCCTCATAAAAGCTCTGATTTCTCTCAAGTTTGGAGAAGGAGGTAGTTGCGGAATAAAAAACCGTTTGAGTTTTTGGATTCCTCTCTTCATTCTCTTCATTTTGGTACCAAGTTTATGCGTTTCCGAGCAAGTAATGATATGGTCAAGCATATATGGTACTGGGCCGGTTCCGTCAAACATATTCCGGTAAATTTGATAGTGTCTGAGCGTAGCCTGTGTTGTTGTGATTCCGAATCTTCTTTCGGATCGTCAATCGGGTTAGTAACGAATAAGTTATGAATTTATTCATTTTCCGTATTGCGATTTGGCCTAAATTGACCTTAGGCTTGACAAAATAGATGATTAGAATTTCATTTATACTCGTTATATTATTCTGGTGATTATGACTTGTTTTTTTTGATGAAATATGATGATAGATATTGCCTACGGGCAAAATGTTATTATGGTGAAAGTTATTTTATTAATTAAAGGTTAATTAATTAAATTGGGATCAGATTGAGATTGAAGAATGTTGATTAGATGATACCTTGAGAGGTTTGAGGAATTGTGACATGTTAAGTTTATGGATTGATATTATGATCTTTGAGGATCTATGAGGCTAGAAATAGAGTCTTTGTTCGCTCAAAAGTGTGTGCGTCAAAGTATTAAATTTATATCTAGAACTCAAAGCAAAGTGAACCCGCAGTGTACGGATCAGCTGTAGCAAGGTAAGAAATTCCAGAGTCGAACTCAAGGATTTGGTGAGAATAAAATCGAATTCGATTATCTAGCAAAATGCAAAAAGCTTTTGTGATTAATAAAGGGGGAAATGATTCCAAGGATTCAAGTATCCGACTGCGGCTTTCGATTCAAGACACTTCTAAAGATCAAAGGACATAGTTTATATTGCCAATGTTAAGTGTTTCAAAGGTAGATATCGTACGATGAAGGTCCGAAACCTATTTGTCTAATCCAAAAGTTCTCTCAATAAAGGTTGTTGAGGCTGCAATATAGAAAGATCTAAGGACAAGAATTACACTCAAACTAACTATCCAAAACCCCAAGATGTGACTCTCCAAAGTAAAGATAGAAAGCACACTTAAAACCTTAATAAAGGATGTTGAGTCTCTCTATTATCCAAATCTTGCAATCTTAATCTATTAAATGTAGAATCAAGGTTGAAGTCTCTTAATACACTCAAATAAAGGTTAAAAAGGTTAATCAAGATTGGGATTTAGGCAAGGATTAACTTTGGTTAAAGATTAAATCAATTAAAGATCGCTAGGGGAATAAATTGTGCTGTTCTTGAGAAAATCGTCCGATTTTCCTGAAAAATAGTCCGATTTTTCTGTTGTCGCAAAGTTAAAATCTAAACTCTCAGGGTCCAATTGTTTGAATGAGTTCAGTCTATCATCATCTAAACCTCAACTATTCTCCCCAAAATCACAATGGTTTTAGCCAACCATTTTCAAAATCAAATCAAATTTAAGATTGAGTGAATAAATCAAATAAACCTGAATCTTGAATAAAAACTCAATAACTTTCAATTCTGTAAACCAATCTCAAAACCAATCAATGTATCTCTCAATTAATTCAATATTGTGTTCAAAAACCACAAAGATCGTAGTGGAAACAAGGAATCTCACAAATATGATCAAGATTGACTTCCCGGCAATATTGCTTCAATCCCTCTCCAAGAATTTTCAATCTCTCACAAACGTGTAAATATTTCTCGCTGCGGCTGTCCCGTTTTCGTTCCTAGGGTTCCAACCTATAGTTTCTTGCTAATGGGCCGCTTGGCAAAACACTTCTCTAGCCTAAAAGTGATGGGCTTTGAGTCGTCTTTACCATTGGGCCGAAAACAAAGAAAATCAAGCTAGCCGATTTACACACAAAACCGTTCGATTTTTAAGGGGATAAATCGTTCGATTTATGTAGTAAATGGCACGATTTTCTTCAACAGAGAATGCTCGTCTCTTGGCTTGTTTCCTTCCTCCCTTTATGCTTCTTTTACGCAACTCCTTTGCTCTTTGTGATTCCTCTAAGACTCTTTTAGCTTCCTTAATAACCTTAGATGCTCCTTGCTCCGCTTTTGCTTCCAAATCCACTCAATTTACCTACAATTTAACCGAAACTCGTGTAGACCTCTATTTCCGAAATATAATTGAATAAAGCATAAATCATACACAATTTCCCTCTAAATGCAAAGTAAATCGAGGTAAACCTCTACAATATGCATGATTATAATGGTATATAATTCATGTCATCAAAATACCCCATACTTACCCCTTGCTTGTCCTCAAGCAAGACTCAAATTTAGAATACAAGATGCCATGGATTATATATGTATGAGAACTCAAAAACCTTTTATTTGATAGTGCTTCTTCTTATTGGATAACCCTCAAAGTGTTGTTTCAAGGCATAGGAAGGCAAGGCATGTATCAATGATAACAATAACATGGACTAACTCTCTTTTCTTTCTCACAAACACAAATAAAAGACATGATAAGGATGTAGAGACAACTAAAATCGAACAAGTCTAAGCCATGAAGTCTTAAATACATGCATAAAAGTCTCAAGGTCTTCTAGTCAAAGAAAGGTCTAAGAAACGTGTTAAAGGAGGGAATTCTTTTAGGTAATTGTGGTGCTAATCTGGGAAAGAGGAACAACATACTACCTTCAAGAATTTTACTTCATAACACATGCTTTGCATGTAAAAGCTTTGCTTTCTTTATACTTTACTTTTTGAGAGTATGGACAGAGGTGCACAATAACTGAAGCCTAGGAGATCGGCGTTTCTCAATTTCGAGATGCTTCAAACCCTTGATGCACATACCATATCCCGTTAGGACTTATCGTTCAATCGGACTTTGGCAAGACACAAACACCCGGCTATGTGAATGGTGCCGAGTTACTCATCCTCATGTTCAACGTCCCCAAACTTATGAATTGCTACACTTTCACTTAACATATTTTTATTGGCCCTCCCACATCAAACATGCCTTTTTCAATCACTTATCCTAATTCCCGGATGGTAAAAGGAGGGTCACTTATTTCATTGAGGAGCTAGCATGAATAAGATATGAATAGAGAAGAAGTGAATTGCCTTGGTCATTCTTATATGATGCAAAAGAACTTATAATATAGCTTCGACCATTATTTCATTCTTTTATCAAGACATCAAAATCATATAGATCATTCATGTGTTCAAGTAACAAAAGTAAGCTCATCCATGCTAAAATCAAAATCTCAACATAACCATGTCATCTTTTTGCCTTTCCATATCATAATTCTCATCATAGAGGTCATTTCCATCATAAGAAGCACAAAATTTTTTGAAAACTCATAGTATTTGAAAGAAAACATGCAAATGCGAATGTCATAGTGGAAAGCAAGTAGTGCAAGAGTTATTACAAGCCAAATCATCAAAAGTAATACAAAGTGCATAGAGTGCTAAAATGAAGTAAAAGAGATTGTAAGTACCCCCACCCCATACTTAACCCTCACATTGTCCCCAATGTGAAAAATCAAGCATAAGATGGAGAAAAATACTTACAATGTAAAAGGAGTGGAATCTCAATCCTCGGTCGGTGGTGGCGGAGGTGGAAGATCTGGATACATCGGTGCATTGGGATCATACAAGTGGCCGAACTGATGGTAGTACATGTCTCTCATCTGGCCGTCATAGGAGGAGTGTCTAGCTTCCGTCTCCTGCCGGTATTCCTTGAACTGAGTGTTCAAGGTGTTGTAGTTGGTGTGGAGGGCCTGATAGTCGGTGCATAGACCCTGTAAACTAGAGACTAAGTCTCTAAAATGGCGGGGAAGTCTATGTCCTCGTCCATGGCCTCTACCGTGGCTAGGAGCATGTGCAAAGGAGTGGCGAGGTGGCTGCATGTCATCCTTTGTCTTCTCAGTGCCTCGACTAGTCCGGCTAGGTCCTGAACCATGAGTGTCGGTGTCCATGGCATCCGTGGCGTGACCACTATAAGTGTCACTCTCGAACTCGAGCATGATCCCCTGGTGTACTCCATCCTCATGATCCTCCTATTCCTCAGTGTCACCTGCATCATCATCATAATACAAAGGAGGAGCTATCTCCTCAAGCATCAGTACGAATGTCTCCTTCCAATTCCTCTTGTTCCGAATGGTGTATTCGGACTTCCAAACAATCTCGGATGGCTTCTTCTTTGGATCCTTTGCCCACGGCATGGTCACATGAAGGGTTCCTCTCCCTCGAGGAATCAAGACCTGTCTAGCAATCAATCTCTGTGATCCTAATGGCTGGGCACTCTCAACTAGGGTGCAACCCAAGAAATCTAACTCCAATGCCTTTGCCACATGAGTGACAAGGCCTCCAGCACAAATGTCACCCTTTGCCTTGTTGGCTATCTTTCCTAGATAGTCAGCAAGCATAGAGGTGATGTCGGGAATGGTGCTACATGTCATGCAATACAAGATAAAGAGATCGTCAGCCTTGAGCTTCTGTGGTGTCTCTGTCCGTGCAAACAAGCTCTCACTAAGGATCCTATGCACTACCTTAAAGGAAAGGTTGTACATGCTAGCCTCTTTCGAATTTCCGGATCTCCACTTATCACGACCATACTCTCCCACTGAGATGGTCTCCCAAAAGGCACTAGCACTAACTCCTCTCGCAAATGTGCTTGCATCAGAGTAGGGAAAACCAAACAAATCTCCAAAGTCATCGATAGTCATAGCATAGTTGTGGTTCATGAGGTGGAAAGAGACCGTCCTCTCTCTAGGATCATGCTCAAATGTGCTAAAGAATTCTAGGGTGATCTCGGTGTAAGCATCTTCTCTAATCATAGCAAACTGACTCAGCCCAACTCTATCTAACATCATATCCACATCCTCTCGAACAAACAAAGAGTCTAAGTCGTCTAGCACAATGTATCGAGGAGGGGTGAAGGGACGATCTAAGAGACGTTCATATCTCTTCTTATGTTTGGATAGGGGAGGGGGAAGTTTTGGTATGGTTTGAGAGGGTGGTGGACGTGGTGGAGGGGCTTTGGAAGAAGATTCCTTCTTCTTCCCCGCATTCCGAGTGATTCTCTTCAAAGTTTCCATTTCTGCAGAGAAAAATCGGACTGTTCTTCAATAAATCGGACGATTTATCTGGGTTGGGTCGATTTTTCTGTCGATTTCAACAATTCTCACAATTCTGTAAAGTTATGACTAAACTATCACCACACACAGTCTCCTATAGTTGTTCCTAAGCAAACCCCTCAATCAATCGCAGCAAACAAACAAATTCTAAGCAAGAATCAAAATCGAACAAAAAACTTAGGTTTCGGAATGAAAAACCTGAATTCCGGATGGATGAGTCGATTGCCAAGCTTGATGTTGCTAGATCCTTGTTCCTTGTCGAAAATGCTTCAGTTTAGGGCCAAGAATCGTTCAATACGATTAAGGAATGGGGAGATGAGAGGGTGGGCGATTTTTCGGTTCTTTGAGAGAAGGAAATCGGGAATGGAGGGTTTGTGGAATGAGAGAATCGAGTGGTGAAGGCTTTATATAGGCCGGAGATTTAATGAAGAAAATCGGACGATTTATCTGGGCAATTTATTCGTCGGGTCGATTTTCCTTCATTTTCTCATCTCAAGCAGAAAATCGGACGATTTAGTTCAGGGGGTCGATCTGGTGGGTCGATTTTTCTTCCTGTTGCCAAAAATCGACTTGCTTTGTTCCTGAATCGAACGATTTGCTTTGTGTAGCTCGATTTCTTTCCATGTATCTCTTGAAGATTTTAATTTGAACTAATTTATGCTCCCCATCTTCATTGATTTCTCAAATTGGACCTAATTTCCTGCGATTATTGACACAAACAAACCAAGAGTGCATCGAGGAACAAACAAAAGCAAAAACAAAAGAAGCAAAGCAACTAAACTAAGCTAAACTAGGTGATAAAAGAAGGTAAAAAGTTATACTATCATGGGTTGCCTCCCAAGAAGCGCTTGATTTATCGTCTTTAGCTGGACGGTGCAAGGTTTTGTGTTCAATGGAGGAGGATAGGAGCTATCTCCTCAACCGGGACTTCCGGTGTGTATTTCTTCAACCGTTGGCCATTCACTTTGAAATTTCCGCTTTGTTCACCCCATACTTCAACTGCACCATGGGGGAAAATTCGTTTAATTACATAAGGTCATGTCCAACGGGATTTAAGCTTACCTGGGAATAGTCGAAGCCTTGAGTTGAATAGAAGGACTTGATATCCTTCTTTCAGATCCTTTGGAATGATATGCTTATCATGCCAGCGCTTCGTCCTTTCCTTGTAGATCTTTGCGTTCTCATACGCATTTAGCCGGATCTCATCCAGCTAGTTGATATCCAAAAGCCGCTTCTCTCCGGCTTCTTTCATGTCAAAGTTGAGCCACTTGACAACCCAATATGCTTTATGCTCTAGCTCTACATGAAGATGACAAGATTTACCATAAACGAGATTATATGGAGTCGTATCTATTGGTGTCTTAAAGGCAGTCTTGTACGGTCATAGTGCATCGTCAAGCTTCATTGACCAGTCCTTCCTTGTTTTAGAGACAGTTTTCTCTAAAATTCCCTTGATCTCTCTATTGGATATCTCGACTTGTCCGCTAGTTTGCGGATGGTATGGTGTAGCTATCTTATGGGTCACCCCATACTTAGCCAATAGAGTCTCAAATCGACGGGCCGTGAAATACGTTCCTCCGTCACTAATGATGGTTCGGGGAGTTCCGAACCTTGGGAAGATTGTTCTATTGAAGAACTTCACCACTACCATTGCATCATTAGTAGGAGAAGCGATTGCCTTAACCCATCTTGAGACAAAGTCTACGGCTAGGAGTATGTATTGGTTTCCACAAGAGGATGGGAAAGGTCCCATAAAGTCTACTCCCCATACATCAAAGATCTCTACTTCTTGTATGTTGTTGAGAGGCATCTCATTCCTCCTAGAAATATTACCTATCCTTTGACAAGCATCACAAGAAACAACATATTTTTGCACATCTTTGAATAAGGTAGGCCAAAAGAAACCGGAACGAAGTATCTTAGCACAAGTCTTGTGGGAACTAGCATGTCCTTCACATGGTAGAGAGTGGCAATGGCGGATGACACTTTCCACCTCATCTTCTGGAATGCATCTTCTGTCTATGCCATCGGGACCTCTTTTGAAGAGAAGAGGTTCGTTCCAATAGAAGTGCCGGACGTCCTTAAAGAACTTCTTTCTTTGAGCATATGAAAGCCCGGGGGGAATCTCCCGACAAACAAGGTAATTTACAATGTCAGCAAACCATGGATCATTACCTTTTAAGATGTGTTGAAGACACTCTTCAATCTCATGTAGTTGTTCGTCGGGGAACGAGTCGTCTATAGGAAGTTCATCCATCTCATCGGTGAGGCGTGGAAGACGACTAAGATGGTCAGCAACTGAGTTTTTCGAGCCCTTCTTGTCACGGATCTCCAAATCAAACTCTTGTAAGAGTAAAATCCATCTTCGAAGCCTTGGCTTCGTATCCTTCTTCGTGAACAAGTAGCGGATTGCTGAGTGGTCTGTATAGACAATCACCTTCGCACCTACAAGATAGGAACGAAATTTTTCAAAAGCATAAACTACGGCTAGAAGTTCCTTTTCCGTAGTGGCATAATTGGATTGAGCCTCGTCTAGCATCTTGCTAGTATAGTAGATGGCGTGAGTGCGACCATCTTTCTTCTGTCCGAGTACGGCTCCTATAGCGACGTCGCTTGCGTCGCACATGACCTCGAAAGGAAAAGTCCAATCGGGTGGTTGGATGATTGGTGCTCAAATCAATGCCTCTTTGATCCTGCAAAAAGCTTCTAGACAATCTTTCGAGAATTCGAAAGTTGCATCTTTCATTAAAAGATTAGTTAAGGGTTTTGAAATCTTAGAAAAATCTTTTATGAATCTCCTATAGAAGCATGCATGTCCTAAAAAGCTTCTAATTCCTTTCACAGAGGATGGAGGAGGTAGCTTCTCAATAGTCTCTATCTTAGCTCTATCAACCTCTATTCCTCTATTTGATACTAGATGACCTAACACAATTCCTTCGGTGACCATGAAATGACACTTCTCCCAGTTTAAAACTAAGTTAGTATCTTCACATCTCTTAAGAACTAATGAAAGGTTAGAGAGACAGTTATCAAAGGAAGAACCATATACCGAAAAGTCGTCCACGAATACTTCCATGATATTCTCTACATATTCTGAGAAGATTGCCATCATACACCTCTGAAAGGTGGCTGGAGCGTTGCATAAGCCGAATGGCACCCTTCTATAAGCAAACGTACCCCAAGGGCATGTGAAGGTCGTCTTCTCTTGATCATCCGGGTGAATGGGAATCTGAAAGAAACCGCTATATCCATCTAGATAACAAAAGTAAGAGTGTTGGGCTAACCTTTCCAGCATCTGATCAATAAAAGGAAGGGGAAAGTGATCCTTCCTAGTGGCCACGTTCAGCTTACGGTAGTCGATGCACATTCTCCACCCCGTAACTGTCCTTGTGGGAATAAGTTCGTTGTTTTTGTTGGCAACAACGTTAATGCCTCCTTTCTTTGGTACTACATGTACTAGACTCACCCACTTGCTATCGGAAATAGGGAAGATGATACATGCATCAAGTAGCTTAAGGATTTCTTTCTTCACGACCTCTTTCATGATCGGATTTAACCGTCTTTGAGGTTGACGTGAAGGCTTGTAATCCTCTTCCATTAAGATTTTATGCATACATAGAGAAGGTTTAATGCCTATCAAATCATCAATAATATAGCCTAATGCTCTCCGATGTTGCCTTAGAGCATTCATAAGCCTCTCTAATTCATCATCATTCAGTTTCGCACTAACTATAACCGGATACGTAGAGTTAGTGCCAAGGAATTCATACCTTAAGTGTGTAGGGAGGGGCTTCAATTCCAATGAAGGAGGTGCTTTGATTGATGATTCATGACCTTTTAATATCATGGGAGAAGCCTCTGAAGGTGGGGAAGATGCACTATTAGAGTTGAGAACAACTGCAGTCAAGTTTGTAGAAACCGGAGAATTCAACGCTAAATCGACCCCCTGTGAAGAAAATCGTCCGATTTTTAGGTCGATTTTTCTTCTTGTTGTCAAAAATCGACTTGCCTTTTCAGAAATCGAGTGATTTATTTCGTGTAGGTCGATTTTTTTCACAGTTTTCGGGGTTAATTCTAATTCTTCAAATCCTGCTCCTGGTTCTTCCTTCACATCTTCTAATGCTTTTACCTCATCATCACAATCATGCTCTACTCCTTCCTGCATGATGCTCATACTAAGAACCTTTTGAAGTGGTTCTTTCATTAGGATTGAACTTACCACCTCTCTAGACTCTTCTTCATCAAAGATGTTAAAGACATCTTCTCTCAAGGTTGGCTCTTTGATTAAAGAGGAGAGTACGAACTCCACTTTCTCTTCACCTATATTGAAGGATAGTTGTCCATTCTTGCAATCTACCATGCATCCGGATGTTGCAAGGAATGGTCTCCCAAGAATGATGGGAACTGGATAATCTGCAGGGATGTCAAGAACGACAAAATCTATAGGAATGTAAAACTTACCGAGTTTTACAGGAATGTCTTCTATTATCCCAACTAGCTTAGTGGTGGAACGATCGGCCATGTAAAGTGTTATCTTCACCGGTCTAGGCTCTCCTAGACCAACCGCCTTGCATAAAGCAAGTGGTATGATGCTCACACTTGCTCCAAGGTCGCAAAGTGCATCATAAGTAACCTCTCCTAAGGTGATGGGTATGCAAAATGATCCCGGATCACGCAGCTTAGGTGGCATATTCTCTGTCATAGTCTTGATGAGTTCGGATGACTCCGTACTCATCTTAACTTCTCCAATGTCTTCTAATTTCCTCTTGTTAGAGAGGATTTCCTTGAGAAATTTCCCATAAGCTGGCACACCTAAAATTGCATCCATAAAAGGTATATTAATATGCAGCTTACTCATAAGTTCAATAAACTTACCGAAGTGTTTATCTAGGCGCGCTCGCGCTCTAGATTGAGGAAAAGGTAGAGGTGGTTTGTAGGCGGGAGGAGGAACATAGACATCTTCCTTCTCTTTTCCTTTCCCTTCTTCGGTGGTGGTTTCAACTACTTTAGGTTGAGGATCGGTAGTTGTTACATCACTCCTAGTAGTGACTGCCATAACCCTTCCCTTTGGGTTATTTTCCGTCTTCCCGGGAAGCTTCCCTTGATCTCTTGAGACTTCTTCGGCTTTGCTAAACACTTGGTTTTCTAAAGCCTTGTGAGCTTTATCAACCGAAGTTATATAACTCTCCAATCCTTGTAGCTTTCCTAGGATTAGATCGTGCTTATTCGATCCATTTGATGATTGTTCCTGGCTTTTCAAAGGAGTAGAAGAAGATGGAGATGTTAAAGCTTTTTCAGCATGAGAATAGGGATTACCTGGATTTTGTTGATTGGATCTCCAATTTCTGTTGTTGGAGTTCCTATTGTTGTTATTCCAGTTGTTGTTCCGGTTATTGTTCTGGTAGTCATTCCTTTGATTGTTATCCCTTCCCATATAGTTAGCTTCTTGCTCCTTAGCCTTTTGAAGACTAGTTTTGATGACTTCCTTCAACTCTTTGATTTCATTGTTGAGGGAAAATATTTGTGTTTGAGAAGCGTGGTTCAACTTAGCTCCCAGATCACCTTGATTCCGGCTATTTGGGTCCACATTTCGGTGGGAATACTTCTCAATCACCTGGGCTTGCTTCTCAATGAAGTCCCAAGCATCATCCTCTCTCATATCCATGAATGTACCACAAGAGAGAGATTGGAGATTGAATTGTGTGTCCACATCCAACCCCTTGTATTAAATCTCCAATAGCTCCAGCTTTGAAATGCCATGGTATGGGCAATCCAATAAGAGCTCCTGAAATCTTTCCCATGATTGAAACAAACTTTCGTTAGCTTTCATAGAAAATTCATTAATTTTACCTCTCAATTCCGCCGTTTTAGATGGCGGAAAGAACTTGGTGAGGAACTCCGAAGATAGATCCTCTCATGTGGCAAGCTTTCAAACTGGAAGAGCTTGATACCAAGCCAAAGCTTTGTCCTTCAAAGAGAAGAAGAACATCTTGATCTTGTAGTTGTTGTTGGTAGCCCTTTTCGGTTTCAGTGTCTCCATGAGAATCTCAAAATTCTGCAAATGTTGGTATGGAGATTCAGCACTAGTTCCACCAAATTGACTTTGGCGAACCATGGTGATAACTTGTGGTGTAAAGCTAAACTCCTGGATGTCCTCGGCTCCGAAATTCACACCTAGACGGCGTGGTTGCTGAATTGGATCCATCCTTTGCCCCAAAGTTCGGGGTTCATCACCTTCATTAGCAACTCTCACATCCCCAACTGGAATGCGAGGAACAACCGGTGGTCTTAGGTTGTTACGAACAGGATGAATCACTGGATTGATTTCCTCAAGTTCCGGCATGTCCGGATCGAGTTCTTCATCATCGGATGAATCATCTCTAGTGGACTTAGTTGGCTTCTTGACTTTCTTCTTCTTCCTAGCATCATTCAATTCCAACTTCATATCTAACATCATAGCATTGAGTTCATCAATTTGGAATTGATGACTCGTTTCAGCATCTACACGAGCTTTCTCACTCAACTTTAGTTGACGTTGAGCTTCATCCAACTCAGCCTGGATGTTTCTCTCGTTATTTTCAGCCATTTCCCTTTCTTTCAACTTCCTTCTTAAAGTTTTCTCCAATTCGGGATCGAAAGGAACTAGATTTTTAGTGGATCTAGTCTTTCGCATATACCTAAAGAACCTGCAAAGATCACTCAAGTAGACTAATCAAATCACAAGAGCAAGAGCTCTCAAGCTAGACAACCGAAAACCGAATTTGGTCTAGACCAAATCCCCGGCAATGGCGCCAAAAACTTGTTCGCTCAAAAGTGTGTGCGTCAAAGTCTTAAATTTATATCAAGAACTCAAAGCAAAGCGAACCCGCAGTGTACGGATCAGCTGTAGCAAGGTAAGAAATTCCAGAGTCGAACTCAGGGATTTGGTGAGAATAAAATCGAATTCGATTATCTAGCAAAATGCAAAAAGCTTTTGTGATTAATAAAGGGGGAAATGATTCTAAGGATTCAAGTATCCGACTGCGGCTTTCGATTCAAGACACTTTTAAAGATCAAAGGACAGAGTTTATATTGCCAATGTTAAGTGTTTCAAAGGTAGATATCGTACGATGAAGGTCCGAAACCTGTTTGTCTAATCCAAAAGTTCTCTCTATAAAGGTTGTTGAGGCTGCAATATAGAAAGATCTAAGGACAACAATTACACTCAAACTAACTATCCAAAACCCCAAGATGTGACTCTTCAAAGTAAAGATAGAAAGCACACTTAAAACCTTAATAAAGGATGTTGAGTCTCTCTATTATCCAAATCTTGTAATCTTAATCTATTAAATATAGAATCAAGGTTGAAGTCTCTTCATACACTCAAATAAAGGTTAATCAAGATTGTGATTTAGGCAAGGATTAACTTTGGTTAAAGATTAAATCAATTAAAGATCGTCAGGGGAATAAATCATGTTGTTCTTGAGAAAATCGTCCGATTTTCCTGAAGAACGGTCCGATTTTTCTGTTGTCGCAAAGTTAAAATCTAAACTCTCAAGGTCCAATTGTTTGAATGAGTTCAGTCTATCATCATCTAAGCCTCAATCATCAACTATTCTCTCCAGAATCACAATGGTTTTAGCCAACCATTTTCAAAATCAAATCAAATTTAAGATTGAGTGAATAAATCAAATAAACCCGAATCTTGAATAAAAACTCAATAACTTTCAATTCTGTAAACCAATCTCAAAACCAATCAATGTATCTCTCAATCAATTCAATATTGTGTTCAAAAACCACAAAGATCGTAGTGGAAACAAGGAATCTCACAAATATGATCAAGATTGACTTCCCAGCAATAATGCTTCAATCCCTCTCCAAGAATCTTCAATCTCTCACAAACGTGTAAAAATTTCCCGCTGCGGCCGTCCCGTTTTCGTTCCTAGGGTTTAACCTATAGTTTCTTGCTAATGGGCCGCTTGGCAAAACACTTCTCTAGCCTAAAAGTGATGGGCTTTGAGTCGTCTTTACCATTGGGTCGAAAACAAAGAAAATCGAGCTAGCCGATTTACACACAAAACCGTTCGACTTTTAAGGGGATAAATCGTCCGATTATGTAGTAAATGGCACGATTTTCTTCAATAGAGAATGCTCGTCTCTTGGCTTGTTTCCTTCCTCCCTTTATGCTTCTTTTACGCAACTCCTTTGCTCTTTGTGATTCCTCTAAGACTCTTTTAGCTTCCTTAATGACCTTAGATGCTCCTTGCTCCGCTTTTGCTTCCAAATCCACTCAATTTACCTACAATTTAACCGAAACTCGTGTAGACCTCTATTTCCGAAATATAATTGAATAAAGCATAAATCATACACAAATTCCCTCTAAATGCAAAGTAAATCGAGGTAAACCTCTATAATATGCATGATTATAATGATATATAATTCATGTCATCAGTCTTCTAGCATGTGTGTAACGGTCAAAAATCGAAGATGGCCTAATCGAGAATTTAAAGGAATTAAACAGGTTTTAACAGAATTTAACCCGTTTTAACAAGAGATACCTCTCGAGGTAACCCGCTCCTAGATGATATTACTCCGGTGTTATTTGGAGCATTTGGGAGCTTCAATTAATAAAAATGCAGTTGAGAGAAATGATAAGGAGATCGGACATGTCCTAGATATGAAATAACATGGAAAAGCAAAACGGCCAAAGAGTTGCTATTTTGTTTCTTAACGGCTAAGAAAGACGGCTTAGGAATACACGTTTTACGAGAAAATTTCATAATAACTATCCACGCAGTATTTTGGATGTATTATTCAAATTCCGAGAAGTTTGGAGAAAGGGCTCAAACCGCCTTCGGATCGGTAAAAGGATAATTATCGGTTTTGCTAAAGGATAATGCTAGAGGATAATTATCGACTTTGCTAAAGGATAATGTTAGAGGATAATTATCGACTTTGCTAAAGGATAATTATCGACATTAATGCTAAACGATAATTATCAAATTTGCTAAAGGATAAAGCGAAAGGATAATTATCCACTTCTCTATAGATAGCGGAAATATATTCATTTTCTTTCACATTTCCTCGTAAAAGCTCTGATTTCTCTCAACCTTCAAATTCAGATCTTCTCTTCGTTTGTAATCCGATTTCAAATCCGTTTGAGTTTTCGGATTCCTTTCTTCGCCCTCTTCATGTTGGTACCTAGTTTCCGCTTTTCCGACAAAGTTAAGGCCAGGTCAAGCATGTCCTTTCCTTGGCCGGTTCCGTCGCTCAAATTCCGGTGAATTTGATGGTGTCCGAGCGTAGCCTGCTTCGTTGTGATTCCGAATCTTCTTCCGGATCGTCAATCGGGTTAGTAACGAATAAGTTATGAATTTATTCGTTTTCCGTATTACGATTTGGCCTAAATGGACCTTAGGCTTGTCAAAATGGATAATTGGAAATTTCATTATGCTCGTTACATTATTCTGGTGATTATGAGCTTTTGTTTGAGGAGATTTGATGATAGGTGGGTTCAGAATTGTCTGCGGGCAAAACATTATTCTGGTGAAATTTAATTAATTAAAGGTTAATTAATTAAATTGGGATTCTAGAGAAGGTTATAAGTTAATTCAAAGGAATTAATTTAACTGGTGTTTGAATCGAGAAGTTTAATACGAGGAATATGATATTCTTAACAGGTGTTGTTGAAGGTTTCAGTCCAACTATAGTTTAGTTGCTTTGTGAGCATATCCAAATATGAGAAAGGAGGATAGTCCGAGTGGGAAACAGACTCAATAGTTGGTTTGCGAGGTTTTAGTGTTCTTACTTGTGAGGTAGGTGTATATAAATTACACTTTCTTAATATATATTAGGTATTTAATATGGGATTAGTTTTACGTATAAAATATATATACATGTGAAATGTTATGAAAAGATATGGTATAACTTTAAGCATGCATGAATGTGTTTTTTCTGATGATGTGATATTATGATTTCTTGCATGCCTTATGGATTATGTGAATGAATTGTATGCTTAAAATGGTGTTGTGTTATATATGAATGTGAAGCATGCAATTTGAGAATGTGATGATATATATATGAAATGTAATGTATGCATGAGAAGTATGGTTTTGATGAGATAAAAGCATGAAAAGGAAAAGTAATATGAAAGTGATAATATAGGATGTTAATTGATTAATTATCCCAACTGGGGCTTGCACGAGTTTCCGGGGGACGAGGTCGCTACCTGATCTACAGGGGGGCTCAAAGGTCGCTACCTGATCTACAAGGGGCCTCAAGATGAGAAAAATAGTCCAAGATCGCAACCTGATCTACAGGGGGTCTTAGGACAAGATAGTCCGAGATCGCAACCTGATCTACAAGGGGTATCAAGACTAGATGGTCGAGGTCGCTACCTGATCTACAGGGGGCCTAGGACGCTATCGGGTTGGCCAACCTAAAAAAAAGAAAGAAAGAAAAGAAATACGAAAACACATGAGAAAATATATCGTACAATCAGTTGGAGGTAGTTAGTTAATTATCACCTATGCATCGATGCGATCGAGTCTAGCATGTTATATGATATGTTATGATTATTCATATGTGATGTATGATAACATGCTTGAATATCTATGTGAAATGTGATATGAATGGTTGTGGAATTAAATGTGAATGTGGATATGTAGGTATGGACTTTGGAATGTGAGAAAGGGTATAAAGTGTTCTTTGGCGATGAGATATTAGATACTTATATATATTGGGGAGCGTGATTTCTATACCCTTACTGAGCTTGTGGCTCATTGTTCCTATATCCACAATTTTTTTCCAACTACTCAGACTCAACCTAATCAAGGTAAGGACATCGGACCCATCACTTGGATTTGAGATCATACTAGGTGGGTTGTTATGGGATGTTGCCACCTAGGATGTTTTGTGTGGTTTTAAACAGTTGTGTTTTGTTAAGAAGGATTTCATGACATTTGTTAGTATGTATATATGTTGTAAGATAAAGTTTTAAAATTTATGTTTTCCGCTTTTTCACTTATTTATTTAAATAGGGTTAATTAACTAGTAATCAACTAGAAATGAAATAGGTGCACAATGTGTTCCGATGATTGATGTTTATGCCTTGTTTATCAAGCGTGGTGGTTATTCCTACGGGAATTCGAGGTTGATCGATTGTTGTGGATATTTGGATTTAGGTAAGTCTGTAGGACTTACTTAGCTGCATTCCTATATTGGATGCATGCATGAGTGATGATTGTTATGTGCTTTATAGCATATTGTATTGATTATTACCGACCTATGATTGCTCCCCTTGAAGAAGGGGGGGGGGGGTGATAACCTTTCTCATTTTTCTTGTAAGGAGTCTGAGAGGTTCTTTGAGGTTAGGCCAGACCTAGTATACGGACAGGGTACTTCGCCACTCAAATGTATACGGGGAGTGCGCTTGTTTTCCACTCCAGATTGCTATGGTACCTAGAGGTGAGAATGATATACTTCTCGTGTCACAACCATAAATATGGCTTTGAGTGTATAACGTTATAAAGATAATTATACCGGAACTGAGTGATAGCATGCTTGGTGTTTATCATTATTCTAATATGTGTATGTGCTTATGCATGATCTTATATATGAATTGTTAGCTAACGGTTTCATACTGTGTTGTAGATCCTTTGCAGTTTAGGAAGACTGCAAAGTGATCTGGAGGAGTGATTAGCCGCGGACTTCCGTACATCTAGGATGTTATGGATTTTTGGGTTATGTATATATGCGTTGATGATGTTTTATACTCGGTTGTGGCGTTTTGTATGTATTATGATAATTTATGTTTTTGTTTTATAAAGGTTGTTTTATATTTATTTGTATGGTTTCTGATTGAGTTTCTAGTATGAGTTTCTGGTACGAGTTTCTAGTATGATTTCTGGTTGAGTTTCTGGTATGGTTTCTGTTATGAGTTTCTAGTATGGTTTCTGGTTGAGTTTTTGGTATGATTTCTGGTTGAGTTTATAGTATGAGTTTCTGGTATGAGTTTCCGGTATGATTTTTTATTGAGTTTCTAGTATGGTTTTTGGTTGAGTTTTTGGTATGGTTTTTGGTTGAATTTCTAGTATGAGTATTTGGTATGAGTTTCTGGTATGGTTTTTGGTTGAGTTTTTACTATGATTTTTCGGTATGAACTTCTGGTATATTTTTTGGTTGAATTTCTGGTATGGTTTCTAGTATGGTTTCTGGTTAAGTTTTTTATATGATTTTTCGGTATGAGTATCTGGTATGATTTTTGTTTGAGTTTATGGTTGAGTTTCTAGTATGAACTTTTGGTATGGTTTCTGATTGAGTTTCTAGTATGGTTTCTGGTTGAGTTTCTGGTATGAATTTCTGATATGGTTTCTAGTTGAGTTTTTGGTATGAATTTCTAGTATAAATTCCTGTTGTTTGTGTCCCCATAAGCTAAACCCTCAATTTTGTAACGCCCCAATTTTAGGCGCGTTTGCATTTTTATTCATGCGGCTTTTATCGATATTTAATGTCTTATATATTTTTATTAAAAGTATTTTATGACGCAAAAAATCTTTCCGGAGTATATTATTATTTTGGATACGTTCGCGTATACCCGCGTTATTATTTCCGAAAAAGTCGGGGAAGTTTTCCGATTTGAAAATCCCGATCCGAGTTTTTCCAATCGAGTTATTTTATTTTAGTTTATTTTATCTATTTTCCGTGTGGTTTGACCTTTGTTTTGAGTGATTGCCGCCCATCTACCCTATGCTCCTAGCCTAGCCAGACCCCTCGTTACTCTATACTCCCTTGCCATCTCTCACACTACCCTCACCAGATTCACTCACCTTTGTTTTCATTCCCCAACAGCCTCCCTCTCATCTCTTCCTCACTTCACTTACGACAACCCTCAACAAGGAGTTGCAGCAACCGCCATCTCCTCCAGCCGAATTGAAGTCCACCAGGACCACAGTCTCTCAAGCTCTCTCTGCACTCACCTCGTCTATAGCTGCACATTTTAGATCTCGACCTCATTCCCCTCTTCTCTTGCTGTTGAATCATTGGGAACAAAGTTGTCTCTCCTGACACCGTCGAAGCCGTCGGAGCCGCCATTGGCAGCCCCGCCTTCTCCCCTGGTCGAGCCTCGCACCAGTGCTCGTTGCGCCTCAATCGAAGCCGGAGACCGAAGCCACCCATTCTTCCTCGCAGCAGCCTCTGTATCCCCCCCTTGCCACCGGCACACAACCGGAGGGAGCCCATCGAATGCTCCGCCGTCGCCTCGCCTTGGCCAATACCGGAGCCACCTCGTCCTGCCGAAGCCAGTGCCTGCTCCTCCCCGCCGCCGAGTTGCTGGTTCACAGAAACCTTTTTTTTTTTGGTAGTGGAGACGTGCAAGACCGTAGTCTAACACGTCATAATTTTATTAAAACGTAAATAAAGCTAACAAGGAACAAGCCTTTGGGTCGCTACTCCGCGGGCATCGTTTTTCAAAAATGGAATTAAAGATGGTGGTGGAGAGGATAACAGAAAGAACCCTAACGGGTAGTCGTAAGCTAAAGTGGCCAAACAGTCGGCCGATAAGTTAGCCTCCCGATAAATGTGACGAAACTGGACAAGTCAATCTCTACGCAATAAGCCTTGGCACCGAGACACCAGACTGAAAAGAGGGTGCATTTGAGAGATATTACGGGATACAAGTTTGAATACGAGCTCAAAATCGATCTCCACTAACACTTTGCGAAAACCCTCATCCCAAGCGAGCCGAAGACCAGAAACGAGACCCCAAAGTTCCGCCATTGGTACCGAACATTTGCCGATATTAAGAACAAAACCGCAGATCCACTGCCCCCGATCATCTCGAATCGTTCCCCCGGCGGAAGCAGCCTTATCCACTCCCCGAACGGCGCCGTCAGTATTGATTTTTACCCAACCCTCCGAAGGAGTTTCCCATGCAACGTAGGTGGCGTGGTAGGTCAATTGGTGCTTCCTTTCCCGAACAGTAAGGGCAGCAGAATATATAATCTTTGCTTGAGTGATCACCAGCATATCTTGAGCATCGGGTAATGGGAGGTTTCGAAAGATGAAGCAGTTACGCCACCTCCAACACCACCACAGCGCAGTAGCGAAGCAGATGTTCCATGGGCTGCCGGAAGAGTGACTTCTAGAACTAGACAGATTAAGAATAAGCCATTCATGGTCCAGTGCAGTGAAGAAGACATCGTCCGGAACCGATTGAAATAAACCCATCCACATAGCGCGAGAACCCGTACAGTCACGGAATAAATGCAAGATGGATTCCCGATCAGTGAGACAAATAGGACAACGGTCATCAATAGTCATATGACGCCTGGCGCGCTCCTCATTAGTAAGAAGTTTGCCATGAACCACAAGCCACAGAAAAGTACGTACCCTTTGAGGAACCTTTGTCATGTGCGTTATGTGCTGAAGGTTGAAGAGTTTAGGGCTTTTAATTCGGGCCCCTCCCTTTTATACTATTTGCAAATTGTGGCCCACTGTTTGTATTTGCAGTTTATAACCCAACTTCTGGAATTTGATATTTATGCCCTTGCAGGAATTTAATTACGTTTATGGCCAATATTTCTAATTTGCAGATTTGACCCAATTTTAGAAATCTGAATATATATATCCTTGCAGATTTATTTATGGAATATGACCCATATGCAAAAATTGTATAATTTTCCTAGAAAATGTTTTAACGGGTTTTAACCTTGGAGTTTAAATATGAGTTTACTTCATAATTATATATATATATATATATATAATTCCCTTGTTGGATTTATTTCGGATTTATGGCCCGAAGGTTTATTGGCGGATTATGACCAAGTTTCTAAAATTGTATAGATTGTCCCGGAAAGTATTTAAGCGGTTTTTAACCTTGGTTTTGAAAACGGGTTTTACCTTAGATTTTACATAAGTTATATTTTCCGTTCAAATTTAGCATATAAGCTAAATTTGTTTAGCTTTGGTGTTAGGTTCGGAAGCGCCCCGATAAAGGCCTAACGAGTCCAAGTCGACATCCGTTGAACGACTTCCGTCTTTTGAGGTCTTGTGAGTATTCTTTTCCCTCGATCTAGTTATGTTAAGTTTTAGTATCATGCTAGGATGGGTCTAACATAACTTAGAGTTAATACCAAGTAGTGGTTATGGGCCTTAGGTGAGTTTTGAGGATTTGATATTGTTTGATGGATTGATGTTGATTCTAAGCTTGAGGTGTTGGTTATCTTGTGAGGTTGTTATAAGGTTTTAAGTTATATGGTTGATCTTGTGAGCGTTTTGAGGCTCGACTTGGGGTGGCATGATCTTGTGGGATTGTAGTTTAGGTTTGGCTTATCCTAGTTGCGTTGTGAGTTATGATCTTGCGAGATCTGAGGGTTCAGAAGTCTTAGGACTTTTAGCTTGTGTTGAGTGTGATGTGAGCATGAGGGATTCTAGGATGCGGTCCTAGAACTGAGAGTCAAATGGTCTTGCGTAGATCATTTGTATAGAAGTCTAAGACTTCTATTATGAGTGGGTTGTTGTTGATATAGTTATCTTCTTGTGAGCAGGTTATGGGCTTCCTCCCTAAGGAAGCGAGAGTGTTGTGAGTTTAGTGTGGGATGAGGTAAGTCTCTGGACTTACTTAGCTCATATTCCTTGTATTAGCATTGATGTGTGTTTGGTGGTATGTGTTTATTCTTTATTATTTATAACAACTAAACCGGAAATAGGACCACCGACCGTTATATTATTTGGCCCAAGTGTATGATAACGGGCGGTGACATCACTACCTAGCTCTTGCGTAGAGCTAGGAGGTTCTTGGCGACTAGCCGTGCTGGTTAGACGGTCGGAGGCATCCGTACCGTTCCATGCCGGAAATGGGGACCGAGGCGAGTTTCGGGAGATTCTCGTGTCACAAAAGAAGTTGAATTAGAACGGGATATGACTTAATAATAATAAAGATAATAAACCGGATTGATGTGATTTTAAGTATGTTGTGTGTTTATGATGATTTACTTGTGTTTGTGCCTTTCCCATTGATTATAATGCTTCGAATATGAGCTAACGGTTTTATACCGACTGTTGTAGATTACATTGCAGGTTAGGATTGCGGCCGAGAGATCCGGAAGAGTGGGCAGCCGGGGTTCCGTACATTTTAGGATTGGGTTTTGGGTGGAGTCGAGTTTGAGTATTGTATTTATTGTATGTTGTATGGCGTTAGCCTTTGGGGTTGTATTTTCGGCTGAAGTCCTTTGTTGTATTCTTTCGGGTTTTTCTTTTCATTGAATAAAAATGTATTTCGGTTTTGACCTTTATTTGTGCCTTGTTGCAAGATCCGGTGAAATTGTTGTCAAGCTAAGGGTCGGGACCCATTGTGAGGTCCCAACCCATAACATCCCGAGTCCCACGGATTCGGGGTGTTACAAATTTCTCTCTCCTCTTGCTATAATTCATTCATAGTCTTTGCAGATTCATCCATCGTGTTCCACTAATCTATTATATTTCGACATACACAATACAAATTCAACACAAACATCACAAGGGAATTTGGGAAGAATGAAACTGAATCATAACAAACAACCCTCACCTATGTCGAATGAGCGCAACATAAACAATACAAATTAGGGTTTCAAATCAGGATTGATGAAATTGGATTAGAAGAGAGAACATCGAGAGAGGATCGAAATCAAACTGATTTTGGCAAGAAGAAAATCGAATTAGTGAATGAAGCTAAATCGAATTAGGGTTTTGACAAAGCGGCAGCAAGGAGAGGTGACTTCGTAGCTGCGTCGAAGGGGGTCGTCTACGGGGGCGGTGGATCGACGGGGAAGAGAGGGAAGGGGGATGAAGGTGAAGAAACGAAAGAGGAAGGGTGTTTGATGGCTATTGGTGAGACAATGTCGAGAGGGAGATTGAAGGAAAGGTTTGAACCCTAAAAAAATTAGGGGTACATTTACAAAATGTGTTTATGCTATGAACCTAATTAATAAAACAATATCTCAAAAAAGCCTACTTAGAAAATTTGGCTAAATTAATATTAGAGTTTTTCCTCTTGGTGCTCTCAATGTTTGGATTGTTCCTCTTGGTATCCTCATGGTTTTATTTGTTTGGATTTTCCTCTTGGTGCCCTCAAGGTTTGGACTTTTCCTCTTGGTATCCACTAAGTTTTAAAATTCTTCTTGGTGCCCTCGAGGTTCCATTTGTTTCCTCTTTATACCCATTCTTAATATATTACATTAAAATTCATTGTAAAATAATAAAAAAATCAGAAAAATAATTTTAAAATAGATTATGACCTGATTATATTTTAAACTAAAAAATTTATAATAATAGTATTTTTTCAGAAAATAATTTTCATATTAAAAAAAAGTAAAGTAAAGTAAAGATAATTTTTATTTTTGAACTAAATAAATAAAAAATGAATTATTAAATTTTTTAAGAGTCCAGAAAATTAAAAATATAGTTTTTTTTTGGAGTTAATTTTCTATAATTTATTTTAATTTGAATATAACAATAGTATTTTTGTATATGTTAATTATTATTTTCTATAATATACTTTTCCATAATCTTAAAATATTAAAAAAAACATAATTTT
>BSUD01000008.1:79869150-79918169 GCA_033239045.1 Fagopyrum esculentum
AAAATTTCAAAAAAGTGTTTTTTATTTAATTATATATATATATATAAATCGAAAGTAAAAAGTAAAAAAAAAAATTTTAATTCAAAAATAAAAAATATATTTATTTCAAAAAATAAAAAAAATATATAAACAATTTCTATTATAAATTTATTAATTTAATTTAATGAGATCATAATCTATTTTAAATTTATTTTTCTGATTTTTTTATTTTATTTTATAATGAATTTTAATGTATATATTAAGAATGGGTATAAAGAGGAAATAAATGAAACTTTGAGGACACTAAGAGAAATTTTAAAATTTAGTGGATATCAAGAGGAAAAGTTCAAACCTTGATGGCACTAAGAGGAAAAATACTATTTGTTTCCTCTCTATACACATTCTTAATATATTACATTAAAAATTCATTATAAAATAATAAAAGTTATAAAAATAAATTATGACTCATTAAATTTAAATTAATAAATTTATAATAGAAAGAGTTTATATATATATATATATAGAAAAGTGTTCAAGTAAGGCCCATTATTCCGGTAAGGTCGTGCGGCCGTCTGTACGGCCGACACGTGTCCCGGAAAAAAAAAAAAATTTTTTTTTTTTTTTAAACGAGTAAAAGTAATAGTTCAAAACTTATTATGGAATAGTTCATAACTTATAAAAGGATAGTTCATGAATTATAATAGAATAGTTCATAGTGTAAAATTTATAAAGGATTGAAAGTAATAGTTCAAAACTTATTAAGTAATAGTTCATAACTTCTAAAAGGATAGTTCATGAATTATAATAGAATAGTTCATAGTGCAAAATTTATAAAGGAGTGAAAGTAATAGTTCAAAACTTATTATGGGATAGTTCATGAATTATAATAGAATAGTTCATGGATTATATTAAAAAGTAATAGTTCATGGATTATATAGGAATAGTTCAAAGTTTATAGGATAATAGTGCATAAATTATAACATGGTAGTTCAAATAAATTTTCATTAGTTTCCGTAAAAAAAAAAAAAAAAAATTTCGGGACACATGTCGCCCTGCGATACGGCCGTACGACCGTACCGCAATAAAGGGGCCGTACCTGAACATTTACCTATATATATATATATATATTTTAATTTTTTGAAATAAAAATATTTGTTAATTTTCATTTAAAATTTATTTTAACTTTTTTACTTTCGAATTTAAAAATACATATAAAATTAAATTAATTTTTTTTTTAAAATTTTTTTTAAGAGACTAGAAATTTGAAAATATAATACAATTATTTATTAATGAATTTAATAATTTATATTAATTCAAAAAAATTTCAAAATTGTGTTTTTTTTATTTATTTAAGAGCATGGAAAAGTATGTTATAAAATATAACATAATAACAAATTTTATTTTCAAATTAAAATGATTAGAAAATTAACTTCAAAAAAATTACTATATGCTTAAATTTATAAACTCTTAAAAAAACTTTATTTATAATTTAATTTTATATATTCTTATTTTAAATTGAAAATAAAAAAATATTTAGTTCAAAACTAAAATTTATCTTTATTTTACTTTATTTTTTCAATTAGAAAAATAAATTTAAAAAATACTTCTATTAATGAGGTCATAATTAGTTTTAAATTTATTTTTAGTTTTTTAAATTATTTTATAATGAATTTTAATGTAATATATTAAAAATGAGTATAAAAAGAAAACAAATAAAACCATAAGAGTACCAAGAAGAATTTTGAAAATGTAATGAATACCCAGAGGTAAAGTCCAAATCTTGAAGACACCGAGATGAAAAACTCTTAAAATATAATGGTAAAAGTTGCTACAAAGACCTACATTGATGTGGTCGTTGCAACTTCCAAATAGAGTTGTTAGTGGTAAATCGTAAAATATTATTTAATTAAAATAGAAGTAATTAAACCATATTTTGTAATGGTTTCAAAGACCAACGTTACATGAAAACTCTTTTCAGTGAAATTATCAGAGGTAAAATCTAAATGATCATGAAATAAAATTAATTATAAAATTTTGTAACAGTTTATAAAATTGACCGCATGAGAAAGTATTGACTTGTTATTGAAACTTGGGCCCGTTTGGTTGTAATTCCGGAAACGAAAACGGAATGAAAACGAATCTAGTCCATAAATATATCCTTGTTCATGAAATTTTTTGGAATCATTCCTTGTGGTTTGAGGTAATTGTAGTAGAACTTGATTACTTTTGATACCTTATAGGGAAACAAAATGGCGGGAACCAAGTGCATTTGCATGAAACCAAAATGAATGATTCCAAAAAATTTCATGAACAAGGTACACATATGGATTAGATTCGTTTACATCCCGTTTCCGTTTTCGGAGGTACAACCACACGGAAGTTAATGTTTTGTACAATAACTAGTATGAAACTAATCACACAAAAATTTTATTTTATAGGTTTTATACATCATTATGTAAGCCAATGAAATCTTGGTGAATATCCTTAGTTAAGTATGTGCTCTTTACCTCGAGTATTGGGGTGTTGACGTTGTTGTTTCCTTTTATTAGATTACTCCACAACTTTTATGAGATTAAATCTGATTTTTAATAATCATGGAATTTGTTGATTTTATGAGATATTATGTGTTGGGAAATATAAATTCTGTGGAAATCTTATGTGTTGGGAGAAGACTTCTAGAGAGTTTAGGTAATTATATAAGTAATAAAGAATCCTACAAAATCAATGAAATAATAGATTCCTTTAAAATCAATAAATTTTAAAATACCATAGAAATTTTATGGAAAATTTAAATTCTTAATTGAATATCAACAGATTTATATGGACTTTTAAAAATGTATATTGTATACCCATAAACTTTTAAACTCCAAAAAATTCATGTATAATCTTAATTGAATACACCCCGTAAGTGACACCATGTATTCATTCATAATTGAGAGCCCACGTACTTTGCGTACAGAAACAGTTAAATTCAAATCATTTTTCATTAAACTGTATTTTCTTTCATAAAATTTAATTCATATGATGTTGCTTTATCATTTTTCATACAAAATATATATCTTTTCTCCCAATTTATTTACCTTAAAATACACTTCAATTATAAAATCTATAAATGATTCTAAAACCTTTTATAAACTAAAAGTAATACATATATTCTATTTATATATATATATATAGAATGTGACTCTCACGTAAACAACCCCCATAGTGTACAATGAGAACAAATCTAATCCGTAAGATTAGAGTAATAGATGGTCAAGATTAAGCATAATATATAGGGGGAAAAATAAAAATAAAACAAATTAGAATGAGAGTGGGGAATTGGCTGCGCGTAAAAAATAAATTTCACCCAATTTGCTCCATTATTGTATATAAAAAGATTTGTTACCTTATATGACCCTAGAATATCTCATTCAAATTTTCCATCATCGCTCCATAACCGATTATTTGTAAAACAACTCCAATGACGAGCAAGGGCGATTCAACGATGATTAGGATTGTTGTCGTTCGTCCAATGAAGGCATCACCGTCGTCTCCAAACTAGATTTGGCCTTGTAATGACCCGTTTATTGGGTGCGTTCTCGATTTTTTTATATTTTTCCGAAATTTTATTACAATTTTTATAGCTTAAATATATTGGCGAGTATTTTGAGATCGTAAATTAAATTTTACGAGTATGTTAAAATATATTTATACATATATATTTCGTATATTATTTTACGGAAAAGTTCGGGAGTTTTTCCGATCCGAAAATTTTATTTCGAGTGTTTTGATCGAGTTAATTTTAATTTCCGGTTTCTTGAGTTATTTCATTTTTTTTTCTATTTTCTTTTTCTTCTTTACCTTTACCTTTCGCCTCTTTTCTTCTTTGACTCACCTTCCCGCCTACTGAAAGTACTGATGGCGTGTCCTTTTGCCTATGTGTGATGTGTCCCTTATCCGACCCTTCACCTCCTACCTCACACCTGCTCTCCTACTCGCACGCAACCACAGCAGCCTCTCACACCTTTCCTCACACCTCTCCTCTCAGCCAAGCTCACCCTCTTTCACTCTCTGTAAACTCCATTTTCTGCACCACGGGCTTGGAAACCCGCCAAGAAGCCAGCTCGCAGTGCCTTCCTCCCGCCTCCACCAACAACCAAGGGGGAAGCCAACCATATGCCTTCGTTTGCTAGATCGAGAAACTTCAACCCGCTTCTCCTCGCCGGACCATTTCGCCAGCCTTCCGGAGCACTAGCACAGGCTAACCGTCGCTTCTCCTTTCCCTTCTTCTCTGTTCGCCTCAGTCGCCGGGAGCGCCGGAGTTGCGGGCAGCCTCTTGGCAGCATCCTCGCCTGCGTCGCCTTCAAGGACCGTCGCCAGAGAGCTTGCCCTGCCTCGCCTTTTCGCCGCCACCGAAGCTGTCGAAGCCAGTTAGAGCGTCGAACAAATCTGCGCCTTAATCCCACGCCACGCTGAAGGAAGCGTTCGAACCAGGCCGACGGAGACCGAGGATGTTGTCTCCCTCTGCCCTTCCACAACAGCCCTTGCCGCCGGTCGTTTCCCTAGCCAACTCTCTGCGCCGCCAGAGTATCCCCATCCTGCAACCGCCGCCCCTGTATGTCTCCCCAACGCTGCCTCGGATTGAAAGAAACCTAAGCCTTTAATTAAATCGGGACTCCCCCGAAATTGGTGATATTACACAAACCACCCATATCTTTGTATTTACGTTTTGGGCCCAGATTTGTGTATTCTGCAATTGTGCCCTTGTGAGATATAATTACTGAATTTGGCCTAGAGTTTTATTTTCAGTTTATGACCCAACTTATATGAGTTTGCAAAGTTGCCCTAAAAATGTGTTTTTACGAGTTTTAACCTTGGATTTTATATACGAGTTTGATCTTATATTTATGTATATTACGTATTGTGTCCTTGTTGGTTTATTTATGGAAGTTGACCCAATATTTATTATGTATTATGACCTATATTTTTTGGAATGATATTATTTGTCCCGGAAAGCGTTTTTGCGAGTTTTATCCTTGTTTTAAAAGCGGGACTTTCCTTATATTTTATACCCTCGTTGGATTAATTTCGAGATTATGACTCAAGGGTTTAGTTGCAGGTTCTTAGCTTTTGCTTTTGAAAATGAGTTTACCTTAGAATAATATATCTTATATATTACAATCAAATTTAGCGTATTAGCTAAATTTGTGTAGCTTTGGTTTTAGGTCCGGAAGCGCCCCGACAAAGGCCTAACGAGTCTAAGTTCGTCTCCCGTCTTTTGACGTCATGTGAGTACCCTCTCCCCCGAGCTAATGATCTTACTCGATTTAGTTATGTTTAGTATTAGTATCATGCTAGGTTGGATCTAGCATAACTTAGAGTGAATACCAAGTAGTGGTTATGAACCTTAGGTGAGAATTGTTGATTGTGAAATGTTTGATGACTTGAGGAGTTGATTTCATCTTGGGAGGTTGTTTATGACTTTAAGTTGTATGTTGAGCTTGTGGGAATTTAGGGGTTGAGGTTGTATGATTGTTGAGATTCTGGTGACTAGGACGAGAGTATACTAGCCTAGTGTTGTTACCATTGTGATCGTGGGGACTAAGCATGTTATCCTAGTGGTGTTGTGAGTTATGATCTTGCGAGATCCGAGGGTTTAGAAGTTTTAGGATTTCTAGCTTCCGTTGAGTGTGATGTGAGCATGTGGGATTCTAGGATGCGGTCCTAGAATTGAGAGTCAAATGCTCTTGCGTAGATCATTTGTATAGAAGTCTAAGACTTCTATTGTGAGTGAGTTGTTGATATAGTTATCTTCTTGTGAGCAGGTTATTGGCTTCCTCCCTAAGGAAGCGAGAATTTTGTGAGTTGAGTGTGGTAATGAGGTAAGTCTCCGGACTTACTTAGCTCGTATTCTCTGTATTAGTTTCAATGCGTGTTTGGTGGTGTGTGTTTATTGTTTATGTGTGTGTTTATTTCTTATGTTATAACATCTAAACCAGTAATAGGACCACCGACTTTATATGTTTATATTTGGCCCAAGTGTATGATAACGGGCGGTGACCGCTTGTCCAGTCCAAAATGGAGATGACTGGGAGGTGCCTTGCGACCAGCCCATCGGGTGATGCTAATCCGCATCAAGTACAAACCCGTATGGTGAAAGGGGACAAGGGCGAGATCTTTAAGATTATCGTGTCACAAAAGAAGTTGAATTAGAACGGGATATGACCTAATAATAAAAAGATAATAAACCGGATTGTGTGTTTTGGAACATGTTGTGTGTTTATGATGCCTTATGTGTGTGTGTGCCAATACCATGATTCTAATGCCTTGAATGCTAGCTAACGGTTTTATACCGATATTGTTGTAGTTGCCTTGCAGGTTAGGGTGCGGCTGAGAGATCCGGAAGAGTGGGCAGCCGGGGTCCGTACATTTTAGGATGAGTTTTGGCGGTTGTTTTTATGTATTGTTTAGGGTATTATGTATGTCGCGTGTATGGCGGTTGCCTTTAGCGTTGTATCTCGGCTGAAGTCTTTCTTTGTTTTCTTTTGGGGTTCATATCATTGCATTAAAAATGAATTTTGGTTTTGCCTTTATTTGTGTCTTGTTGTAAGATCCAGTGAAATTGTTGTCAGGCTAAGGGTCGGGACCCATTGTGTGGTCTCCGCCCGTAGCGCTCCGAGTCCCGCGGATTCGGGGTGTTACAGGCCTCACGCCGGTTTTCTTCGCAGATCCGGACTTGACCTCGCCATGGCTCTCCTTCAAATGCCTCAGGTAACCTTCCAACATTCCTTCAATCTCGTGCATCGCGACTCAACCGTCTATGAGACCAATTTCGTCTCGCTCACCATCAATTTCGCTCGAGACTATTCAAAAGCCTCGTTTTCCTTCACCCTCGTAATTTCGTGTCGATATTACATCATTACCATCAACAATCTTGTTGTACGACTCCAAATTTGTCATCATTGCAGACCAACTAGAATCCATGGTTGTCCCCATCCTCAACAGTATAAGAGAAGCATATGCTATTGGATTTGTATTCACTGTTTATTGAGTATTTATTCGTTGATGTATGTTAATGTATTTTGCAAAATGAGAAGGACATTAATTTTGCTTAGATTAAGATTCAATATATTTTTGTGGTTCTTGAAACCTTCTTTGATCTGATGAACAAAATTTGTTATTCCATTATCATATACATGAATTATTGTACTTTAGTTTTTACTCGACACTAAATGCTGTAAATATTCGGTGGTTATATGTCTTTTATCCGGCGATTTGTGGTGGTTTGTCCATGTATGTGCGACAAGTTATTCGAAACAATTGAATAACTAAATTTTGCAACGAATATATTATATCATATGTACGAATAAATTCAGTAACACTAACGAATATTTAATAGTACACTAACGAATATCTCCGTATACGTATATGTTCGCGAATTGTCCGAAGATTGAAACATTTATCTTTTCAGATTATGAGCGAATATTTTTCACTATATAAATAAATAATTTATGTACCACTGATTATTAATTTCAGTTATCAATAATCGACTAAAATTTGTTGGACATGAACGAATGATATCGGTATCATGAATGAATTCTTAATAGTATATTGACGAATATTTTCATGAATACAGACGAATACTTTTGTACAATATTAACTAGAAGAATGGAGATGATAATTAAATTGATTTAGAAATGTTGTTGATATCAACTATGATGAATGATGAATTGAGAAATGAAAAAAGGCAATATGAATTCAAGTTGAAAACCAGATTTGGATGTAAATGTGTAGATTAGGATAATAACAATTAGGGAGAAAATATCTAACTGCCATATTTGACTATAATTACTATGGAGAATGTAATGCACCCTTTTAATTAGAGATTGAAGTAAAATATTCCCTAAAATTTGGTTTAATTAAGAGTATTAGATCAAAGCAATCCTATGGTTAATGTGTGTTTTCATTTAACACTATAAGAGTGGTTTACAAGTGAGTCAAACTCTATATATATATATATATATATATATATATATATATATATATATATTATTTTAGTTTTTAGAGTTATAACAAACAAAGCATAAAAATGCAAAAGCATTGAAGAAACCCCATTAACCAACCGGTCCAAGTCTTAACTGCCATTTTAATCAAACCAAAACCGAAAGTTTCTAAATTGGCTGGTTCAGATCCCAGTTTAACCTTTTTGGCAAACCAAAACCGCCACAGCGTAAACTAGTAGCATACATGCCGTAAGCACGAGTGCTTTCTTTGTCATGGTTTCTCTATGGACGAGTAGCGACCCATCCCCAATTCCCATTTCTCAAATCCCATCCAATTCTCTCTCTCACTCTTCCAAAATTTGAAGTTTCAGACAACCCAAACCCTACTGTGCTCCCGCCTTCAACGCTTCCAATTTCTCACGCTAGGTTTCAGTTTGATGGACCAACATCAAAACGCTTTGTTTTGCCCAACATCTACCAACTCTGTTCTTCCTTCTACCGCTGCTCCCACTAGCTCCAATTGTGAATTCAGGTTCCGATTTCAACTTTGATTTTGTCAATTTCCTAAATTGTATACTTACCCTCTTTTAATTCGCGAATATGGTTGCAATTTCTAGCTTAATTGCTTTTCGATGCTTGGTGTTTTGCTAGTCGCACTTAAATCGCATTTCAGAATTAGGGTTTTTTTCCTAAAAAAGGAACTATTAGAATCATTGTTTAAGATGGGATGGGAGTTTTATCTTACGTTGAACATTTTAGGCAAATGCCTGACGGGGAGACCAAAGATCCAATTACTGCTAGAAAGGTTCAGAAGGCGGACCGTGAAAAGCTGAGGAGGGATCGCCTTAACGAGCATTTTATGGACCTGGGAAACGCTGTAGGTACTGACTGCCTTATCCCTGTCACCCTTCAATGATCTATGTTTGTCCTTAATTCTTATTGTATCTTTGTCTTAACCCTGGAGCTGCAAGTGACCTTGCTATGTTATGTAGTTCTCTGTTCAAAATCTTTGTACCAGTGTGTTTAATAGTGTGCTCGGAGGAAAAGGGTAAGAAAGTTATCCTTTGGTATTGTTTGATTGAAGGGAGGAAAGGAAAAAAAATGTTTTCTCATAAACTCAGTCTGTAAATTATGAGTATTCTGTTACATTTGAGTTTTCACCACTTTTGCCCATCTTCATTTTCTCTTCGAAAATGGTAGTGAAAAAATGGAATAATAAAATTTTGTGGACAAAAGGAATGGAAGGATAAAAAGAGAAAGGAAGATGATGATCACATTTTGGATTGTCAATAAAGGGTTAATCTCCATATGAGATATTGTGTATTCTCTGAACACCAAATGCAATTAAAATGGCTAATTGGCTTCCCTACAGCACCTCCAGGCCGAGAAATCCAATAATGTTCGATAAGACTTGACTTTGTTTGTGTCCCATTTTGTTTGTCCAAATCTTCATTTAAGATGCCAATGAAAGGTAGTGATCAATGAATAGCAAAGTAGGGCTTTTCAAGTTGTTCTGCTTGAAATCACTAAATCTAGATTCTTTAAATGAAGCATCTGGTTGGTGTGTCTAGTTTATCATTATCTTTATTCTGACTTCTTTGAGATGTCCAAAAGGAACTTCACTGACCGGTCGATGCACAAACAAAATCCTGCCCATTATTTTGTATGACGCTGTGGTTAACTGATGTCATTCCAACGTATTCAGATCCAGAAAGGCCTAAAAATGACAAGGCAACAATCCTTACAGATACCATTCAGTTGCTGAAAGATTTAACTGCTGAAGTTAAAAGACTTAAAGCTGAATGTGCAACTCTCTCTGAGGAATCACACGAGGTTATTTGAATGCTTGTTGTTAGCCTTTAGATTTGGAGTTCATTCATATGTAGTTTGTTAACTTTATTATTATGAAGCAGTTAACCCAGGAGAAGAATGAGCTCAGGGAAGAAAAATCATCTCTGAAATCTGAGATTGACAATCTCAATGTTCAGTATCAACAGAGAATGCGAGTAATGTATCCATGGGGAGCTGCTGTTGATCCTTCGGTTGTCATGGCACCACCTTATACATATCCAGTACCTCTTGCAGTCCCTCCAAGCGCAATCCCTATGCATCCAACTGTGCAACCCTTTCCCTTTTTCGGAAGTCAGAACCCAAACTCCATTCCTAATCACCATCCAACGTTTGTTTCCTACCCAGCTCCCGCTAATCCACAGATGGAACAACAATCCTT
The DNA here is from genome assembly GCA_033239045.1 of Fagopyrum esculentum. Lineage (NCBI taxonomy): Eukaryota > Viridiplantae > Streptophyta > Magnoliopsida > Caryophyllales > Polygonaceae > Fagopyrum > Fagopyrum esculentum. Next base: position 79,879,345 of record BSUD01000008.1, read on the forward strand.
TGTTTCTCCTTCCCACCCTTCAAGCAGACAAGATTCTAGAAGAAGCCAAAACATTGAAAGAAGTGATGAGTCCAATGATGTTGCTACTGATCTCGAACTGAAGACACCTGGCTCATCTGGCCATCAGGTTTGTATCCGTGGCATTATGTCCAAAAGTTAATTTCTTATTAAGACTATTCCAAGGGTTGCGAATTGTTGCCTAAATTTAATTTCTTGAGAGCATCTCCATCCCTGAAACAATGAGGATCTTTATCCACTTTTAGCAAGTAAAATAACTAAGAAATGCCAGATTGGTGGGAAATAGAAGTGAAAAGCAGAGCGAAGTATCACTTTGGTCTGACCAAATTTTATGAAGAGACTTTAGAAGATAGTGTGGGATGGAGATGCTCAATACTCTTGAGAATTTGATGGACGATTGTGTTTTTCAGGAGTCGTCATCAGTGGACAGGAAAGGAAAACAATTGCAGAAAAAGGAAAAGGCGGCTACAGACGGAGGCTCGGCTAGCAGGATCTCTTCTTCTCAAGGACAAGGAGAAAGTTCTTCACATAGCACTAGACATGAATGACTTGAAGCCACGGGAAACATCTTGTGTAGGCAATTACGTAGAGAGTAGGTCAACCTTAAGCCAGAGAAGGGCTTGGATTTGCACAAGTGCCCCAGTGGGAACTAGTGCTCAGCATTTCCAACTTTAGCTGAACTGGCCCAGTGATGCATTTTGGTAGAGTGTAGGCTTCTTCTGTTCAACTGATCTGGATTGAACAAGAACAAGAGAGAGGAAGAAGAAACATAATTCACTGTTCTATTGACGAATCGTTAGGAAACATGTTAACTGTTGTAGTAAACACTGTTACAGCAAAATAACCTTTATACCTCAGTTTACATGTATTAACACTGTTCACCACTTGAAGTGAAACGGATGTCCTGTTCATATTTTTGTTAGTTCCACTAGTAGCAAGACAACAAATGTACTAATTAATCGTATAGTTTTAGTCTGGTTTATTAACGAGGTGGAACCTTAATTTATAGCATCTATCGACTATAAAGATAGAAAATAAAATAAAATAATCCAAACTAAAGTGCAAAAAATTAAATAAATAACTAATATTATCTTTAGAAACCAGAAATAAAATAAACTAACCCAAATATTAAATAAACTTAACTTGTAAATAAAATAAACCAACTAAAATTGAAATGACAATAAAATTATAAAAGACTAATAATGATAACCTATATTACTTATAGGACCTTTGTCTTGAAGTATCATTCTTGTATATTTACAAAATTACTAAATTAATCAAATACACCTTTTTTGTGATAAAAAAAAAATGAAAGGAATTTGTGTTAACAGTCAAGTCTCAACACTCTTTATCTTGCCAACAATCTCGTTGCCATGCACTTGGTTTGGCCTAAAAATCAAGACTCACCACTCTTCATGTCACCAATAATGTCGTTGTCATGCATTGAAACGTATTGTATCTATTGTGTGACAAAATTACACCCGACAATATTCATCCATCGTATCTTCCTATTAACACTCAACTTGTTGGTCTCTTCACCAAAGCGCTAGGCAACATTCCGTTCCACGTACAAGTTGTTTCACAAGTTAGGCATGCATGATCTATATGCTTCAACTTGACGTGATATCATGATTAGATGCATTCCCCTTCAATCATTATCTCAAATATGTGTAAGAGGGTATTTTAACTACATAATCTTTGATAACTACCTATCATTGTCAACTTATTCAACCCATTTACTTGTTACATGGTATCATGCTTGAATGCCAAAAAAATACACAACTCTTCCGCTCAAATTTGCCCAATGGCAGTGCCGGAAACCCTCACTCTTGTCTCACCATACCACTTTCATCCGTCCGACCATCTCAAATATTCAATCTATCCCTTTCTCCTCCATAACGAAAACTATCAAGAATGGTCTAGTGCCATGACACACCTTCCTCTACAAAAACGAAAGTTCGAATTTCTCAATGGTACCAACAAAGATGTCGGACTATCATAGCTACTAGGTTAGCGTCAATTTGATGCTGGTTGGGTGGATCGTTTCCTCATCCAATCCTACACTTCGATCATCGGTTACATACTTCCCACTTGTCTAGGATATGTGGGATGATTTTGAACAAAGATTTGAATCGGAAAAATGGGTTATTTATATAATTAAACTTGTTGTTGGTGTTTAGTTGAGTATTTTTTAGGGGTTTAATTTGAAGGAATTTGGCCAAATAGGCTATTTTATATATTTTTTGTTTTGTGTACCCCTTTAATGATACGTAAAAGTAAATTTCATGGAGGATCCTCAGAAGCAACTCAACTCGGCTCGTTGGGTGTTATTTCGGAGGAAAAGAGAAAGAAGCCCTCATGCCTATCCCTCAAATGAGGTGTTCGGCAGAACAAGCATACAATGTGTTACATGAGTAACTCTACCAACCTAAGTAACGAAAATTACCCACACAATATAAAGCAAGCAGCTTGACAAACAATAGTCATCGCTGACAAGCTTTGACAAGCAAAAACTATACATGACAAGCATTTGACAACATACGGCATGTCTTGACAACTCTTTGACAAGCTTTGACAAGCTAATGGCAATCATTCGGCCCACTTGGACACAATCCGGCAACAACGCGGTCATGACAATCATTCGGCCCACTGAGATTGCTTTTGACAAGCAAATGACAACACCGGCCCATCTTGACAATGTCCGGCATCTCATGGCAATCTTTTGACAACCTTCGGCCCATATTGACAAGCTTTTGACAATCGTTTGACAACAGATGTGCGACGGCATTCATGCCCATCAGGCACCAGCTGGGCCCATCCGGCATGTCATGACAAGTTATGACAAGTCATTGACACGATCACACCAACATCTTAGAACGGCATTCATGCCCATCATACCCCATCTGGCCCCATCTGGCATGCCATGACAAGTCATGACAAGACTGCGACAAGGCCAGCTTCGTGTTATTTGCTCGATGATCTACCCTCCTTGTGCTTGATTGTTAACCGAGTGACTCTTCTAGCCCCATCATCCGGTTGACTTACACGAGCAGCTTGCTTCCCTTGCTTTTCTAGTGACGCATTGAGCTTACGGATAATGCGCCGCTTTGCTCTAGACAATGCCGGGGTGAACACCTCCTCCTCGCTATCCTCACTTGCCTCATGCGATGTGTCATCAGCGCCACCATCATTTTCATGACCTGCCATGTCTTCCAAATTCTCTTCTATCTCAGTGTCATCCTCATTACTATCCAGGCCTTCTTCTTCACTTGCCTCACTCTCTTCACTAGCCGGATCCTCATTTCCCTTGACCGTTTCTTCATAAATTACACCTTCCATGACCTTGTCCTTCCCTTTGGCTCTCCGGCGCTCCTCAGCTTCATCATGTACCTGCTTAGGACGCTCCATTTCTAGCTCTTTTCTAGGAAAATGAGGCTGTGCTTGGCGCTTCTCAGCCTCAATCTCCCCTTCTGCCGGACTAACCAACACATTAGTAACAATATTATGCTCAACATTTGTGTCATTACCTTCAGCCTCTTCTCTCCCCATACGTTTAGGACCTTGTGAAACTCTAGCCTGTTGCCTCCGCCTAGGTTGAGGCCGGCCACCATCCTTTGGCCTCTCATTAAATGCACACTCCTCATCCTTATGTCCAAATTGAAGGCACTTCCGGCAATATTTGAGCTCATTCTCATATAGCAAAGCACAATCTAAGCTAATGCCATCATCAAAGTCCAAAGATACCTCCCTTAGAATTCTTTTAGCAAAATTCACCTCGACCAAAACTCTAGCATATGATCCTCTCTTTCTTTCCTCCGTCACATGGTCCATGAAGAGTAGTTTACCAAGCAAAGAGCTAATACGTGCAAGTATGGTAGGCGTCCAGAACTCGTTAGGCAAACCGGTAATACGAACCCATAATGGCATAGTAGCAATGTCTTTTTGATTGAATGCGAACTTATCCGGCACATGTTTTAACAAAAGAGGCTTGTTGAATATGAAGTATGGCCCTCCACGAAGCACTCTATCCCTCTCATCATCACTTAGGAAACTGAAAATCATCCAGCCCGCTTCCATACGAAATTTGACCGATGTGCCCCATGATTTCATAACATTATTAATGGCAACAAATCCAGGATAGAACTCAACTCGGAGTCCTATGACCTGTAGGGTACGGAGTCAACCAACTTCCGCTATGCTACATTGATTTATTGATATAAGTTCAAAACGAAAGGTAGAACTTATATGCACTCATTTATAATGCACCATAATATAGTCAAATCATAAAATGTAGATGATTACTATTTGCACGTATTTATTAGATGATTATTTGTATATATATTATTTTTAGATAGTTAAATTAACATTTGTAGGTTGTAATTATTATTTTATTATTTTAATTTTAATGTATTTTTATTATAGTTTTTATTTTTTAATAAAATACAAATTAATAATAAGTAAAGATAATATATTTGTAATTTGTAATCTTCAAAAAAAATACATGTGGGCTGTATTTTGTAATCGTCAATAAAATACATATTAAAATTATACTTTAAGGTAATATAATTTTTTTTAAATAATTTATTTAAATCATATAAAAAAAGTTTTATAATAAAAGATATTATTATATTAAACATAGAAAACAAACAAATTACCATTTCTTCTTTTAAATAGTTTTCTGATGAAAAGCATAAGGGACTTTTTAGAAAAAAAATAAATAAATTGGTCCACTACAAATTAAACACATGTCCCACTTTTTTTTTTATTTTACATTTATTGCAAGTTTTACTTTTAACCATTGAACAATTTTCAATGTAATTTGACTGCTCATTAAATGTAGTGTATTTATCACAACCCAAACGAAGTATATTATTATCAACAAAGCTAGAATTTGTGAGTTCAAATGTTCCTCTTCATATTTTCAATCAAAATGGTATAACTATTATAATTTGGTTCGTGCTATTCGTACCACCATTTTCATGCTATTCGTACCCAAATCTTGCCTACACTTCTCGTAGACGTAGTAGAGACACAAATTCATTCGCAAAAATGAAAGAGGATGTACTACATATACGAAAGGCGTACTCGTAATAGTCCGCATAGCAACATTGTGGAAGGGACTACTACGAGTACGCTTTTCGTAGGCGTACCCGTCCCTTGCACAATTTTGTTATGTGGACAACTTCGCCTACGAAAACCGTAGTTGAAGTTGACCCAAAGTAGCCGTTGGGAATTTTACGTTTACGCAAGTCGTAGACGTAGTATTGAGAAGTAGCCGTTACACAACGATAATGTAACCCAAACATTAGTATAAATATTATGCATTCGACCGAACTCGTACATAATCTGTCCGTACAACCTCATTGTCAAACGCTGTCTCGCAAGAAAATCTCATTCGAAGATGAATTCCGACGATGGAGAAGCGAGCTATCATTCCCGCGATGGAGAAGAGGAGTTTCGCGCCGACGATGGAGATGACGGTGTTGATCTCGGTGGTGGCGAAGATGATGTGGTGGGTGACGAGGGCTTGTTCAATCCCGCGATGCTTAGTAGTTACGATCCGTATTCGGTTGTTGAGGTTAGTATTTTTAATTCGTTTGTTTTGACGTAGTTTAGTGTTTTATGTTTTAGTTAGTTTTATGTTATATGCTTTAGTCGTTAATTAATGAATTAGTACACATTTAGTCAATAAGTAATGTTATTTGTCGTTAAATGAAGAAATTACTCTTTCATTAATTATAAATTAGTGGTTAATTGAAGAAATTAGTCGTTATTTAGTGAATTAGTAGACAATTATAACGTAATCAGTCGTTAATTAATTTGAACAATGTTAGAGCATATGATATAGTGGTATTGACTGAAATTTTCGGAATAATTATTGTAGGCTGCCGATATTCCCGATGATTATGATTATATTAGTTTGTTCGTGGACCATCGGATATGGATGGATATGGACTCGTTACTTGCGTGGGTTCTTGAGAGAGCCGGAAGTAGAAATATGGTTCTCATCAAACTAAAGTCCTACAAGTCGGATGATCGTCGTTTTGGGAAGGTGATATTTGTGTGTGAGAATTACGGAGTCCGAAAGAGTGAAGTGAAGGGCTTGAGAAAACTATGCAAAATGAAGAAGTCCGATTGTAATTTTCGCTTACACATTGATGAGGTGCAAAGGGGTCTTTGGGGTGTGAGGAATGTTCACGGAATTCACAATCATCCTCTTCCGAAGAAGTTGGTGTAACACCCCAAATTCTCAGAACTCGGGACATTACTGGTTAGAACCTCACAGTGGGTTCCGACCTCAGTTTGACAACAATATTACTAGGATCTTGCAACAAGACACAAATAAAGAAAACCGAAATTCATAAAATAGTATTTTTAAGGTAATGAATGCAACACGGTCTAGCAGCCTAAAGTACTTAAACAAAGGAAACGAACAACTGTCTTAACCAAAAGAAAGAAAAGACAAACACAACCCCAACCCCCACTCTAAGGAGTACGGAGACCCGGCTGACCACTACTTCCGGATCACTCAGCTGCTGGTCTAACCTGCGGTAAATCTAAAAAAACACAACAAGAGGAACCGTTAGCTAGTTATCTAAATATTAGAAGAATAATAGTAGCACACACACACACACATAAAAATATAAACACCCATCATGCTTTCAAACAAGTCCATTTTATTATCTTGAGTTAAGTTACTCTTTCACGCTAATGATACTTATTTTGTGACACGAGGGATTCCCAAACCTCGCCTCCGCCCCCGTGTAACCATCAGGAATGGATCCGATGCATCTCACCTTGTACCTGCCTGGTCTGGGTATAGAGAACCTCCCAGTCTCCTGTCAGAGCTGGGCAGTGATGTCACGGCCCGTTATACATACACTTGGGCCTTAAACATAATAATAACAGTCGTCCTAGCAAGTTATTATTATTAAAACACGCACATAGCACACACAACCACTATCACTCAACTAATACCCAGAAACTGGCTAAGTAAGTCGCAAGGACTTACCTGAGTCAAAATACACTCTAACACTTCTCAAACAGTCCGTACTCGTGGTAACTCAACGCCTGTCAAATAAGGCATGTGTATCAAAATCACATCTCGATGTCCAATCTCATGCGAAGGAATTACGGAAATAGCTTTCTTACGGTAAAAGACCGTTTTACCCTTAGCGCCAACATTTCTCAAAGTTTACTCTTGAGTTCTACTAAATTCTTTTAGGATTTGTTTTCCATGATTTGTCTCTTTCTCTGATAGTTCTAATAATTTCTAAGCTACAGCTCGGACCACTCTACTCTTACCTAGGTGTATATATATATAGGCATGTACTTACTCTTACTTCCCTTAACTCGTATACTTCCGTAACTACTTGGTATATATATATATATATATATATATATATATATATATATATATATATATATATATATATATATATATATATATATATATATATAGCTACATACTTTATATTTTCCCCAACTCACACTCATGTGAGTAGATCTATATATCTATCTAGATGTAATAAACTTTAAATCACTTATATGTACACTTTTATTTCATATAATATATATATACGTATATTTATATACTCGGCATACACAACTCCTATATAAGCTCACACAACCGCCCTTACTAACCTACCGTACTACATCCCGTACCACCTCCAATCTACTGTTTATATGCGTATTCAATCTCAGTTTATATACGTATTCAATCTCGGTTATATACGTATTCCAACTCAAAGTTATACATGTATTCAATCTTGGTTATATACGTATTCCAACTCACAATTATACATGTATTCAATCTCGGTTATATACGTATTCCAACTCACAGTTATACACGCAGGGGACAGGAGGAAGAAGAACCGGAGGAGGATCTTACCGTGCTGCAGTCCGGCGGTGATGGGCTGGCGTTCCGGCGGCCCCCCTGGTGGTCGATTTGCTACTGCTGCGGGAAAGCCGAAGGGCTGCGGTGAGTCTCGATCAACAGAGGCGAGGAGGGAATAACGGCGAGGGGAGGAGATCAGTACTTACCGGAGTCGACGGAGGCGCTGGCTCGTGCGGTTGCTGCAGGACGACGACCGGGCTCGGCGGTAGCACGGCGGTCAGCGACGAGGGAATGCGGCGTCGTCTTCGGACCTACTGCGGCGGTCGGCGGAAGGTGAGTTTCGGAACAGAGAAGGAGCGCAAGAAGGAACAGAAGGAGGCAGCGGAGAAGAAACGGCGACTTACCGGCAATAGAGGCGGCGCGGTGGTTCGGCGGTGAAGGCGCAGTCCGGCGTGCTGGGGCTGTTGTCCGTTCGTCCAGAAGAGCGAGATGGGCAGCAGGAGACGGCGTACCGTTGTTCTTCGGAGAAGGGTGAGATAGGTTAGACTAATTAGGTTAGGATTAGGGTTAATAGGGGATTAGGATAAATTAAATAAATGGGCTGGCTGAATAGGATATGTGGGCTTGCTAGTGGGCCATTCGGCCTACTCTCCTCTTAGAACGGAAATAGGAACTCGTTGCTCGCACGGATTCTGATTAGGTACGGGAAGTTATATAATACGGAATTAAATTCCGTATTATCTAAATTATTATTATTTTGATTTTAAGGTGCGTGCTTTATTTCCGATTACAAGGTTTCGTCATTTTATGTGAATTAATGTCACATAAAATGATAGAAATAACACTCGTTTTATTTTAATTTAATTTATGTATTTGTTTATTTAAGATTGACGTTTCGGAAATCGGTTAAATTCAGGTTTAACGGAGTCTCAAAATTTCGGTTATTACATCAGTGCCCTCTTAAAAGAAGTTTCGTCCCGAAACTTAGAATATTTCTCTTAATCGCGCATTTCCTTAGGTATAATTTAATTTTCTCGACCTTTTCGTTGGCTACAAGCAACTACTCAATCATCAAAAGTAGACATGTGTCACATAAAACGTAATCATTCAAATCAATATAAAAATCTGAAAGGTCAAACAACACAACATCCGAGTACTAACTCGTCAAAACAGGAGTAACCTCTAACCCCGCAAAGAACTCGGGATAGTTACGTCTAATACTCTCCTCAGTCTCCCAAGTGGCCTCATCAGCTCCTCTCCTAGACCACTGGATCCTCAATATAGGTATCTCCTTGGACCGCAGACGTCTAGTACTGCGCTCCAAGACAGCTACGGGGTACTCTACAAATGTATGGTCAGGCTCAACTGTCAGATCCTCATGGCTGATGACGTGTCTCGGATCCGGGATGTACTTTCTCAACTGAGATACATGAAAGACCGGATGAACACCCTCTAATCTCGGCGGTAGTGCTAACTTGTAGGCCACCTCTCCAACTCTCTCCAAGATCTCAAAAGGTCCGACATATCGGGGACTCAGCTTCCCCTTAATGCCGAAACGCCGAACTCCTCTCGTAGGTGACACTCTCAGCCACGCCTGAGCACCCACTCTAAACTCCAAAGGTCGACGCCTTTTATTGGCGTAGGACTTCTGACGACTCTGAGCTGCTAACATCCGCTCTCGGACTAGGGCAATCCGAGCGATGTCATCCTATACCTGATCTGGAGCTACTCCATCCACTCTACTGGGCTCATCCCAACATAATGGTGTACGACATCTCCGCCCGTACAAAGCCTCATAGGGAGCCATCCCAATAGACGCGTGCCGGCTGTTATTATATGAAAACTCTACTAGTGGGAGATGATTTGGCCATACCTGTCCCCAATCTAGTACACACGCCCGAAGCATGTCCTCTAAGGTTTGAATGGTCCTCTCAGACTGTCCGTCTGTCTGTGGGTGGTAGGCGGTAGTAAAGTGGAGACTCGTCCCCAAAGCAGTATGTACTTGTTGCCAAAATCTCGAGGTAAAACGTCCATCTCTGTCAGAGACAATAGTCCTCGGTACTCCATGGAGTCTCACAATGTGTCTAGTGAACTCCTTAGCCAGACGACTCACCGGCCACGTTTCCTTGATCGGAATGAAACGTGCGGTCTTCGTCAAGCGGTCTACAACTACCCAAATAGCATCAAATCCTCTGCTGAGTCTCAAACCTGTGACAAAATCCATAGATATATCCTCCCACTTCCACTGTGGTACTGGAAGTGGGTGGAGCTCTCCTCTAGACCTACGATGCTCAATCTTGACATGTTGGCAGGTCGCGCACTGAGCTACATACCGAGTCACATCGGGCTTCAAACCACCCCACCAGAAGGACCGTCTCACATCCTTGTACATCTTACTCGCTCCAGGATGTACTCAGTATGGGGTAGCATGAGCCTCACCTAGTATCCTCTGTCTCAACTCACTGTTTGACGGCACACAAACGCGGTCCTGACGTCTCATCACTCCATCTGCACCAATAGTAAACTATGGGGCCTCATCTCGAGACATTCTGTCTCGGATCCTGGTCAAAGTCGGGCAAGTCTCCTGCTTCTGTCGGATCTCATCCAACAGATCAGGAAGTAACTCCAAGGTAGCCAACTGACTATTAGTATCGGGAAATTGAATCTCTATCTCTAACCAAGCCAAGTCTCTCTGCAACTGTGGCTGTACTGTCAACCGGGCTATCGCCCTCTCCCTAGACGTCTTCCGGCTCAAAGCATCAGCTACCACATTCGCCTTCCCTGGGTGGTAAAGAATCTCAAGGTCGAAGTCCTTGATCAACTCTAACCACCGCCTCTGGCGGTTATTCAACTCTCTCTGAGTGAATATGTACTTCAGACTCTTATGGTTTGTGAAGATCTGACATGTCGCCCCATAGAGATAGTGTCGCCAGATCTTAAGAGCATGGACTACTGCAGCCAACTCTAGATCATGTGTGGGGTAGTTCTCCTCATACGTCTTCAACTGTCAAGATGCATAGGCTATGACCTTACCCCTCTGCATCAAAACACACCCCAAGCCCAGCTTGGATGCATCACTGTATACCACAAAGTCATCAGTACCCTCAGGTTGTGCCAAAATCGGAGCGGAAGTCAATCTCCTCTTCAGCTCCTCAAAACTCTGCTGACACGGCTCAGACTAGACAAACCGAGTAGTCTTCCTCAGAAGACAAGTAAGTGGTCGGGCAATCAAGGAAAACCCTTCCACAAACCGGCGGTAATACCCTGCTAACCCTAGAAAGATGTGAACCTCCTTGACATTCTTAGGAGGTTGTCAAGAAGATACTGACTCGATCTTCGCCGGATCGACTTTAATACCCTCAGCAGTCACCACGTGACCTAAGAAACATCTGACATCCAAAACTCACACTTGGATAGCTTAGCATACAGCTGGCTATCTTGTAGAATCTGCAATACTGTCCTCAAGTGTCCGGCATGCTCCTCTCGACTCCTAGAGTAGACTAGGATGTCGTCAATGAAGACCACTACAAGCTGGTCCAAGAAGTCAATGAATATCCCATTCATCAACTCCATGAACACCGTTGGCGCATTAGTGAGCCCAAATGGCATCACTACGAATTCATAATGACCATACCTAGTCCGGAATACCGTCTTAGGTATGTCCTGATCTCTCACCCTCAACTGGTGATAACCTGACCTCAAGTCTATCGTCGAGAACACAGACACTCCATGCAACTGGTCCAACAAATCATCTATGCGCGGCAGTGGGTACTTGTTCTTGATGGTTACCTTGTTCAGCTCTCTGTAGTCTATGCACAACCTCATCGATCCGTCCTTCTTCTTCACAAATAATACTGGCGCACCCCAAGGAGACACACTAGGGCGTATGAAGCCCTTCTCTGCTAGCTCCTCTAACTGCTTTTTCAGCTCAAGCAGCTCTATCGGTGCCATACGGTACGGAGCCTTCGAGATCGGTCTCGTGCCCGGCTCCAAGTCAATGCTGAAATCAACACTCCTCTGTGGGGTTAGTCCTGGTAGGTCGTCACTGAATACCTCTGCAAACTCACATGCAACAGGTATCTCCTCTATAGTCAGGCTCTTGCTTCCTTCATGGCATAACACCAGAAGGCTTCGCAACCCTGTGCTATCAGTCTCGCTGCCCTTACTGCACTGATAACTGTGCCTGACTTTTCGAGGTCCCAACCTCGGAATATTACTCTATGGCCCTCCTCCGGGGCAACGGTCACTGTCCTCCTACCAATGTCTAAGACTGCTCCGTGTTTCCTCATCCAGTCTATCCCTAAAATGACATCCTCATGAGCTAAGGGCATGACTAGAAAATTGACTAGCCAGTCTCGATCTCCCATGCGAACAGGACACCCAAAGATCTCTCTAGTCCCTCTTACCTTACTCCCATCAGGTAAGCCTATCATAAAAGATATTCCCTCTACAGTAGCTAAGGACAATCTATCTACGCATGCATCAGATATGAAGGAGTGTGTAGCACCCGTATCAAATAAAACTCGTACAGGTAAGTCATGAATCTGGATCGTACCTGTGGCAGTCGGTGCATCTGGCTGATCAGCATCTCTCAACTCAAACACTCGTGCCTGAGCTCCTCTAGTATCAGCTACACTACCACGTCCTCTGCCCCGACCTGATCCCTGCATAGAACTTTGTGATGGTGTGTGTCCTGGAGCCCTGTAAGACTGCTGCTGACCAGGAGCTCGGTACTGCTGCTGCTGACTCGGAGCTCGGTACTGTGGCGGTCTTTGTACACTCCCTGATAAGCCTGCAGGAGAAGAACCCTGCTGAGATGGAGCCTTGCCCTGGCGGCAGAATGCAGCTCTATGTCCAACCTTGCCGCACTGGAAGCAGGTCACTGCCGGCTTCGTGCAGTTCGATCGGATGTGTCCATAGCCACTACAGTTGTGGCACTGTAAGCCACCAGCTGAAGTCTGACCAGTAGCGGTATGGCTATGTCGCCCCTGAGTATGTCCCCGTCCAAAAACAACTACTCCTGAACTACCACTAGCATAACCTGTCCTCTGCCGCTTATCCGGCCTGTCTGACTGAGCATCTCTCCTCGACACTGGTCTGTCTCTCTCATATGCAAACGCTCTATCCTGATAGTCTGACAGAGTCTCACAGTGAAATCCTGCCAGATAGGAACGAGTACTCTCTCTCAATCTCCGTGAAAAGAGATATACATGCTGCTCCTCAGGAGGTGCAGCTGGTCCAAGCAGTGTCAGTTCCTTCTGGAACTTCTTGATGGCAGCAGCAATCGGAATGTCCTCAAATCTTGCCTCAATGAAGTCCTGGAACCTCTCTCTCCTCAACGAGACAGGGCAGTATCTGTCTCTAACAATGCTCCTCATCTGCTCCCAACTGGTGACTCGACTACGTATGGTCCGCCACCAAGAGTGAGCATCCTCAGTGAAACATGTTTGCACCAAGTCCACCTGTCGGTCCTCTAGGCAACGAATTGCCTCTAATGCAGTCTCTACCTGTCCAATCCAGTGCTCCACCTCCAGTCCTATCTCTCCACTAAATGAGGGGACCTTCTGAGAGTTGAAAGCCTTCAACCACTCATCCGGCCTCGGTGCTCTAGACCCAGTAGGAGCTCTATCAGCCACAACTCTCCTCTCAGGTACAGCTGGCACCTGAGGCACTCCCTGTGTCACCTGGACAGATCTAGCCGGTACTGGTGGTACCCGGGTAAGTCTCTCTATCCTAGCAGCCTCCTCCATACACTCAACGTATGCTCGGTACTCTCTATACTCAGTCGCTCCAATGGAAACACGTCCTGACTCCGTCGAACGTGCTCTCTGTGCTCCAGACCTAGCAACGGTCTCATTCCTGACCTCGGGACCTACACTCTCAGCTACCTCCTCCACTCCAGCCTCTGGCATGATCACTGCTGGTGGATCCTCTCGAGGAGTTTGACCTCGGCCTCGGGCTAGTGGAGGTCTACCTCCACGGCCGCGTCCTCTAACTATAGGGGTCCCCTCTCCCCTACCTGGTCCAATTGGAGGGAGAGGTGAACGACCTCTACCTCGACCAGTAGCTAGCGTAGCTCTAGTACGTGCCATCTGTGCGAGGAATAGTAACTGTAATTACAACTAGTTAAAAAGTCCAAAAAGTCCATCTACAGTAAAACCTAAGTCCATACTAAGCATACTGAGATCCGCGGTAGTAGTGGTGGTCAGCCGTACTTTTCTATTCCCAACCAGACTATGCATGCATTTAAAAACCAAAAATTCTCTTTTTAAAACTCAGACCCCTTTCGGGTTCTGCTTAAAACTTATTCGGTCTTTCAGAAGATTTCAAGTGCCATTGTTGCCAACCTAGAGCTCTGATACCATGTTGTAACACCCCAAATTCTCAAAACTCGGGACATTACTGGTTAGAACCTCACAGTGGGTTCCGACCTCAGTTTGACAACAATATTACTAGGATCTTGCAACAAGACACAAATAAAGAAAACCGAAATTCATAAAATAGTATTTTTAAGGTAATGAATGCAACACGGTCTAGCAACCTAAAGTACTTAAACAAAGGAAACGAACAACTGTCTTAACCAAAAGAAAGAAAAGACAAACACAACCCCAACCCCACTCTAAGGAGTACGGAGACCCGGCTGACCACTACTTCCGGATCACTCAGCTGTTGGTCTAACCTGCGGTAAATCTAAAAAAAACACAACAAGAGGAACCTTTAGCTAGTTATCTAAATATTAGAAGAATAATAGTAGCACACACACACACATAAATATATAAACACCCATCATGCTTTCAAACAAGTCCATTTTATTATCTTGAGTTAAGTTACTCTTTCACGCTAATGATACTTATTTTGTGACACGAGGGATTCCCAAACCTCGCCTCCGCCCCCATGTAACCATCAGGAATGGATCCGATGCATCTCACCTTGTACCTGCCTGGTCTGGGTATAGAGAACCTCCCAGTCTCCTGTCAGAGCTGGGCAGTGATGTCACGGCCCGTTATACATACACTTGGGCCTTAAACATAATAATAACAGTCGTCCTAGCAAGTTATTATTATTAAAACACGCACATAGCACACACAACCACTATCACTCAACTAATACCCAAAAACTGGCTAAGTAAGTCGCAAGGACTTACCTGAGTCAAAATACACTCTAACACTTCTCAAACAGTCCGTACTCGTGGTAACTCAATGCTTGTCAAATAAGGCATGTGTATCAAAATCACATCTCGATGTCCAACCTCATGCGAAGGAATTACGGAAATAGCTTTCTTACGGTAAAAGACCGTTTTACCCTTAGCACCAAAATTTCTCAAAGTTTACTCTTGAGTTCTACTAAATTCTTTTAGGATTTGTTTTCCATGATTTGTCTCTTTCTCTGATAGTTCTAATAATTTCTAAGCTACAGCTCGGACCACTCTACTCTTACCTAGGTGTATATATATATATGCATGTACATACTCTTACTTCCCTTAACCCGTATACTTCCGTAACTACTTGGTATTTATATATATATATATATATATATATATATATATATATATATATATATATATAGCTACATACTTTATATTTTCCCCAACTCACACTCATGTGAGTAGATCTATATATCTATCTAGATGTATAAACTTTAAATCACTTATATGTACACTTTTATTTCATATAATATATATATACGTATATTTATATACTCGGCATACACAACTCCTATATAAGCTCACACAACCGCCCTTACTAACCTACCGTACTGCATCCCGTACCACCTCCAATCTACTGTTTATATGCGTATTCCATCTCAGTTTATATACGTCTTCAATCTCGGTTATATACGTATTCCAACTCAAAGTTATACATGTATTCAATCTTGGTTATATACGTATTCCAACTCACAATTATACATGTATTCAATCTCGGTTATATACGTATTCCAACTCACAGTTATACACGTAGGGGACAGGAGGAAGAAGAACCGGAGGAGGATCTTACCGGGTTGCAGTCCGGCGGCGATGGGCTGGCGTTCCGGCGGCCCCCCTGTTGGTCGATTTGCTACTGCTGTGGGAAAGCCGAAGGGCTGCGGTGAGTCTCGATCAATAGAGGCGAGGAGGGAATAACGGCGAGGGGAGGAGATCAGTACTTACCGGAGTCGACGGAGGCGCTGGCTCGTGCGGTTGCTGCAGGACGACGACCGGGCTCGGCGGTAGCACGGAGGTCAGCGACGAGGGAAGGCGGCGTCGTCTTCGGACCTACTGCGGCGGTCGGCGGAAGGCGAGTTTCGGAACAGAGAAGGAACGCAAGAAGGAACGGAAGGAGGCAGCGGAGAAGAAACGGCGACTTACCGGCAACAGAGGCGGCGCGGTGGTTCGGCGGTGAAGGCGCAGTCCGGCGTGCTGGGGCTGTTGTCCGTTCGTCCAGAAGAGCGAGATGGGCAGCAGGAGACGGCGTACCGTTGTTCTTCGGAGAAGGGTGAGATATGTTAGACTAATTAGGTTAGGATTAGGGTTAATAGGGGATTAGGATAAATTAAATAAATGGGCTGGTTGAATAGGATATGTGGGCTTGCTAGTGGGCCATTCGGCCTGCTCTCCTATTAGAACGGAAATAGGAACTCGTTGCTCGCACGGATTCTGGTTAGGTACGGGAAGTTATATAATACGGAATTAAATTCCGTATTATCTAAATTATTATTATTTTGATTTTAAGGTGCGTGCTTTATTTCCGATTACAAGGTTTCGTCATTTTATGTGAATTAATTTCACATAAAATGATAGAAATAACACTCGTTTTATTTTAATTTAATTTATGTATTTATTTATTTAAGATTGACGTTTCGGAAATCGGTTAAATTCAGGTTTAACGGAGTCTCAAAATTCCGGGACGTATTCCATCTCAGTTTTGGGAAGGTGATATTTGTGTGTGAGAATTACGGAGTCCGAAAGAGTGAAGTGAAGGGCTTGAGAAAACTATGCAAAACGAAGAAGTCCGATTGTAATTTTCGCTTACACATTGATGAGGTGCAAAGGGGTCTTTGGGGTGTGAGGAATGTTCACGGAATTCACAATCATCCTCTTCCGAAGAAGTTGGTAGGTCATGCTTTTGCCGGACGGTTGACGAAGGCACAAATGAAATGATTCCAAATCTATACCGAAGCGGGAATGCCTCCGAGGGAAATTGTTCGTTTGTTAAAGAGTGATTTTGAAGATCCCGATAAGATGGTCACTTCTAGGAAGCAAGTTTCAAACGCTCGGGATAAAATTAGGTTGGAAGTGATGAGAGATCGAACGGTAATTCAAGAAGCGTTGAAATTCTTGAAGAGAAGGATTGTATGTGGGATATTAGGATGGAAACCGTTGAAGGAGGCGAGGTAGTGAGCGACTTATTCCTATCCCATCCCAAGTCGAAGCGTTGGGTTGCCATGTTTCCATACGTCGCCATCATGGATGCTACATAATAACACGATTTATGACTTAGGTTTAGGTAATTATTTAGATAGATTTTTCACTCATTCATGCATGGTTTAGCACTAGTTCACGACGTTTGCACTCAATTCACGTATTTTGTCGAGATAGACGTCTACACGGACTTTTGCATTGCTTTGTAGGTAATTTGGGAGATTTAGGAGCTTAATCGATACGTTTGAGGATCGTTCATCAAGATGACACACCCTTGGACTCATTGGGATGCAAGCTAGAAGACCCATGGGAACTTGTTGGTGCAAGCCATGCACCAAATCGTGACTCAATGATCCAAAGCAAGCTGAGGCACCCAAACCACGGTCACTGGTACTTCCACGGCCGTGGAACCTGACCGTGGTTTTTGCCAGACGGTTGTGACAGCTGTGCCACGATCTCATGGCCGACTCTAGCAAGGTTGTAGTATAAAAGTGGTCCTGTAAGGCTGAGAGAAGAACATCCCCTATCATCCAATCAAATCCACACTCTCCACCACACTCAAAACAAGAAAATTCTCTCAAGGGGAGCTTGGAAGGGAGCTACCATTGAAGGAGGGAAAAGCTCCATTGGAGAAGAAGGGAAGAACACACCATTGCTAGCCTTTGATAAGTTTTGTAGTGAAGATTATCGGAATCGTTTTCTAGGGTTGTAAGAATCAATTGAACCTTCTTTGAAGGGTTGTGAGTCTTTCTAATCTCATTTTCAGCTTGGTTTTATTTGCTTCACTTGTTCATCTCTTTCTCTTCATTATCTTACAAATGGAAGCCATGAATTTATGTTTGATGATTTCGATTGTGATGATGTATGTTGTAGGCTAAATAGATACGATTCTAGGGTAAGGAAGGGATGGTTATGGCTTGGACTATGATAGGATGGACTTAGATTTGCCTTTGGATGATGCATCTACTTGAACAAAGCCTCTGTTGGAGTCCACG
The DNA here is from genome assembly GCA_033239045.1 of Fagopyrum esculentum. Taxonomy (NCBI): domain Eukaryota; kingdom Viridiplantae; phylum Streptophyta; class Magnoliopsida; order Caryophyllales; family Polygonaceae; genus Fagopyrum; species Fagopyrum esculentum. The sequence continues at coordinate 79,897,592 of BSUD01000008.1, forward strand.
GTTTGTTCTTGCCAGTCCACGGCCATGGAAGTGGTAGAACAACACGTGGTTTGTCTGATTTGTTTGATTCGATGAGTCTAAGTTCTAGAATGTTAGAATGTTGAAATCCTAGTGTTTGTTGAATTAAATCTATCCTAGGGTGACCTAGTGTTAGCAACTAAGTGTTAGAAGAGACCTACCCGGTGATTCTTACTCTTAGATTTCAAAGATGATAAGCTCTAGGTAGTGGTGAGCCTCATAAGCCGCCATTGGACTAAGTGTGCTAGGATAGTTGTTTAGGACTTACCCTTCCGAGACTTACCCGGTGAGGATAGGTTAGATCCCTAGGTGACAATCCGGTTTGGGTAGAATTCCATTCCTTAGGCTCTTAGAGACTTACCCGGTGATGAGACCTTAGGAACGGACTAGTGGACCATGAGACCTACCCGGTGATTGATCCCAATCTAACAAACACTCACTCCCAACATATTATAGTTAATCCAAGGAATGATTAGATAGCTTGAGTCCTATGCCATAACCGGAATTTCCAACCCCTAGAATCCGTTTTTCTCTCTTTAATCTCGTATCTCGTGTTTAGCTTGTTTGTTTGTGTTGATTTGTTAGCTTAGTTGATTGTTTATTTCGCATGATTTGTGATCCTTGGTTTATCACCTAAAAACCCAACCAAAAACATTGAGATTTTCATTTCTTTATTTCTTTATCCTTACTTAGCCTAGATCTTCACTAAACTTAATCACTAATCGATTCAATCTCACCTCAGTCTTTGTGTTCGACCTCGGAATACTATCCCTACTACAAAACGTCCCGTACACTGCGGGTTCGCTAGGAGTTAGGAGAAAAATAACGAGTATAAATTTAAGGCTTATTGCGTGCACAAAATCTTAGCGTAACACTACATACAAGACGAACAAGTTAGTATGTAAATCATTTAGTTTGTTTATATTAAATTTTTTTAATTACAATGTCTCATACATTATAATTTTTAGATATGACATATGCCGTTGTTGGAGATCGTCGGATTGACTAGCACACAACATACTTTTCCCGTTGCGTTTGTGTGAATGAAACGGGAGACGATCTCCAACAACGGCATAGTTTAGCATAATTAATGAATATTTACATTAATTATTGTCTAATACTTCACTAATTGTTATCTAATTACATTAATTAATGACTAATTGTTAACTAATTTGCATAATTAACGACTATTTACATTAATTATTGTCTAATACTTCACTACTTGTTAGCTAATTACATTAATTAATGACTAATTGTTAACTAACTTGCATAATTAACGACTATTTACATTAATTATTGTCTAATACTTCACTAATTGTTAGCTAATTATATTAATTAATGACTAATTGTTAACTAATTTGCATAATTAACGACTATTTACATTAATTATTGTCTAATACTTCACTAATTGTTAGCTAATTACATTAATTAATTAACTAATTTGCATAATTAACGACTCTTTACCTTAATTACTGTATAATATTTCACTAATTGTTAGCTAATTACATTAATTAATGACTAATTGTTAACTAATTTGCATAATTAACGACTAACTACATTAATTATTGTCTAATACTTTACTAATTGTTAGTTAATTACATTAATTAATGACTAATTGTTAACTAATCTGAATAATTAATGACTAATTACATTTATTATTGTCTAATAATTCACTAATTGTTAGCTAATTATATTAATTAATGACTAATTGTTAACTAATTTGCATAATTAACGACTAATTACATTAATTATTGTCTAATACTTCACTGTTTGTTAGATAATTTCATTAATTAACGACTAAATACATTAGTTATTAACTAATAATTCAATAATTGTTACTTAATTTATATAATTGTTAACTAATTACATTAATTAATGACTAACATACGACTAATTGTTAACTAATTTGCATAATTAACGTCTAATAACATTAATAATTGTCTGATAATTCACTAATTGTTAGCTAATTCCATTAATTAACGAATAAATTCATTAATTATTAACTAATAATTCAATAATTGTTACTTAGTTTATATAATTGATAACTAATTACATAAATTAGTGACTAACAAACGATTAATTACATTAACTATTAACTAATAATTCAATAATTGTTACTTAATTTATATAATTAACGACTAATTGTTCACTAATTTGCATAATTAGCGACTAATTACATTAACTATTAACTAATAAACGGATAATTGTCTACAAATTTACTAACTAACCACTAATTTGTTATCTAATTAACAAATAATTCTCTAATTGATAAATAATTAATGATAAATAATTTACTAACATTTTATTAGATGAAAATGAAATAAAAATTAAATAAATAAAAAAAACGTACCCCACTAACGACGCGGGATGTCCGACAACCACGAACAATGTCTCGTCCTCGTCCTCGTCCGGCGTCCAACTCGGAAACTACTCGTCGCCGGCCGTCGCCGGCCTCGCTGCCGGAAGAATCACCTCCTCCGCTGCCGGAGCGGCCGCCGGTCCGGACAATCCCGCCATCTCTCCCTCTAGTCCTCACCATCTTCTTCGTTGGCCGGTGGTTGGTTGCTGGTCTCGCCGGTGGTGTTTGCTGCTGATGTTCTTGCAATACGAAGAGAAATCGCCGGCGATCGAGAAAGAGAAGAGGAAGAAGACGAAGAATGCGGCTACGCCAAAATTTGTATCCTTAATGATGCACACCTATGCCTCTCGCAAGCGTAGTGACTTTCCTCTCTTTTTTAAAACTGAAGACTCCCAATTACTACGTCTACGAGAGGCGTAGGCGAGATTTGGATACAAATAGCATGAAAATGGTGGTACGAATAGCAATCTCGTTATAATTTGTATGTGTTTTTCCGAGTAGTAATTGTAATTTCATTTATTTTTTAAATTTATATAAAATATTCAATAAAATTTGTAACTTTTTATTTCTATAAAAAATTAAAGGGATAATTTGACATACTAGGCCTTTTTGAGTTTTTGTTTAAGAAAGTGTACCCCAAATTTTTTACCACTTTCATTTAATAGTAGGTAAAAATTATTAACCCTTCTATTTAGAAAGAAAGGAATAAACTATATAAGTATAAGTAATTAACCCCTATTTTAATAAAAAAAGAAAAGAAAAAGACATTACAATTACAAATCAATCTAAAATTTGTTTACGCACATTATTTCTTTTGACTTTTTTTTTCTTTTGTTGTACTTTTTTTTAAATTTTATTTTCTGGTATGAATTTATACCATAATTACATACTAGAAGTACATAGTATATACCAGAATTTTTTCATACTAGAATTTCTTATACCAGAAATTTTTTATACCATAACTTTTTCATACCGGAATTTTTTTCATACCAGAATTTTTTTCATACCAGAATTTTTTCATACCAGAATTTCTTATACCAGAATTTTTTTATACCATAACTTTTCATACCATAATTTTTTTCTATACCAGAATTTTTTTTTCATACCAAAATATGTTCATACCAGAATTTATTCATACCAGAATTTTTTTTTCATACCAAAATATGTTCATACCAAAATTTATTCATACCAGAATTTCTCACATGCTCTATATACCAGAAATTATTATGTCATACCAGAATTTCTCACATGCTCTATATACCAGAAATTATTATACCAGACGTTATGATACAAATCTCCAGTATTCTACAGGTGATCCATGACATCAAACCACAAGAAAACTCAGATAACCTTAACATAGTTTTACTTTACAGAAATTGTGTAACTAATTCAATAGTTATACACGAGTTTTGTACCGACGGACCAGTGGCTTCATTCCCCGCTGGGAAAACCAGAAGAATTAGAATGAATCATATATAAGAGACTGATGCCTTTCATGAATTATGTTCACAACCAGCAAGTTGTTGCTGTTCAATGACTTAGTTGTGGGTCTGGACCTGCAAATGTCATTCAAGAGATCATAACCAAAAAAATATGAAGTTCTATGACCAGTCTCAGTGGTGTTTGTAAATGCAAAGGCATGATGAATAGCCTTAAACCCTCAAGAATCAGAAGGCGAAGGCTCTACTGTAATTTTTCTCTTGGTAGGAATTAGAAAATAAAAAAGACAACAACCTGAATTGCAAAGGCTATGTAGTTTGCTTACATTTTCATGCTTTCTAGAAACATCCATATAGTTTGATATTTGTAAAATAAGAACTTCATGTAGCATTACAATTATAATAACAAAAGAGCATACATAAACAGCACTAGAAAGTAGAAATTAGAGATCTCCACATAATCATACAAAACTACTCAAACAATATAGCTTACATCAGACATTTGAACCATCAACCCAAGTTGTGTTGAACAATTATGAGAATAACACTACAAAAATGGTTTCCAGACACCAAAGGAGCTAAGATGAAAAAATCTTGAAATTGAGCATTCAAAAGCCAAAAAGAACAGAACTGCAATGAACCCAACTAAACAGTATACATCACCAAGCCAAACACAGCTTTATACTCCTAAATTTTGATATGTATAAGGAACCCATCTCTCAACACCACACGAAACCATGCCCTATATATATTCACAAAGCCACACAAACAGCAGTGCAAAAACAGAGCTCAACCCAAAATGCAGTTTCCAGCAAAAGAACAACCTTTTAGACTAAAAAAAAAACAAAACCCTAGAAGAAAAGAGAGAAGAAATTACCATTTACAGGAAAGCCCACTTGTAGAAAACACCATTGAAGCGTCAGAGCTCAAGGATGGGAAACTAAGGCCGGATGCCATTTGAAACCCTAAATAGAGCACAGGAAGCAAGCAAAGAGGGTAAGGAAAGCAAGTGTGACAGTGAAATCAGAGGGAAGTATACAAAATTCCCATCTATGTTCATCGCACAGGAACCGCAGATCCCTTCACGGCAAGATCGTCGGAAAGTGAGAGAAGGATCCATCTCGTTTTTAATCTTGATGAGAGCGTCGAGAACCATGGGGCCACACTCCTTCAGGTTGATCTCGTAATTTTGGAGGAAAGGCTTCGTCGGATTTTCAGGATTCCAACGGTAGATCGAGAAGGTTTTCATCTTCGCCGACTCTGATTTGGAATCTGCTTGAGCGTCGGTTGCATAGGGGCGAAAAGGTCGGATCACCCGAGAGGTGATTCGTGAGATTGCTCGCCGGTATAGGCTCGTCGCCATTGTTGAGCTTTCAGGAGAGAGAAGGGTAGATTGAGAGAGAAAATTGTTGAGCTTTCTGGTATGTGAGGAAGGACTAATGAGATAGAGGAGTGTAGGCGGAGAAAGAATGGTATGGTGGAGAGCAGTAGGTTTCACGGTAAAAATTTAAAAAGGGGTATACTTTCTAAACCTAAAATATAAAAAAGCCTAGTTAGTAAACATAATTTTAAAAAGGCCTACTTACCTAATTGACCCAAAATTAAATGATATTCATACATCAATAAAGAAGAGATATTATTATTTTAAAAAAATATTATAACTCTTATTTCTATAGATTAAGATCATATTTGTGAAGCATGTCCACGGGTTACCCGTGACCCGGCGGGTTTTGACCCGTCAGTAATCCGGCGGGTCGATGACCCGGCAGGTCACGGCTACGGGTAAGGGTCGAGGTGATCCTTACCCGTGACCCGACGGGTCAACCCGCCACCGGCCAATTTTGAAAAAATAAATAAATAAAAAAATTGGATCCAACGGCTAAAATAGCCGTTGGCGTGTCGACCCGCCGGGTCAAGTCTTTTCTTCTTTTTTTTTTAAAAAAATCGGGTTTTAAAGAAAAATGGCCAACCCGCGGACCCGCAGGGTCTGACCCGTGACACAGCGGGTTGGCCTTTTACACGGGTCCGGGTCACCCTTCCCGGAGTAGGCAGCTCCAACCTTTCCCCGTAGACTTCGCAACCCGTACATTCAGGACGAACGCCGCCTCGCACCTCTGGGCTCTCATCTGGGAAGGGATAGTAGCAGCCACACAGATTCCTCTACAGCCGCACATATCCAGACTGGAGTTGCCTTGACTCGCTCTGTCGCCGTTGGAGAGCCCTGCCGCCACTCGAAGCCGGAGAAGCGCCCCAGAGCCTGCCTTCGTCTCGGCCGAAGCCCCACTGTTGGCTCAGTTTCTTTCCCCTTTCCCCTTCTTCTGTTGCAGCTGTTCCAAGGGAGAGTCGCTGCCACTCACGCCTTGCCACCGCCGTTGACGGACCCTGCCTTGCCTCGCCGTTACCAGAGCCACCGATCCCCTTCATCCACCAAAGTCGAGCCCGCCGGAGAGGACCTCTACCGAAGCTCGCTGCCGGCGCCCTGCAAAGCCTTTCCTAGCGCGTCCCCATCTGCAGGGTTTCTCAAACCCTGCTTCTTTTTTAAAAAAAGTGGGACCCCCTCTTATTTGTATTATTTACAGAATGTACCCATATGTTTATTATTGCAGTTTTGACCCACATTTTTGGAAGTTGCATTTATATCCTTGCTGAACTTAATTACAGATTTTGGCCCATATTCTTATTTATAATTTATGAACCATATTTTTGAAGTTGTATAAGTTGCCCAGAAAATGTCCTTACAAGTTTTAACCTTGGATATTAAATACAAGTTTACTCTATTTGATATATATTATATTTTATGCCCTCGTTGGATTAATCTCGGTTTATGACTCAAAGATTTTAATGCGGGTTTTAACGTTAGCTTTTGAAAATGAGTTTGGCCTTAGATTATTATATCTGATATTTTACGATATATATTAGCGTATAAGCTATATTTGTTTACCTTCGGTCTTAGGTCCGGAAGCGCCCCGATAAAGGCCAACGAATCCCTTCTCGAATGACATCCGTAGTTCGTCTTCTGGCTTTGACCTCGTGCGAGTACATTTCTTCCTCGTCGAGTTATGTTTAGTAGTATCATTCTAGGATTGAATATAGCATAACTTAGAGTGAATGTCAAGTAGTGGCTTTGGACCTTAGGCGAGTTAGTTGAGCATGTTGGACCTTCTAGGCTAGATTGTCTTTCCTTAGGTTGTGGGTTATGATCTTGTGAGGTATATGTTGTTATGAGTTCTAGCATGTGTTTCAGAGAGTGGGCTGTTGGTAGATCTCCTCATGCTTTGACTGAGAGGTGAGTGTAGGAATTCCATGACACGGTCCTAGAATTGAGAGTCAAATGGTCTTGCGTAGATCATTTGTATAGAAGTATAAGACTTCTTGTGTGAGTGGGTTGTTGACATATATCCTCTAGTGAGCAGGTTGTGGGCTTCTTCCTAAGGAAAGCGAGAGTGTTGTGAGTTGAGTGTGGAGACGAGGTAAGTCTCCGGACTTACTTAACTCGTATTCGTCGTATTAGGTTCGATGTGTGTTTGGTGGTTTTTGTTTATCTTTTATTGTATAACAATTAAACCGGGAATAGGATTACCGACTTTTTTATTATTGGCCCAAGTGTATGATAACGGGCGGTGACAACACTACCTAGCTCTTGCGGAGAGCTAGGGGGTTCTCGGCGACTAGCCCGGGCAGGTAGACGGCCATATGCATCAGTGTCATTCCTTGACGGTGAGTAGGGACCGAGGCGAGAACATGCGGTGATACTCGTGTCACAAACGGAAATTGAATTAGTAACGGAATATGACTTAATAAATAAAAAGATAATGTACCGGACTTGTGTGTTTTGACCATGTTGAGTGTTTTGTTTATTTCTGTGTATTTGTGCCATCACCTTGTTTCTAATGCTTTGAATATTAGCTAACGGTTTTAAATCGATTGTGTAGATGCCTTGCAGGTTAGGGATGCCGCCGAGTGAGGTGGAGGAGTGGACAGTCGGGGTCTCCGTACATTATAGGACGGGAACACTTTTGGGGTTATGTCTTTGCTATGTTAGTTTGTGGTTTATGTTGTACGTTCGGATATCATTTTGGGTTGTGTTGGTTTGATGACTCGGTTGAGTTTCCAAGTTGTACCTTTCTTTACGAATTGTTTACATTGCATTAAAATGATTTCGATATTTGCCTTTATTTGTGTCATGTTGGAAAGATCTGGTGAAATTGTTGTCAAGCTAAGGGTCGGGACCCATTGTGAGGCCCCAACCCGTAGCGCCCCGAGTCTCGCAGATTCGGGGTGTTACACTCGAGAAGATTGCTTGAAAGAATTGGTATGACTGTGAGAATATAAAGCAGAAGCAGAATCATCAATAAGAGAGTGAGTAGAAAGAGATATTTGACTTCTTGAAGTAGGATCTTGTAAACTTCATGGAGGCTTGGACTTGGCTGCATCATCAAGATTTGCGATCAAGCGAGACTGAAAGAATCGTTTAGGCCGACTAGAAATTGTATAATTTGTTGGTCATGAACCATTGCTAGGGCTACAACATTCGAACACACTTGCAAACATGATTCGTTAAAGCAAGGACATAATCATCCTAGATTTTCTTCAAACTAGTGAAGTATGAGGTAATCAATTGATTACCTTGTGAAATAAGAGCGAGATCCTTCTAGATCTGGTAAAGAGCCGTTCGATTGGATTTGCCAAATCTGATGGCTAGTTCGGTCCAGATTTGAGATGTTGTTTGGAAAAAAAGAACCGATTCACCAATCTCTTTCTCCATGGAATGCAAGAGCCACGAGATGAGCATATTGTTACATTGCTCCCACTTGGCAATCAATTTAGGATCGGAATTAGGTTTAGTACATTCTCCATTGATGAAGTTGAGTTTGTTCTTTGCAGAGAGCGATACTTCAACCGCTCATTTCCAACGCGAGTAATTGCTGCTATTGAGGAGTGTGGTTGAGAGTTTGATTGTTGGGGCACCGGAGTGGTGGAGCTGAAGTTGGAGAAGAAAGGTGTCATGAATGACAGGAGGATCAATGACAGGATTTTCTTGTGTGGCATCCATGGAAAAGCTTAGAAAGTGATGGCCTCTGATACCATGTTAGAGGTAAAATGAGAGAGAGGGTTGTAAACACGTGAATGTTGTGAATGAAATCTTGCTTGTTTATTATTGTGTATTGTGCAACTATTTAAATGATCTTTGTAACAGATTATGTTATACTAGTACATCCAACATAAAATCAATGGAAAGACATTGTGGGGAAACCAATTTGCATTCTTGCATACATCAATAACAAAACTATCTAAAAACGATGAGTTTCTTGATCCGCTCATGTTTGTGTTCGAGGCAAGGAGAAATATACAAAGGAAGAGGAGTTCCTTGGCATTCAAACTTGTAGCTCATACGCTAGAGATTATCAAGAAGTATGTTGGTCCAGAGGTATATATATACATTCACTCATCTTTGTTGGAACGGGAAAGCTCCGTCGATAAAGATGATAAGTGCTGAGAAGACTCGCAATTGTGCTGAGAAGGCGAAAGACATTGCAACTAAGACCCGAATTACTGGCGAGAAGATGCACGCTACTGCTGACAAGATGAGCGCCACTCCTGAAGATCATGTTCGCAATGCTGGTGAGATTGCGAGATGTTGTGCGGTCAATATTAGATGTTGTGGAGAGAAGATGATATCTTCTTCTAGGAAGATGAGCGCCATTGCTGCGACGATGAGTGCTGGTGCTTCTAAGGATCTTGATGATGATATTATCGTGAGACTGACGTGTTCGACGCACTCATTGAGGACTTCAATAGAGAGACGTCTTCTTTTGATGTCAAGATGAATGGATCTTACTTTGGCCTCGGTCCGAATTTGACCTCCATTACTCCCAGTTTATCCTCTATCCTTTACATTGAACAGTAAAAAAGAATTTTAGAGTACATTTACTTAATAGAATAATGGGCCTACTTAGTAAATTTAACCGTTTAATTTCTGAAAATCGATAAATATACCCCTAAAAAAACATTTAAATTACAGATGTGAACCAGGGCAATCCATGAACGTCCATCTGATTCTGCTTGCTCAAATTCGATGCCAACAAAGATGAACGATTGCAGAAATTGTTTATCCTTTTCCATAAGGGCATCATTGCCATGCAATATTTACCAATTGCATCTCCATTTTCTTCTCTACTAGTTGTCATTGCATTTCCCTCGATTGTATGCATTAAGAGGCAATTGAGTAGTGACCAATTTCATATCCATATTCTAGTGTACAACTGGAATGTTGCTCACAATATTCCTCTTTAATATATCCCTTTCTCTATCAATATATATTTTCAAGTCTGTAGTTTTGCTTGAGCTTCTCATTAGTGTTTACATCACCTAGTTCCATAAATTCAAGATTCAATCTAGTCCATGGGCTCATAACATTAGTTGCACTTTTCCTTCCATTATGTTCATGATCTTGAACCGTTTCAGATGTATCTCTACTTCCTTTCAGTTCATCTTGTCTCCTATTCAATATATTTCTTTCTTGTGCCCCTACTTGGACCAAATAAGATGTTTTTGCTGAATTATTTGCCTGTTATCTTGCTCAAGGCCATTCAAATAAGGACTTATGCTTGAAGAACTCATAAACCCAAAAGAAACCCATGACTCCACAAAGGGAAAACGAAAAGATATTCCAGCTCCTTATCGAATAAACGTAAAGCAAGTGTCATATTCTCACCGAGTAAACGTGAGAAGGTGAACTAATATTTCCATAAACCTTTTGAAAATTTTAGTGTTTCTTTCGACGAAGCATTTACCACTTGGTTGAGGATTAGAAGATATACCAAGTCATTCCAACAATTTAAGGTCAATAATTAATCCTAAGAAGACAATGTTCAAGACACTTAACAAAATCAACTAAAGAGGAAAATTTCCAAACTGCTGTTAAACCCTAAGTTCATATTCTCTAGAGAAACACTAAAATTTTCAACTATATCATCATCAAACACTAAATATTGGATTCATATCATTACAAATCAAACAAAATTGAGACATTTCACCCTCAATTTCTAAAAGAAGATCTAAAGAGAAAATTACAATGTAATGAAAGTGGATCGTGCTTTTGAAAAGAAATAAATAACTCAAGGCGAAAATGGAGACAAAAACTTAAATAAATAACTTCAATCTTCATATTTACAAATTTTCAAGTTTTTCAAGTGAACAAAAGAGAGCTAACTAGGGTTTTTTTAGAGTGATTTTAGGAACAAAACGGGGGAAGCAATTGGACCCTTGGACACCACTAACCAATTACAAAATACCCTTTTAAATGAAAGATTTTGGTGAAGTAGGCTCTTTTTGTGAGAGCTTTTGTTTTGTATACCCTCTAGTTTTTAACACTCTAATTTTGTACCACTATCACTCTATTAGGGGTATATTTATTAAATGAGATTATATTATGAGCCTACTTAATAGAACAATATGTTAAAAGGCCTAGTTAGTGATATTTACCCTTCTAAATTATATGTTTGAAGTTTCAAAAATAACGCTTATAGGTACGGTTGGGCCACCGTTCCTCTTCTTTGTTGGAGAATAATGGCAAAAGACCATTCCACTAGTCAATACTTCCCTCTATTGCAAAATATAGACGACTCCCGTTCCTCCGACCGTTATTCTGGCCGGTATTCTTCTCTACAACAAAAGAACGGTCAACGGCCGTTCTTCTTGCTTTGCCGCCAACAGTTCTTCTTTAATGTGAGACGGCCGATACATGGCTTTAGGATTGTTGGGAGAACAAAAGAACGGTCAACGGCCATTATTTTGGTCGGTATTCTTATCTACAACAAAAGAACGGTCAACAGTCATTCTTCTTGCCGTCAACATTCTTCTTGCTTGTTCTTTGGATTGTTGGGAGAACTTTTTTTTGGACTTTTGGGCTTGTTTTTTGGATTGTTGAGAAAAATTTGTTCTTAGATTTTTGGTATTGTTTTTTGAGAGCTTTTAGGACATGGGCAAGACAATCATCTTCAGTCATGCACAATACCACGAGCAAGCCTCAAGTTTGACATGGAACCATGCTTTTAGGACTTTCATGATTGTTAACGTTCATGGAATCTTCAATTATACCTACAAAGACAACATAGGAAAATAGACATCCAATAACCAATATATGCACATACTCAAAGTTAGGATGCCAATTTCATGCAAATCTAAACCTAAACTAAGGTTATATGACTCTAAAATCTAAGCATAAAAACATGCTATTATTATACCTATAAATATCTTTCAGTTTAGTGATGACATGAATTATGTATCATCATATTCATGCATACTATAAAAGATTGTCTCAGTTTACCTTGCATTTAGAGAGATTTTGTATGACTTTTATGTTCTATTCAATCATTTGTCGGAAATAGAGGTCTACACGAGTTTTTGATGAATTATAGGTAATTGGAGTGGAATTACAAGCAAAAGCGGAGCAAGGAGCATCTAAGGATGTTAAGGAAGCTAAAGGAGTCTTAAAGGGTTCATAAAGAGCTAAGGAATTGCAAAAGAGAAGCATAGAATACGAGCCAAGAGAAGAGCACTTTCCGTTGAAGAAAATCGTGCCAATTTACATATAAATCGGACGATTTTCCTCTCCAGAATTCGAACGATTTTGTGCATAAATCGCCTGGGTCGATCTATTGTGTTTTTCGGCCAAATGAAAAGACGACACAAAGCCTAATTATTTTGGGCTAGAGGAGAGTTTTGCCAAACGGCCCATTTGCAAGAAACTATAGAAGAGAACCCTACGAACGAAAACGAGGAGGCCGCAGCGGGAAATCTTTACACGTTTGAGAGGATTTGAAGATTCTTGGAAGGAGATTGAAGGACTCTTTGCCGGAAAGCTAATCTTGATTCTAGTTGTGAGATTTCTTTGTTCATTGAAGTGTTTACTGTTTTTGGGCACGAAATTGAGTAACTTAAGAGATACGTTGATTTGTTTTGACAATCGTTTACAGATTTGAAAGTTATTGGATTTTTCATTCAAGATTTGGTTTCTTTGCGATATCTCTCTCAATAATTAATTTGATTCGATTTTGAAAATGGTTGGCTAAAAACCTTGTGATTCTGGGGAGAATAGTTGATGATTAAGGCTTAGATGATGATAGACTGAACTCATTCAAACATTAAGACCCTGAGAGTTTAGATTTTAGTTTTGCGACAAACAGGAAAATCGGACTGTTCTTGAGGAAAATCGGCCGATTTTCTTATGAACAGCACGATTTATTCTTCTGACGAACTTCAATTGAATTAATCTTTAACCAAAACTAATCCTTGTCTAAATCCCAACATTGATTAACCTTATTGACCTCTAATAGAGTGTATGAAGAGACTTCAAACTTGATTCTACATTTAATACATTAAGGTTATAAGATTTGGGTAATAAAGAGATTCAACATCCTTTATTAAGATTTTAAATGTGCTTTCTAATCTTTACTTTGGAGAGTCATATCCTGGAGTTTTAGATAGTTAGTTTGAACATAATTCTTGTCTTTAGATCTTTCTATATTACAGCCTCAACAACCCTTATAGAGAGAACCTTTAGATTAGTCATATAGGTTTCGGAACTTCATCGTACGAATCCTACCTTTGAACATTTAATCTTGGCAATATAAACTCTGTCCTATACCTATAGAAGTGTCTTGAATCGAAAGCCGAAATCGAATACTTGAACCCTTGGAATCATTTCTCTTTATCAAATCACAAAAGCTTTTACACTTTCACTAGATAATTGATTTTGAATTTATTCTCACCAAATCCCTGAGTTCGACTCTGGAATTCTTACCTCACTACAGTCGATCCGTACACTGCGGGTTCGCTTTGCTTTTGAGTTCTAGATATAAACTTAAGACTTTGACGCACACACCTTTTGGGCGAACAAGTTTTTGGCGCCGTTGCCGGGGATTTGAGAGTTGCTAATGAAGGTGATAGACCCCGAACTTGCACTAGATAATCGCTTTTGAGTTCTAGATAATCGCTTTGCTTTTGACCCATTATAAATTTAAGACTTTGACGCACTTTCACTAGATAATCGCTTTGCTTTTGACCCATTATTCCGTCCTACTCGAACCACCCCGAAACCAAGGGTTGTTCCTCGCAACCCAACTAGGGATGTGAGAGTTACTAATGAAGGTGATAGACCCCAAACTTTGGGGCAACGGATGGACCCAATTCAGCAACCACGCCGCCTAGGTGTGGATTTCGGAGCTGAAGACATCCAAGAGTTTAGCTTCTCACCACAAGTCATCACCATGGTTCGCCAAAATCAATATGGCGGAGCAAGTACTGAATCTCCACACCAACACTTGCAGAATTTCGAGATTTTCATGGAGACTATGAAGCCGAAGAAGGCTACTACAAGCAATTACAAGATCAAGCCGTTCTTCTTCTCTTTGAAGGACAAGGCTCTAGCTTGGTACCAAACACTTCCAGCTGCAAAGTTAGCTACATGGGAGGAATTGTCTTCGGAATTCCTCACCAAATTCTTTCCGCCATCCAAAACGGCAGAATTGAGAGGTAAAATAAATGTTTTTTCTATGAAACCTAATGAAAGCTTGTTTCAATCTTGGGAAAGGTTTCAAGATCTGTTGTTGGATTGCCCACACCATGGCATTTTCAAGCTGGAACTATTGGAGATCTACTACAAAGGATTGGATGTGGAAACACAATTCAACCTTCAATCTCTCTCTTGTGGCACATTCATGGACATGAGAGAGGACGATGCTTGGGACTTCATTGAGAAGCAAGCACAAGTGATTGAGAAGTATTCCCACCGGAAGGTGGACTCAAATAGCCGGAATCAAGGCGATCCGGGAGCCAAGTTGAATCAAGCCGCTCAAACACAAATATTCTCCCTCAAAGATGACATCAAAGAATTGAGGGAAGTGCTCAAAACGAGTCTTCAAAAGACTAAGGAGCAAGAAGCCAACTACATGGGGCGGGACAACATTCAAAGGAATGATAACCGGAATTCCAATTGGAACAACAACAGCAATAACAACCGGAACTCCAATTGGAATAACAACAACAATAGAAACTCCAATAACAACAATTGGAGGTCAAATCAGCAAAATTCAGGTAATCCTTACTCTCATGCTGAAAAGGATCTAACATCTCCATCTTCTACTCCTTCAACAAGCCAGGGACAATCAAGCGGATCAAACAAACCTGATCCAATGCTAGAGACAATCCTAGGCAAGCTACAAGGATTGGAGAGTTACATAACTTCGGTTGACAAAGCTCACAAAGCTTTAGAAAACCAAGTATTCAACAAAGCCGGAGAAGTTCCAAGAGACCAAGGGAAACTTCCCGGGAAGACGGAAGATAACCCAAAGGGAAGGATTATGGAAATAACTACTAGGAGCGGCAAGACAACCACCGATCCTCAACCCAAAGTAGTCGAAACCACCACAAAAGAAGGAGAGGCAAAAGAGAAGGAAGAAGTCTATGTTCCTCCTCCCGCTTACAAACCACCTCTACCCTTCCCTCAATCTAGGGCGCGTGCACGCCTAGATAAACATTTTGGTAAGTTTGTTGAACTTATGAGTAAGCTACATATTAACATACCTTTTATGGATGCAATTTTAGGTATGCCGGCTTACAGGAAATTCCTCAAGGAGATCCTCTCTAACAAGAGGAAATTGGAAGACATAGGAGAAGTCAATATGAGTATGGAGTCATCCGAACTCATCAAGACTATGACGGAGAACATGCCACCCAAACTACGTGATCCAGGATCCTTTTGCATACCCATCACTTTGGGAGAAGCTACTTATGATGCTCTTTGTGACCTTGGAGCGAGTGTAAGTATCATACCCCTTGCTCTATGCAAAGCAGTTGGTCTAGGAGAGCCTAGACCGGTGAAGATCACACTCTACATGGCTGATCGTTCCACCACTAAGCCGGTGGGGATATTAGAAGACATTCCGGTAAAGCTCGGTAAGTTTTACATCCCTATAGATTTTGTCGTTCTTGACATACCTGCAGATTATCCGGTTCCCATCATTCTTGGGAGACCATTCCTTGCAACATCCGGATGCATGGTAGATTGCAAGAACGGCCAGCTGTCCTTCCATATTGGTGAAGAAAAGATAGAATTCATACTCTCTTCCTTAATCAAGGAGCCAGCCTTGAAAGATGATGCTTTTGAAATTTTTGATGAAGAAGAGTCTAGAGAGGTAGTAAGTTCGATCTTGATGAAAGATCCTCTTCAAAAGGTTCTTAGCATGAGCATCATGAAGGAAGGAGTGGAACATGATTGCAATGAGGATGTGAAAACATTAAATGATGTGGAGGAAGAACTAGGAGCAGGAATTGAAGAACTAGAATTGACTCCGGAAACTGTGAAGAAAATTGACCTGCCTAAAATAAATCGACCGATTTATGAAGAGGCAATCCGATTTTTTACAACAGAAACAAAAATCGACCCGACTAAACTAAATCGTCCGATTTGTGAAGAGGCAACCCGATTTTTTCTGACAGAAAGAAAAATCGTACCTCAAATCGACCGATTTACTTCAGGGGAGGTCGATCCAGAGGGAAATTTTCTGGATTCTCCAAACGTCTCCGC
Organism: Fagopyrum esculentum; assembly: GCA_033239045.1. Lineage (NCBI taxonomy): Eukaryota > Viridiplantae > Streptophyta > Magnoliopsida > Caryophyllales > Polygonaceae > Fagopyrum > Fagopyrum esculentum. The sequence continues at coordinate 79,913,997 of BSUD01000008.1, forward strand.
AGCCACTCTCGAATCTAATGATGTCGTACCCCCATCTCTAGAGGCCTCTCCTACAACATTCGAAGGCCAAGATTCATCATCAATCAAGGTACCCCCATCATTAGAATTGAAGCCACTTCCCACACATTTAAGGTACGCATTTCTTGGCACTAATTCCACATATCCGGTCATTGTCAATGCGAATTTGAATGAAGCTGAATTAGAGAAACTTATGCATGTTTTGAAGCAACATAGGAGAGCATTAGGTTACACTATTGATGATTTAGTAGGAATAAAGCTTTCTCTATGTATGCACAAAATTTTAATGGAAGAGGATTACAAACCTTCACGCCAACCTCAAAGACGGTTAAATCCGGCAATGAAAGAGGTCGTGAAGAAAGAAATCCTTAAGCTACTTGACGCAGGTATCATCTTCCCTATTTCCGATAGCAAATGGGTGAGTCCAGTACAAGTAGTACCCAAGAAAGGAGGCATTACCGTTGTTGCCAACAAGAACAACGAACTTATCCCAACACGGACAGTTACGGGGTGGCGAATGTGTATCGACTACCGCAAACTGAACGTGGCTACAAGGAAGGACCACTTCCCCCTTCCTTTTATCGATCAAATGTTGGAAAGGTTAGCCCAACATTCTTACTTTTGTTATCTAGATGGATATAGCGGTTTCTTTCAGATTCCAATTCATCCGGATGATCAAGAGAAGACGACTTTTACGTGCCCATGGGGTACGTTTGCTTATAGAAGAATGCCATTCGGCTTATGCAACGCTCCAACCACCTTCCAAAGGTGTATGATGGCAATCTTCTCCGAATATGTAGAGAATATCATGGAAGTCTTCATGGACGACTTTTCGGTATATGGTTCTTCCTTTGATAACTGTCTCTATAACCTTTCACTAGTTCTTAAGAGATGTGAAGACACTAACTTAGTCTTAAACTGGGAAAAGTGTCATTTCATGGTAACCGAAGGGATTGTGTTAGGTCATCTAGTATCACAAAGGGGAATAGAAGTTGATAGAGCGAAAATAGAAACCATTGAGAAGTTACCTCCCCCTTCTTCGGTAAAAGGAATTAGAAGTTTCTTAGGACATGCAGGCTTCTATAGGAGATTCATAAAAGATTTTTCTAAGATTTCAAAACCCTTGACTAATCTTTTGATGAAGGACGCAACTTTCGAATTTTCGAAGGATTGTTTAGATGCTTTTTGCAGGATCAAAGAAGCTTTGATTTCAGCACCAATCATTCAACCACCCGATTGGACTCTTCCTTTCGAGGTCATGTGCGACGCAAGCGACGTTTCCATAGGAGCCGTTCTTGGACAAAAGAAAGATGGTCGCACTCATGCCATCTACTACGCTAGCAAAACGCTAGATGAGGCTCAAAATAATTATGCAACTACGGAAAAGGAACTTTTAGCCGTAGTATACGCTTTTGAGAAATTTCGTTCCTATCTTGTAGGTGCGAAGGTGATAGTCTATACGGACCATTCCGCAATCCGATACCTCTTCACGAAGAAGGATGCGAAGCCAAGGCTTCTAAGATGGATCTTACTCTTGCAAGAGTTCGATTTAGAGATTAGAGATAAGAAAGGATCGGAAAACTCAGTTGCCGATCATCTTAGTCGTCTCCCACAACCCACCGGCGAGACGGATGGACTTCCTATAGACGACTCGTTCCCTGACGAGCAGCTATACGAGATTGAAGAGTGTCTTCAACACATCTCCAAAGGTAATGATCCATGGTTCGCTGACATTGTAAATTACCTTGTTTGTCAGGAGATCCCACCCAGACTTTCATACGCTCAAAAGAAGAAATTCTTTAGTGACGTCCGGCAATTCTATTGGAACGAACCTCTTCTATTCAAAAGAGGTCCCGATGGCATTTACAGGAGATGCATCCCCGAAGATGAGATAGATAGTGTCATCCGCCATTGCCATTCTCTACCATGTGGCGGACATGCTAGCTCCCACAAGACTTGTGCTAAGGTACTTCGTTCCGGCTTCTATTGGCCTACACTTTTTAAAGATGTGCAAAAGTTTGTTGTTTCTTGTGATGCTTGTCAAAGGACAGGTAATATATCCAGGAGGAATGAGATGCCTCTCAACAACATACAAGAAGTAGAGATCTTTGACGTATGGGGCATCGATTTTATGGGACCTTTCCCATCTTTATGCGGTAACCAATATATACTTCTTGCCGTAGACTATGTCTCAAGATGGGTAGAGGCAATCGCTTCTCCTACTAATGATGCAATGGTAGTGGTGAAGTTCCTCAATAGAACGATCTTCCCAAGGTTCGGAACTCCCCGAACCATCATTAGTGACGGAGGAACGCATTTCACGGCCCGTCGATTTGAGACTCTATTGGCTAAGTATGGGGTGACCCATAAGATAGCTACACCTTACCATCCGCAAACCAGCGGACAAGTCGAAATATCCAATAGAGAGATCAAGGGAATTTTAGAGAAAACCGTCTCTAAAACAAGAAAAGATTGGTCAATGAAGCTTGACGATGCACTATGGGCATACAGGACGGCCTTCAAGACACCAATAGGTACTACTCCCTATAATCTTGTCTATGGTAAATCCTGTCATCTTCCTGTAGAGCTAGAGCACAAAGCCTATTGGGCCATCAAGTGGCTCAATTTTGACATGAAAGAAGCCGGAGAGAAGCGGCTCTTAGACATCAATGAGCTAGATGAGATCCGGCTAAATGCGTATGAGAACGCAAAGATATACAAGGAACGGACAAAGCGTTGGCATGATAAGCACATCATTCCAAAAGACTTGAAGGAGGGAGACCAAGTCCTCCTATTCAACTCAAGGCTGCGTCTATTTCCAGGTAAGCTCAAATCCCGTTGGGCAGGACCTTATTTAATTAAACGAGTTTTCCCCCATGGTGCAGTTGAAGTATGGGGTGAACAAAGCGGAAGTTTCAAGGTCAATGGCCAACGGTTGAAGAAATATACACCGGAAGCTCCGGTCGAGGAGATAGCTCCTATCCTCCTCCATTGAACACATACCATACACCGTCTAGCTAAAGACGATAAATTAAGCGCTTCTTGGGAGGCAACCCATGATAGTATAGTTTTTCACCCTTTTATCACTTAGTTAGAGTAGATTAATTGTTTTGCTTCTTTGTTTTCGTTTTTATTTGTTCCTCGATGCACTCTTGGTTTGTTGTGTCATTAATCGCAGGAAATTAGGTTCAACTCGAGAGATCCATGGAAAAAGGAAGCACAAATCAGTTAAATCTTCAAGATCCCTGAAGAATAAGGAAGGAAATCGAGATACACTAAGTAAATCGTCCGATTCAAGAGCAGAGCAAGGCGATTTTTGACAACAGGAAGAAAAATCGACCTGGAGATCGACCTGCCCAATTAAATCGTTCGATTTCCCATGTGTTCAGAGAAAAATCGAGTTACCCAAAATAAATCGTCCGATTCAGAAGCAGAGCAAGGCGATTTTTGACAACAGGAAGAAAAATCGACCTGAAGATCGACCTATCGAATTAAATCGTCCGATTTTCTTTGGATCCAGAGAAAAATCGCCCCGACGATTAAATCGACCCTATAAATCGTCCGATTTTCTTCACAGTTTCTCGACTCTATATAAAGACTCAACACTCGATCTTCTTCATTCCACAACTTACAACTCTCGATTTCCCCCTTCTCAAGAACGCCGAAAATCGCCCTCAACCTACAATCCTCATTCCTTCATCATTTTGAGTGATTCTTGGCTCCAAAATGAAGCATTTTCAATAAGGAACAAGGATCTAGCAACAACAAGCACGGCAATCGACTCCTCCATAAGGAATTCAGGTTTTTCTTTCCAAAAACCTAAGTTTCTAATTCAAATTGAAGTTTGCTTAGGAAGTGTTTGTTTGCTGGAATTGATTGAGGAATCTGCTTAGGAATCATTATAGGAGACTGTATATGGTGATTGCTTGAACAGAACTTTACAGAATTGAGAGAATCGTTGAAATCGAGAGAAAAATCGACCCAGCCCAGAAAAATCGTCCGATTTTTGTCAAGAACAGGCCGATTTTTTGACTCAGAATGGATCTTGTTAAGAGAGTAACTAGGAACACGGGGAAGAAGAAGGGATCTTCTTCCAAAGCCCCTCCCCCACCTCCACCACCATCTCAAAACATCCCTAAGCTTCCCCCCCCCCCC
>BSUD01000008.1:79918362-79941754 GCA_033239045.1 Fagopyrum esculentum
CCCCCCCCTTTCCAAGCACAAGAAACGTTATGAACGCATCGTAGATCGCACATTCACCCCTCCTCGCTACATAGTGCTTGATGACTTAAATTCGTTGTTTGTTCGGGAGGATGTTGATATGATGCTTGACAGGGCTGGACTGAGCCAGTTTGCTACGATTAGGGAAGATGCTTATACAAAGATCACCTTAGAATTCCTTAGTACATTTGAGCATGATCCTAGGGAAAGGATGGTCACCTTCCGCCTTATGAGCCAAAACCACACTATGTCCATTGACACCTTTGGAGAATTGTTTGGTTTCTCTTATTCAGATGCAGGCACATTTGCTAGAGGTACCAGCGCTAGTGACTTTTGGGAGGCTATTTCAGTGGGTGAATATGGTGGAGACAAGTGGCGACCCGGAAATTCCAAGGAAACTAGTATGTACAACCTCTCCTTCAAGGTAGTGCATAGGATTCTCAGTGAGAGCTTATTTGCACGGACAGAGACTCCACAGAAGCTCAAGGCTGATGAGCTCTTCATTCTCTACTGCATGACATCCACCACCATTCCCGACATCGCCACCATGCTTGCTGACTATCTAGGAAAGATAGCCAACAAAGCTAAGGGCGATATTTGTGCAGGAGGTCTTGTCACTCATGTGGCTAAGACCATGGGATTGGACTTCTCCGGATGCACTCTAGCTGAGAGTGCCCTTCCATTAGGCTCCCAGCGGTTGGTTGTTCGACAGGTCTTGATTCCTCGAGGGAGAGGAACACTTCATGTACACATGCCATGGCACAGGGATCCGAAGAAGAAGCCATCCGAGATTATATAGAAGTCCGAATACACTATTCGGAACAAGAGAAACTGGAAGGAGACGTTTGAGTCGATGCTTGAGGAGTTCTCTCCTCCTACTTATTATGATGATGATGCAGGTGACTCCGAGGAGGAGGATGAGGATAGAGAACAGGGGACCATGCTCGAGTTTGAGAGTGACACCCATAGCGGTCATGCTACGGATGCCATGGACACCGACACTCATGGAGTAGGACCCAGCCGGACTAGTAGAGGCGAGGAGGAGACGGAGGATGACATGCAGCCACCTCGCCGCTCATTTGCACGTGCTCCAGGAGGACGAGAATGTCGCCCTCCCCGCCACTTTAGGGAGCTAGTCTCTAGCTTCCAGAGCCTCAGCACCGACTATCATGCTCTCCACACCGACTACGAGACCCTGAACACTCAGTTCAGGAATTACAGGGAGGAGACGGACGCTAGGCATTCATCCTATGATGGCCAGATGAGAGACTTATACTTCCACCAGTTTGGCCACTTCTACGATCCTAGCGCACCGATGTATCCATATCCACCACCTCCACCGCCGACAGAGGATTGAGCTTCCACTTCTTTTACATTGTAAGTATTTTTCTCCTCCTTATGCTTGATTTTCACATTGGGGACAATGTGGATGTCAAGTATGGGGTGGGGGTACTTACAATACCTTATGTTTCACTTTAGCACTTTATGTACTTTCCACTACTCTTGACAATTTGGCTTGTAATAACTCTTGCACTACTTGCTTTCCATTATGACACTTGCATTTGCATGATCTTTTTCAAATCCTATGAATTTTCAAAGATTTTTTGTGCTTCTTATATGAAAATGACCTCTATGATGAGAATTGTGTATATGGATAGGCAAAAAGATGCTTAGTTGTGTTGAGATGTTAATCATAGCATGAATGAATCTACTTTTATTACTTGAACACATGAATAAGTTATATGATCTAGTTGTTTTGATAAGAGAGTGAAATAATAGTCGAAGCTATATTGCAAGTTCTTTTACATCATATAAGGATGACTAAGGCAATTCACTTCTTTTCTTTTCTCATATCTTGATCATGCTAGCCCCTCAATGAAATATGTAACCCTCCTTTTACCATCCGGGAATTAGGATAAGTGATTGAAAAAGGCATGTTTGATGTGGGAGGGCCAAGGAAAAAGTATTAAAAAGAAAGTGTAGAAATTCATGAGTTTGGGGACGTTGAACATGAGGATGAGTAACTCGGCACCATTCACATAGCCGGGTGTTTGTGTCTTGTCAAAGTCCGATTGAACGACAAGTTCTAACGGGGTATGGTATGTGCATCAAGGGTTTGAGGCATCTCGAAATTGAGAAACGCCGATCTCCTAGGCTTCGGTTTTTGTGCACCGCTGTCCATACTCTCAAAAAGTAAAGTATAATGAAAGCAAAGCTTTCTACATGCGAAGCATGTGCGGTGAAGAAAATCTTGAAGGTATTATGTGTTCCTCTTTCCCGGATTAGCACCACAATTGCCAAAAAGAACTCCTTCCCTTAATATGTTTCTTGAACCTTTCCTTTGATTAGAAGACCTTGAGACTTTTATGCATGTGTTTAAGACTTAATGGCTTAGATTTGTTTGACCTTGATTACCTCTACGCCTTTATCATGTTCTTTATTTGTGTTTTCATGAAAGAAAAGGAGGTTAATTCATCTTATAATTACCATTGATACATGCTTTCCCTTTTTATGCCTTGAAATATCACTTTGAGGGTGATCCAATAAGAAGAAGCACTACCAAAAGAAGAGTTTTCGAGTTTTCATACATATATAATCCATGACATCTTATATTCTAAATTTGAGTCTTGCTTAGGGACAAGCAAGAGGCAAGTATGGGGTATTTTGATGACATGAATTATGTATCATCATATTCATGCATACTATAGAAGATTATCTCAATTTACCTTGCATTTAGAGAGATTTTGTATGACTTTTATGTTCTATTCAATCATTTGTCGGAAATAGAGGTCTACACGAGTTTTTGATGAATTATAGGTAATTGGAGTGGAATTGGAAGCAAAAGCGGAGCAAGGAGCATCTAAGGATGTTAAGGAAGCTAAAGGAGTCTTAAAGGGTTCATAAAGAGCTAAGGAATTGCAAAAGAGAAGCATAGAATACGAGCCAAGAGAAGAGCACTTTCTGTTGAAGAAAATCGTGCCAATTTACATATAAATCGGACGATTTTCCTCTCCAGAATTCGAACGATTTTGTGCATAAATCACCTGGGTCGATCTATTGTGTTTTTCGGCCAAATGAAAAGATGACACAAAGCCTAATTATTTTGGGCTAGAGGAGAGTTTTGCCAAACGGCCCATTTGCAAGAAACTATAGAAGAGAACCCTACGAACGAAAACGAGGAGGCCGCAGCGGGAAATCTTTACACGTTTGAGAGGATTTGAAGATTCTTGGAAGGAGATTGAAGGACTCTTTGCCGGAAAGCTAATCTTGATTCTAGTTGTGAGATTTCTTTGTTCATTGAAGTGTTTACTGTTTTTGGGCACGAAATTGAGTAACTTAAGAGATACGTTGATTTGTTTTGACAATCGTTTACAGATTTGAAAGTTATTGGATTTTTCATTCAAGATTTGGTTTCTTTGCGATATCTCTCTCAATAATTAATTTGATTCGATTTTGAAAATGGTTGGCTAAAAACCTTGTGATTCTGGGGAGAATAGTTGATGATTAAGGCTTAGATGATGATAGACTGAACTCATTCAAACATTATGACCCTGAGAGTTTAGATTTTAGTTTTGCGACAAACAGGAAAATCGGACTGTTCTTGAGGAAAATCGGCCGATTTTCTTATGAACAGCACGATTTATTCTTCTGACGAACTTCAATTGAATTAATCTTTAACCAAAACTAATCCTTATCTAAATCCCAACATTGATTAACCTTATTGACCTCTAATAGAGTGTATGAAGAGACTTCAAACTTGATTCTACATTTAATACATTAAGGTTATAAGATTTGGGTAATAAAGAGATTCAACATCCTTTATTAAGATTTTAAATGTGCTTTCTAATCTTTACTTTGGAGAGTCATATCCTGGAGTTTTAGATAGTTAGTTTGAACATAATTCTTGTCTTTAGATCTTTCTATATTGCAGCCTCAACAACCCTTATAGAGAGAACCTTTAGATTAGTCATATAGGTTTCGAAACTTCATCGTACGAATCCTAACTTTGAACATTTAATCTTGGCAATATAAACTCTGTCCTATACCTATAGAAGTGTCTTGAATCGAAAGCCGAAATCGGATACTTGAACCCTTGGAATCATTTCTCTCTTTATCAAATCACAAAAGCTTTTACACTTTCACTAGATAATTGATTTTGAATTTATTCTCACCAAATCCCTGAGTTCGACTCTGGAATTCTTACCTCACTACAGTCGATCCGTACACTGCGGGTTCGCTTTGCTTTTGAGTTCTAGATATAAATTTAAGACTTTGACGCACACACCTTTTGAGCGAACATTTAGATTCAACTTATGTTAAACTTTAATCAGATCAATCGATTGAAGTTTCTATGAACTGGAACAAAAGGAAGAAATAATTTGTGTTTGAAGATAAGGAAGAAATCAGTTAGAGAAGAAGAGAAGAAAAGAAGAGAGTATCAACATAGTTTCGGGAAGAATCTCTTCATTCATTGAATTGAATATTATTCTGTTAAAAAAAAATGAAGATAAAGATCTTCCTCCCTATAAATACATAGCATGGAATGGAAGTAAGTAGAGCAAGTCTTGCCAACGTGGCAAAGGCTGCGCTTATCACTAACCATTCCGTACTTAAATTCCAACACCCCTTCAAGCTGGAGGATGGAAAGCAAGAACCAGCTTGCCAAGAGCACCTTGATGAGCAATACCCCTCAAGTGTTTAGTAAGAACATTATTCATTTGATGTTGATCTGGAGTAAAATGGAGAGAAATCAATCCATCAACCAATTTATCTCCCACAAAATGGCAATCGAGTTCGATGTGTTTCGTTCGCTTGTGAAAAACCGGATTTCTAACAATTTAGATAGTAGCTTGGTTATCGCAACGAAGAGGAATTGAAGTGAAATCAAGGACTTGCATCTCATGAAGTAGGCGAAAGAGCCAAGCCAATTCAGAAACTACCTGCCTCATAGACCGGTATTCTACTTCAGTAGAAGAAAGAGCCACTATATGTTGCTTCTTGGACTTCCAACATAAAGGAATACCACCAAGTGCAACATTATAACCACTAACTGATCGCCGAGTAGTGGGATATACTCCCCAATCTGAATCCCAAAAAGCTTGAAGAGAGAAATCAGTGGAATTGTTCATAATCAAGCCAAGAGAAGGACAACCTTTGAGATACCGAATGACATGTAAAAGAGCATGATAATGAGGTATGCAAGGTGCCTTCATAAACTGATTGAGAAACTGAACAGAGAATGCAAGATCAGGTCGAGTGTTGGTAAGAAAGTTCAACTTCCCAACTAATCGTCTATAGAGAAAGGGATCATGAAACAAATTCCCTTCATCTGGGAACAACTTTTCTTGAAGTTCAAGAGGGCTAAGAACAAGTTTGACATTAGTGCATCCAACCTTCTGAATAAGCTCCAAAACAAATTTTTTTTGAGTAATAACATATCCACTTGATTCATGAAACACTTCCATGCCCCAAAAACAATTTATGGTGCCCAAATCCTTGATTTTGATCTGTCATGAAGAAAATCTTTCAAGGCAGAAATCTCTATTAAATCATTAACAGTGAGAAGCACATCATCAACATAAATTGTCACAAGAACAAGAGAAGCTGGAGAAAATTTGATGAACAGAGAGTAATCATTCTTGGAGCAAGAGTAACCCCTAGAATGGAGAGCAAAAGCCAATTTAGAATACCACTGTCGAGAGGCTTGTTTCAACCAATATAAGGATTTTTGGAGTTTGCAAACAACATGATCAGAAGAAGAGTTGGGCAATTGAGAAGAAGATGGAGTATAACCAAGAGGTAGCTTCATGTACACATCCTCTAAAAGGTCACCATGCAAGAAAGCATTGTTGACGTCGAGTTGAAACAAAAGCTAATTCTTCTTAGCAGCAACAACTATCAAACATCTAATACTTGTCATTTTAACAACTTGAGAAAAAGTCTCATTATAAGTTATGCGTGCCTTTTGTGTGTTGCCTTTTATCACCAATCTCGCTTTGTATCTTTCAACCTCATCATTAGCCTTATATTTGACCTTGTAAACCCATTTACAAGCAATAGGCTTCTTTCCAGCAGGTAAATGTAAAAGTTTCCAGGTCTGATTAGTCCTTAAAGCAGAAAACTCTTGATCCATTGCTTGTCTCCACTCTGCAGATTTGATGGCCTCAAGATATGAATAAGGTTCTAAATGTTGGAGAAGTGAAAGAGCATTTAAGTTGCTGATTATGGGGAAGAAAATTGGACAGACAAATATGATGAGCATGTTGCATATCCGTGAGTAGTGATCCGTGAAAATGAGCAAGAGAACATTTATAATCTGCTAGGTATCTTAGCGTATGAACAACTCTTGTAGTTCTTTTTAGCAAGGACGGAACAGGTGGAGAAGGATTCAAGGCAGGAGAAAAGGACAAAAGATCATTATCAGAGATTGAATCATCTCCAATATGATGTGTATTTAGATCATCGTTTACTAGAAGTGATAAAACAACATCAGAAGTAGATGAAACTGTGGAGAATGGCAAAATATGCTCATAGAAGACAAGATCCCTAGTCACCAGAAATTGCTTGCTTTGAAGATTATAAACCTTGTAAGCTTTCTTACCACCAAACAGATAACCTAAAAAGACAAATGGAATGCCCTTGGTTGTAGAGTTTGTCTCTGTGCTTGCCATAAACAATCATATAGCACAAGAAGCCTAACACCCTTAGGTGTGAAAAAGAAGGAAGATTGTTGTGTAATATTTCATAAGAAGACTTTTCAGAAAGAAGCTTAGAAGGCATTCTATTGATGAGGTAAGTAGCAGTCAACAAGCATTCCCCCCATAAATGAACAACTTAACAAGAAAGAAATAGTAATGCTCGACAGGTTTCAAGCAAGTGTTTATGTTTCCTCTCAACTATCCCATTTTGTAGAGGTGTGGCAACACAAGAGCTTTGATGTAGAATTCTTGTTTCCTGAAAATATGCCTTAAAGCAAAACTAGCACCTAGCTCAAAGGCATTGTCACTTCTGATGGACTTAACTTTGCGAGAAAATTGTCTAGCAACCATGTTCATAAAAGCTTTGATTATTTAAAAAGCATTAGACTTACTATGCAACAAATGAGTCAAAGTACATCTACTAAAATCATCACTATAGTAAGGAATTATTTTTGACCACCGTGTGTAGCAACATTATATGACCCCCAAATGTCTACATGCATAAGCTCAAATACATGCTTAGAGTGTATAGATGATGTAGGAAAAGGCAACCTTTGTTGGTGAGACTTATGACAAATATCACATGTTTGATTCTTGTCAAAACCAACCAACTTATTTGGGAAATATGAGGCAAAAACATTTGTAATTTATAATATGGTAAATTTCCCATTCTATGATGCCACAAGTCATATCTATCAAGTTTATAGCTACATTACACAAATCAGTGTTAGATACAAAAGTATGTTTGGCAGTTTTAGACAACTGATAAAGACCAACTGATGCTTTGCCAAGAACCACTGGCCTCTTCTGAGAAAGGCCCTGCAGGAGAAAAAAATCACGTGTGAATGCTACTATGCATAATAGTTGAGTGCATAACTTTTGCACAAGAAAAGACTAGAGTGAAAGCTTTCAACAAGCAACACATTTTTTATGAATAATCCTACAAAAAATTGAATATCACCACAAAGAGCGACTTGCACTCTTTGTCAAGTAAGAAGAGAAACCATACAATGCCTATTCAAGGCTTTGAAGTTAGAAAGCAGTCTAGAATTGCAAGTCATATGTTCACTAGCACCAGAATCAATGATCCATTCATACTTGAAATCAGTTTAAGCATGCCAAGTACTCAAGCATGTAGTGTATGAAGAGAACATACCAGGAATCATACCAACAAAAATTGACAAATGTGTCATTAGAAATTCCTCCAGCTTAATTGTTCACATTGACCTTCATTGTGTAGAGAAAAAAGAAAAGATGTTGATACTGATCTTGTGAGATACCGCTAGAAAGTTCACTTTGTGCTCCTGATCCATTTGAGGCTCCACCAAAACGATCTATGTCTCCTTCCACATCATTTGAAGACATATTATAATTCATCTTTCCTCCGTAAGGAATTTTTTAATTAGGTGGATATTCTATAATCTTGTAGCATTTGTCCTTGGTATGTGTAGTCTTTTTGCAATAATCGCAAAATAGATTGAAGTTTCTACAATTATTATCATTTTTTCCTTTTGCTCGATCTTTTGCATTAGCATTTATCGAAGTAGTCTCATCCATGAAATTAGAATGTGTTTTGACTTGCCTTTGGTTCTCTTCTTGAATTAAGAGAGAATAAGTTTGACTTACAATAGGAAGAGGCCACACTACTACAAACTGACATTACAATGACATTTAAAAGATGACGTTTTTACTATAAGTGTCATCAAAATTCATTACAATGACGTTTTATCAAAGCATTGTCATTTAATTTGTTTTTTCCAAATTGAAGATGACGTTTGTGAAACGTCATAAAATTTATGACGTTTTTCAACCGTCATAAATATTTTTATGGCGTTTTCTAAACGACCGGAAATTTATGATGTATTGTAAACAACATGAAATTTTGCGGGCTTTTTCCCCCCAAATTTATTGTGGCATTTGGAAACGTCAGGGTATAAATGTTATATAATGTACAACGTTTGTGAAACGTTATATAACATTGCGGGCTTTTTTCTAACCAAATTATTGTAAATATCGAGTCATTAAAATTTTGGCGGATTTTGTTTACAAAAAATTTAAGCCAAATTTTAAAAGTTAAGTTTTGAAAAGAAAAAAAAACAAAAGGAAAGTAATTTTTATTGGTTTGTTTACAAAAAAGTTTAAGCTTTTGCCTTCTCCGCTTTTTGCCTTCTCCGCTTATCTACTTCTCTACTTCTCTACAAACAATTTTCCCTAGTCCTCAAATCAACACTTCTCCGCTTTCTGCTTCTCTGGTAATGGTTCTCTACTCATTCTTGTAATGTCCTAGTCTCCAAATCGACTCTACTAGTTTTTGTTACAATTTCTACAGTTTAGGGTTTTTCTGGATCTTTTCTCCCTCTTTCGAGTTGGTCGATCGTGGCCGGCATCCATTTCGATTCACAGGTTTGTATCTTCCATGTTCCATCTAGGTTTCTTTGTTGTTGATTGTCGATTCACAATGAATCAAAGGATAAGCATCAGTTTAGGGTTTTCCATGATCTATCTAGGTTTCGAGTTGGTGAAAAAGGACATTGTTGTTGATATTGAAATGTGCTAGGAGTAGGAATATGTTGTAGTTGTTGATTACGGATGAGAATGCCAGTGGTAAACGGAGGGAGTAATATCAAATACAATTTTCTTGTGAACTTACTTTCATACCTCTTATTCTTTATTCAGAATTCAGTCCTTTCATCTGAGATCTATACTTTTACTTTGATGAATGGTGAGCAGATCTTTTGACAGCTGACTTCCATACTAGTTTTTATAGTTTCTTTTGACATGATTACCATACTAGTCCCTAGCTCCCCTTCTTTGATTTCACTGCCGACATTTAACACTTCATTCTTCCTCAAAGCCTCATCTTATTTGTGTTATAAGCTTCAATGGAGTTGTTATTTATATATCTAGCTGCTTCAGTTGAGATTAGTAGATCATCGTTGCTTTTAAATTTTTTTTTTAATTTCAGTTCATCCAGTTTCCAAAGAAAGATCTGTTTCCACATTGAATGATTCTCATAATTGGAGATTGGAGATTGATCTGTGTGTGTTACTGTGGTGAATGAGAGTAGCTGAGCTGGAAAGCCCTATCAAAATAATAATAATAAAGTTATTGTTTACACTTTATGAAGATTATGAAATAAAAAAAGGTTTATTATGAAAATAGTTGCTGCTACTTTTTGTTATTTTCAAAATTACCATGATTTGTATTTTAGACCTTAATTCAAAGCTGGGGAATCCTCTACAATATTCATATCCTTTTCCTTCTGTTTTTACCAGTGTTGCTTAGATCATGTTCAATTTTGTTTTTCATTCTTTTATTCTACCTACAAAGATTTAGTGAATATTTATGCAACTTTATAACTTCTCTATAACACAATAATGAAATTCAACATGTTCAGTTTGAGAGTCATTACATAAATGCTATAATTCCATGTTTTTGGTAATATTATGTTACTCTCCTACGGAGCACTTCACTTTAGTTGAGAAGTTCTAGGACAAGCAACACCTAATGATCATTATATTTATGGTTAATGAATCAAGATCCTCTCCTAGCTTTAAATTTGAACATAGTTATATACAAGAATTAATATGGCATGATTAAGGAATTACAACTAGTGCTTCATTTGTTTTCTTACTTGGATTGTAGTCCTAAGATGTTGAATCCACAAGTAGTAAGATATTGATTGTGTTGATACAAAATTATTTTGAGTTTAGGCAGTAGGGATTGAAGTGCGGATAGATACTTGTCTCAACCTCATACAAATCATGCTAATGCATCTTTTGGAAAAGCTCGGTTGGACATCAAGCAATGGGAAATTTTGGCTTAAGCTTTCTAAATGAGTTCCCGGGACTTTCAAACTTCGAATTTTTAATGTTTTTAACGATTGAAGAATTGTATATGCATCAAACTTTCAAACTTATAGTGTAGAACACTATATAATACAAGCTTAATATAATTTATATATATGTTTCATATGAACTATGTACAATGAAGTTAGTGTAGAGGAGATTCAGTCCTTTCATCTAAGATTGAACAAATCTATACTTTATTTTCACTCGTTTGTGTTGTTTGTGCATTATTTTTTAAATCGTTTTCATTTGTTTAGTGTTGACAAACTGATTATTATTAGGTGAGTTGAATCTATATTTAATTTCTCTCTTGTCATAGTTGTTGTGTTGTGGCATACTGAACCAATCCTCATATCACTTCACCAAAGAAGTCCACTTGCAAAAGCAGCTGCTCTTTATATTAAGTATTTGATTCCCGGAAGCTTTGCTTATAAGTTCATCCAGAACATTCTCATATTTTTTCAAACGTAGTCAGTTGTCGTCATACCCATGGTTTGTTCCCTCATCCCAATGGTGCTTTACATAGGCATTGCCTATGTCTTGGTTCATTTATCCGGCCTCGGATTCATAGGAGCTTCCTTGGCACCCTCCATTTCACTATGGATATGTATGTTCATGCTGGTGTTTTATGTGAAATTTTCCAAGGAGTTTAAGCTAACTTATACTGGACTATCAATGGAATCATTTAGTCATGTCTTGAGAAGCTTGCATCTGGCCTTGCCTTTTGCTGTTGTGCTTTGGTACTACTTTTGTAACACCCCGAATCCGCGGGACTCGGGATGTCACATTGGGCTAGGATCTCACAATGGATCCTGACCCTAGCCTGACAACAAGTTCAATGGACCTTACAACATGGCACTAACAGATATAAAACAAATACATAAAACAGTATAAACTGTACGACCCAAAGTAAACAACAACATAGCCGAGTATATAAAATGACATCCTCACATAGGAGGTACAAAAGATCATCCTCACGCAGGAGGGGAAACACAACAACCCCAAACCAACCACCTAATGTACGAGAGTCCTCGGCCTGTCACCCTGCCAAATCACCCAGTAGCGCCTAATTTGTAAACATCTACAACACGGTATGAAACCGTTAGCTAACCATACATATATGAGGTAATGCATAAGCACAAGCACAATCATGAAAGATAAACACATCAGCATGCTATCACACATTTACCCATTTATTATCTTTATATAATAACCATTCACTCAAAAACCGTATATATATAGATAGATGAAAGTATGTGACACGAGGACCGATACATCCCCGCCTCTGAGTACAATGTCCAGCTGTACGAGTATCGGTCACACAATCCGTGTACCCTATGGGAGTGGATTGCGCCCTTCCTGTAAACCAGTCTGGCCCGACATCAGAGAACCTCCCAGACTCCACGGCGGGATGAAGGGAAAGGTTATCACAGCCACGCAGTGGGGCAGTCAATAGAACATAGGTCGATAAAAACGACAACTCATGATATCATAGCAAACATATAAAGCACACACCACTCATGCAAACACCCAATATAGGGATGGTAGCTAAGTAAGTCCTACGGACTTACCTCAACCTCGTACAAAATCAACCACGATCACCTCTACATTGGAGGGACAACACGGCCTATAAAAAGGCATAAAGAGATATATCAACCTCTATTCATCAAAGGGGTCACACCTAGACCCAAAGGGATCCATAAGGATCATACTCAATCTATGAGCCACACAACCAACTAAACCTCAATATCTCAACATAGCTCACAATTCCTCAAATCTCAAGGTAGTATCTAATCAACATTCCTCAATCTCAATTTTAATCCTAATTTAATTAATTAACCTTTAATTAATTAATTAGATTTCGCCAGAATAACGTTTTGCCCGCAGGCAGTTTCTAAACCCCCTGTCATCAGATTTCATCAAACAAGAACCCATAATCACCAGAATAATATAACGACCATAATGGAATTTCTAATTGTCCTATTTGACAAGCCTAAAGTCAATTTAGGCCAAATCGCAGTACGGAAAACGAATAAATTCATAACTTATTCGTTACTAACCCGATTGACGATTTGAAAGAAGATTCGGAATCACAACGACGCAGGCTACGCATGGACAGCATCAAATTCATTGGAATCTGAGCGACGGAACCGTCCTGGTGACATATATGCTCGACCAGCCCTCCATATACTCGGAAATGCAGAAACTCGGTACTGTTATGAAGAGAATGAAGAGAGGAATCCAGAAACTCAAACGGAATTGAAATCGGATTAGAAACGGAGAGTAGATCTGAGTTTGAAGGTTGAGAGAAATCAGAGCTTTTACGAGAAAACGTGAAAGGAAATGAATTAATAAAGGATTTTCCGCTATTTATAGGGAAAACGATAATTATCCTTTAGTAAAGTCGATAATTATCCTTTAACCGATCCAAAGGCGGGTCGAACCTCTTTCTCCAAACTTTTAGAGATTGGAACATTAAATCTGGAATATTGTAGGGATAATTATTACACAACTGCCTCGGAAAACGTGTATTCCTAAGCCGTCTTTCTTAGCCGTTAAGAAACGAAATAGCGATTCTTTTGGCCGTTTTGCCTCTCCATGTTATTTCATATCTAAGACATATCCGATGTCCTGATCATTTCTCTCAACTGCATTTTTATTAATTGGAGCTCCCAAATGCTCCAAATAACACCGGAGGGTAAAAATAATTACCCGGGGGAAAAAGTAAAAATTTCCCCAAATGTCCAAAATTACGCGAGGAACATAACGGTGGGACTCATACTCATCACTTGGGAAATCTTCGCAAGTTATATGTCAATTACTATCAACGATTAAGTTAATCAACATTAATTAGAATTCGGAAATCCTAGCTATTACATCACACACCCCTAAAAAAAAGTTTCGTCCCGAAACTTGAACAATTCCCAAATTCTCTCAGACCCATACGCCGAGGTATAACTCTCACTCTTTCTATCGGAGGTATCACATCTCCGTTCCAAAGATCACAACCTATAACAATCTATAACCTCAAGTATAAACATGGAGGAATCATCACTCCAGGAAATAGGGTCATAACGCTACCCAAAGGCGTAGAGGAATCACGTCTCTCGCCATACCACATCACAAGGCATAGAGGAAGCACATCTCTAGCCAAAACATATCACATGCATAGAGGAAATACGTCTCTAGCCAACCCATAAACATATACAACGCATGGAGGAATCACATCTCCACTAAACTATGTCCATCAAGGTAGCATGGAGGAAAGAACCATCTCCAGCTGAATCCTAATCCCACTCAAATAGCATGGAGGAAAGAACCATCTCGAGCTATAAATATGATCATACTCGGGTAGCGTGGAGGAAGTAATCATCTCCAGCTATAGCATACATCACGCTAGCACATCAAGATCTACTAAGATCATAAATCACAT
This sequence comes from Fagopyrum esculentum, assembly GCA_033239045.1. Classification (NCBI taxonomy): domain Eukaryota; kingdom Viridiplantae; phylum Streptophyta; class Magnoliopsida; order Caryophyllales; family Polygonaceae; genus Fagopyrum; species Fagopyrum esculentum. The sequence continues at coordinate 79,932,360 of BSUD01000008.1, forward strand.
CACAACTAGCATAGAATAACATATCAAGGCATATAAGCACATAAGCACAACATTCATCAAGATAGCACTAAGATCTACTCGTGCTCCCACAAATGGGTATGTCCTAACATATACTCTGGATAGTTCCTCAGGACACTATCCTCAGTCTCTCACATAGCCTCTTCAGGTCTTCATCTCGACCATCATATCCTCAATATGGGCATGTCTTTCAAATGCAAGCGTTTCATAGCTTATTCCAAGAATGTAATCAGATGCTCAACAACGATGTGGTTCAACTTAACCACTAGATCATTATAACTCACAAAGTGTTTCCAACCTGGTATATACTTTCTCAGTTGAGACACAGGAACACTGGGTGAACATCCACCAACTTCAGAGTGAAAGCTAAACATCATGTTGCCTTCACAAAACTGATCAAGATCTCAAGTAACCGACATATTGGAAACTCAGTTCCCCCTTTCTATAATACACAACTAACGTCTCACAACTGAGATACCTCCAGCCGGACATGAACTTTTGCTTGAACTTTAGAGGTTAACGCCTCTTGTCTACATATAATATCTGGTGACTCTGTACATCCAGCATTCTTCCTTCACTCAACGTTACTTGAACTATAAAATCCTGAGTCTGGTCAGGTGTTATTCCACTCTACTACTAGATCACTTCTAGCATAAGGATATACGACATCTATGTCTATATATTGACTCATAGGGTCATCCCAAAAAGATGCACGTCCTTCATTGTTATATAATAAACTCATCAATGGAAGGTAATATAACCCTCCACGTTTCCCATTCAACTTACAACTTATAATAGATTTTTAAGATCTAGATGATCCTCTCTAACTAAGCATTTGTCAAGGGGTGAAGTGTAGTCATGAGGTACATACTTGTCCCCAAAGCAGTCTAAATCTGCTGCCCACAATTTCAAAGTAAAAACATCCATCTCGATCAGAAATGATCGTTCTCGGTATACCATGGAGTCTCACTATTTGTCTAGTGTACTCCTCAACCAATTCATTCACTAGCCACGTCCTTCTGATAGAAATGAAACGTGCCGGTTTCATTAATCTGTTACCAACAATCCAAATAACATCAATCTTCTACAGGGTCACAATCCCATAACAAAGTCCATAAAGATGTCCTCCCAAATTCTACTACTGCACTGGTAGTGGGTGGGGGCTTATCTCTAGATCGGAAATACTCTATCTGGACCTGCTGACATGTCACACACTATATCACAAATCTAGTTATATCGGCTTCATACAATATAATCGTCTCATCTAGTGGTACATCTTACTCGTACCTGAATGTACTGAATAAGGCGTACAATGGGTATACGTAATATTCTGTCTCCATCTGCATCAGCAGGAACACAAAAGCGGTCATGACTCTTCATCAGTCCATATACTCCTATGGAGAACTATGGTGCCTCAGTACGAGACATCCTTTCTCTAAACCTTGTCAAGGCCCGGCATGTCTCCCGCTTCTGTTGGACCTCATCCAACAGACCAGGTAGAACCTCTGAGGTATAAATGGGTATCCTTATCAAGGAACTGATTGTCCAACTCTAGCCAGGCTAGATCTCTTTGAAGCTGAGGTTGAACTATCAGTCTCACAATCATCTTATCTTGGAGCGTCTTTCCATTCAAGTTATCGGCGACAACATTCAACTTCTCTGAATGATATGAAATCTTCAAGTCAAAGTCTTGATCAACTTAAGCTCTTAATACTGGCGGTTATTCAACCCTGTTGCATAAAATATACTTCAGATTTCTATAATCTATAGAAATTTGACATGAAGATCACACCGGTACGGTCTTCAAAATTTAAAGACTTGAACTACCACTACTAACTCTAAATCATGAGTCGAGTAGTTCTCATTATACGTTCTCAGCTGTAAACACACATATCAATAACCCTACTCCTTTGTAGTAATACACATCTCAAACTTAGTTGGGATGTATCACCGTAAATCACGGAATCCCAAAAATCTTCTAACTACAACAGAATGGAAGCAGAGGTCAAATGCCTCCTCAACTCTTCAGAACATAGACACACTGCTTTCATCACGTAGTTATGGTGGTCTTCTCAAAAGACTCGCAAATGAATACATAATCATATAAAATCCTTCGTCAAAGCATTGGTAGCAATCGGCTGAGCCGAGAAAACTACGTATTCCTTAATGTTCATTAGTATCTCTCATGTTACAACATACTTAATTCTCGCCAGGTCAACCATGATCCCACTGGTGGAGACAACATGGCCTAAAAAGGCTACCACTGGCATCTCAACTTACACTTAGAGAGCGTAGCATACAACCCTCTATCTCTCGAAATCTGTAGAACGGTCCTCAGACGATCGGTCTACTATTCTCTGATATGAGAGTATATTGACATGTCATCCATGGAGTCCACCACCAACTAATCAAGGAAGTCGATGAAGATACTATTCATCAACTCCATAAAAACTACTAAAACATTTGTCAACCCAAATGACATCACTACAAACTCGTAGTGTCCATAACGGGTATGGGATGCTATCTCATACACATGCTGCTCTCTCATATGACTAGGGATATCTTGAGCATAAAGGAATCCCGAAAACACAATTGCTTCTTGAAGTTAACTCGTCAGGTCGTCAATACGGAACATGGAACCCACTAGGGTAAACCCGTTTCAGTAAACTTTTCAAGTTATCAGTACAATATCTCAACAAGCACCATATAGTGTGGCTTACCCATTCAATCTTGTATCATACTTCAACTCGATAACAATGTCCACACTCCGCTGAGGTGGCAACTAGACGGTTCAGTAACACGTCTATAAACTCATAAACAACTAGAATACCTTCAATTGTTGGACTATCTCGCTCCTTTATGGTATAAAACTATAAGGCGTCACATCCCTATGCTATCAGCTCGCTGCTCGTACAATCCTGATGACAAACCTGTCTCTTCAAAGGTCTTAACCTCAGAAGACCTCTATTTAACTCAACTCAGTAAAAACTATAATAGTCTTACTATTAAAAGCTAACACCACATGATATCTATTCATCCAAACCATACACATAATGACTTCCTCATGCACCTACGACATGACAAAGAAGTCTACAACCATACACGGGTCCCTGAAATAAGGGAACAAACACGCATCTCACGGGTATCTCAGACCCAAAAAGGTAATCTTGTAAAGGAAAATCCACCTTCTACTATATACAAAAAGTCAACCATTAACGCATGCATCGAAAGACATGAAGTGCATAGCACTCACAACAAGCAAAACTCCACCAGGTAAACCATTAACGAGAATGATACCTATAACAGCTAACACTCGTAGCTCCACTACATATCATCACTCAATGTTAGATCCATGCTCCTCAAGTATCACTGAGGTCATTACTATAGCCTCCACTTCCACTCTTTCTGCACCGGAAAGAGGAAGGTCTTGCTGGGAAGAAACACCACCGTGCTGACAGAAAGGGCCAGATGGCCTAGCTCACCACAAGTGAAACAAGCTATCAGTGCCAAAGGCACACAGAACGCAAATGATCTGGATAGCCACAACTGAAACATAATCATCCCATCCTTGCAACCTGTGCAACTGAAGGGTAACTCGACCTTCGTCGTCCACCTGGAATGATCTCACTCTTGAAGGGAACCTGTAAAGGCAATGCCTTGCCCTGTCGACAAAACTTCGCTCTATGCCCTGCTTTACCACACGTAAAGCATATGATGGGAGCCTTCGGGCACACAGCTCGCCAGTGTCCCAACTTCCACGCAATTAAAACACTGTAGTTTCTTGCCAGTCATCTTCATGGCCAAAGGATCACTAGATTGTCCTGATATCGGACTTGGTTCCCCATTCATCATCTTTGCTTCTCCAGTAACTGATTCAGTCCATTGCTTCTTTCCGGATCCAGAAGCTTCAGTTGATCTCACAATTGTTGGTAAATCTGGTGTCGATCTACCCGCTATCACCGCTTCATATACTTGTTACATATATTCTTGAAACTCGGATCTACTCATGGAGACACGATCAACCTCTTCAAACTCGTTCTCTGCCATAGGCAAAACAACAGCGGAAACTGGTCCCTAACTTATCACCACTGGAGGAAGAGGGGGGTGTACCCCTACCTCATCCCACTACAAATACTACTCTAGTCTGAGTCATCTGTAGGATATACGCACCTAATCTTATAAGGCTATATATATGCCATAGGTATCGATATGTATATAATAAATCCACATAATCCATAGTACACACAGATATATATACATATCTACGCTGCAGAGATCCATGGCAGAGGTGACGACTTCTCGTACATTCTATCCCAAAACCACACTTAAAACAAAAACCTTTGAAAACGTCACATCCCATGTGGGCTCTATTTATTTTACCTATCAAACCTCATTGCAGGTAGCAAGTGTCATTGTTGTCAACCTGGGCTCTGATACCAACTCTGTAACACCCCGAATCCGCGGGACTCGGGATGTCACATTGGGCTAGGATCTCACAATGGATCCTGACCCTAGCCTGACAACAAGTTCACTGGACCTTACAACATGGCACTGACAGATATAAAACAAATACATAAAACAGTATAAACTGTACGACCCAAAGTAAACAACAACATAGCCGAGTATATAAAATGACATCCTCACATAGGAGGTACAAAAGATCATCCTCACGCAGGAGGGGAAACACAACAACCCCAAACCAACCACCTAATGTACGAGAGTCCTCGGCCTGTCACCCTGCCAGATCACCCAGTAGCGCCTAATCTGTAAACATCTACAACACGGTATGAAACCGTTAGCTAACCATACATATATGAGGTAATGCATAAGCACAAGCACAATCATGAAAGATAAACACATCAGCATGCTATCACACATTTACCCATTTATTATCTTTATATAATAACCATTCACTCAAAAACCGTATATATATAGATAGATGAAAGTATGTGACACGAGGACCGATACATCCCCGCCTCTGAGTACAATGTCCAGCTGTACGAGTATCGGTCACACAATCCGTGTACCCTATGGGAGTGGATTGCGCCCTTCTTGTAAACCAGTCTGGCCCGACATCAGAGAACCTCCCAGACTCCACGGCGGGATGAAAGGGAAAGGTTATCACAGCCACGCAGTGGGGCAGTCAATAGAACATAGGTCGATAAAAACGACAACTCATGATATCATAGCAAACATATAAAGCACACACCACTCATGCAAACACCCAATATAGGGATGGTAGCTAAGTAAGTCCTACGGACTTACCTCAACCTCGTACAAAATCAAGCACGATCACCTCTACACTGGAGGGACAACACAGCCTATAAAAAGGCATAAAGAGATATATCAACCTCTATTCATCAAAGGGGTCACACCTAGACCCAAAGGGATCCATAAGGATCATACTCAATCTATGAGCCTCACAACCAACTAAACCTCAATATCTCAACATAGCTCACAATTCCTCAAATCTCAAGGTAGTATCTAATCAACATTCCTCAATCTCAATTTTAATCCTAATTTAATTAATTAACCTTTAATTAATTAATTAGATTTCGCCAGAATAACGTTTTGCCCGCAGGCAGTTTCTAAACCCCCTGTCATCAGATTTCATCAAACAAGAACCCATAATCACCAGAATAATATAACGACCATAATGGAATTTTTAATTGTCCTATTTGACAAGCCTAAAGTCAATTTAGGCCAAATCGCAGTACGGAAAACGAATAAATTCATAACTTATTCGTTACTAACCCGATTGACGATCTGAAAGAAGATTCGGAATCACAACGACGCAGGCTACGCATGGACAGCATCAAATTCATCGGAATCTGAGCGACGGAACCGTCCTGGTGACATATATGCTCGACCAGCCCTCCATATACTCGGAAATGCAGAAACTCGGTACCGTTATGAAGAGAATGAAGAGAGGAATCCAGAAACTCAAACGGAATTGAAATCGGATTAGAAACGGAGAGTAGATCTGAGTTTGAAGGTTGAGAGAAATCAGAGCTTTTACGAGAAAACGTGAAAGGAAATGAATTAATAAAGGATTTTCCGCTATTTATAGGGAAGACGATAATTATCCTTTAGTAAAGTCGATAATTATCCTTTAGTAAAGTCGATAATTATCCTTTAACCGATCCAAAGGCGGGTCGAACCTCTTTCTCCAAACTTCTAGAGATTGGAACATTAAATCTGGAATATTGTAGGGATAATTATTACACAACTGTCTCGGAAAACGTGTATTCCTAAGCCGTCTTTCTTAGCCGTTAAGAAACGAAATAGCGACTCTTTTGGTCGTTTTGCCTCTCCATGTTATTTCATATCTAAGACATATCCGATGTCCTGATCATTTCTCTCAACTGCATTTTTATTAATTGGAGCTCCCAAATGCTCCAAATAACACCGGAGGGTAAAAATAATTACCCGGGGGAAAAGTAAAAATTTTCCCAAACGTCCAAATTACGCGAGGAACATAACGGTGGGACTCATACTCATCACTTGGGAAATCTTCGCAAGTTATATGTCAATTACTATCAACGATTAAGTTAATCAACATTAATTAGAATTCGGAAATCCTAGCTATTACAACTTTTGTTCAAACATGTTGTTTTTGAGATTGTATTGTATTGCTGATTTCTCATGTCTCTCCTTTCAGTTTGGAGTACTGGGCTTTCGAGATTCTAGTGCTAGTAGCAGGTCTAATGTCAAATTATGTGACCAATACTTCTCTTATTGCAATGTGGTATGAGCAATTTCATTAATTAATTTGTGTTTCTGGTTCAATTTATATCTCTAGTGAATCATTTTGCAATTGTTGATTGTGATTAGTGAGAATACAGAAGCAATTGCTTACATGATCACGTACGGCTTAATGCTGCTGCAAGGTAAATCTCTCAACACTTTCGGATTGTATTCAAGAAAAGTAGAGCTTGTTAAGCAAATCTACTAATGTGGATCAGCACAAGAATGTCGAATGAGCTAGGAGCCGGAAACCCGGAAAAGGCGAGGCATGCAATGTGGGTGACCCTAAAGATCTCAATATCTGTAGCACTTCTGGTTGTTGTATATTTGGCTATCGGACATAACGTATGGATCAAATGTTTAGCAGCAGCTTTAACATAATAAGTGAATTTGCTTGGAAGATACCTTTACTTTTAGTATCCATATTGTTAGATTCTGTTACAGACGTTTTATCAAGTGCACTTCATCCTTCGCTTGGAATCTCTTGTGGGCTTGTTCTTATAAACTTCATTGTTATATTAGTTACACCAACATGTTTCTGGACAAGAGTAAGAAGGGGATGTGGATGGCAACAACTAACAATGTACACCAACATGGGGACCTTTTATTTCATTGGAATGCCCATTTCTTGCTTGCTTGCCTTCGTCTTCAAGCTTTACTCCAAGGTGACATAACTGAGATATCTTAGCTTCACAAATCATGCATCACTTCTAATAACCTTATTATGAGCCTAGATTTGGAAATATAGGAGATGCACTTCGTAGCACAATTGCTTGGCCTATCAAGTACATTGTCGTTGACGATATCTCAACAGGTAACCATCGACATTTCATAGCTAGGTTGATCGAATTGAATTTGTTATGATTCTTATTGAAATATAGCAATTAGGATTAGCATTTGTTTATATTCTAAAGAATATAATTTCTCAATGTCACATATGATAAATGAAGTACCTCGCTTGGTGATCAAACTAGCTAGCAAGATCATGGAAACATTTGCGTACACTATGTTTTGATTTTGAGAATTGTGGACAACTTGTGTAATGGTCAAAAATTGTGTTCATCGAGAATATTTATGTAAGAATTGTCATCTTTGATCATGCAATATAGATTCTATCATTCAGATTTTGTGATATTAGAATGTGTGCATGAAAGTATTTTTTTGGATTTGTAAATGAAAACAAGCTAATAAATATTAGTGGTATTATACGACTTGGAGATAGAACTTAAGACAACTCTTAAACGCCATGAAATACTATTCCATGACAATTAAAACATTTCGTGGAGACAAAATTCATGGCGTTTAGCACACGTCGTAAAAGTCAAAGGGACGTCATTTGGAGAATGTCATGCCTACCAACTTTATGAAACAGTTTTCATAACGTTTTTAAAATGTCATGAAAATGTATATCTGTACTAGTGAGTCTCATCACGAGGATTGCACCTCTGACCAGAAAGATACGACTCATTGAGTCCCATAAGAAACTGCATAAGTTTTTGATCCTGTTCATTCTTCAGTATCTCCTTCATCGCACCACAGCTGCACACAGATTTAATCTGCAAACCGCTTTTCTCATCCCAAAGCCTCTTCAATCTTGTATAGAAACCAGCTATACCATCTACTACTTGAACTATGGTAGCTAGATCCTTCTGAACTTGAAACAGACATGCTCCATTGGACTGAGCGAATCGATCCTCAAGCTCATTTCACATGTCTTTAGCAGTAGTGAAGTACAAGACACTATCTCCTATTTCCTTATCAAGAGAATTAAAAATCCAGGACATGACAAAATCGTTTACCTGTTTCTAGATCGTTGCCTTCTCCTGATCGTTTTCATCCATCACAATGCTTCCATCCAGGAATCCTGTTTTATTTTTTGCAGCGGTCGCCATTATCATCGCTCGCTTCCAAGCGCCATAGCGTATTCCATCGAAAACCTTCGATACAAGCACATAACCTGGATCGTCAGAGTTCTGGAGATGCAGCGGATTTGAAGAATCGTAGGTGGATTTTCCATTTTCCGCCATGGCTGAGCAATTCTGGAAGAAGAAGAATCTGAAATCTGGAAGCAGAATTGAAGGAGTGAACAATCGCTCAAGAATGTTTTCTTCAATCGGAGAATTCCAAGCGAAACGTCAAAAGAAACCCTAGGGAAAGATCTAGAGCTTTGATACCATGTTAAACTTCAATCAGATCAATCGATTGATGTTTCTATGAACTAAAACAAAAGGAAGGAAGAATTAGTATTTGAAGATAAGGAAGAAATCAGTTAGAGAAGAAGAGGAGAAAAGAAGAGAGTAGCAGCATAGTTTCGGAAAGAATCTCTTCATTCATTGAACTGAATATTATTATGTTACTGAAAAAATGAAGATAAAGATCTTTCTCCCTATAAATACATAACATGGAACGGAAGTAAGCAGAGCAAGTCTTGCGAACGTGGCAAAGGCTGCGCCTATCACTAACCATTCCGTACTTCAATCCCAACAACTTATCAGTTCGCTGTATATATATGTTTATTGTGATCAATAAGAATTGATCAGCTCAACTTGTTACAGAACCTGAACTAACATGAACGTTATAAACTTTCATGCGATCCTCCTATGTACTTTTTTTTTTTTTTTTTTTTTTAT
>BSUD01000008.1:79941764-80037186 GCA_033239045.1 Fagopyrum esculentum
TTTTTTTTTTTTTTTTTTTTTTTTATATAGGATTCATCCATACTGTGCAAGTTTTGTACTACCTTTACTCGGTGAACTGGATCAAAACAAATCCAAATATAACAAGATTCACATTGAAAACGCTAAACATTGTTTTATTTGATTTTCATCCACTAACCATTCAATTTTCAAACAAAACAGATTCAAATACAGCATTAGAATATAGCTGTGGTCACGAGGAAGGCAAAATATATATCTCCATAGGACATGATCATCAATGCGATTTATACGGCTGGGCAGAGGCAGCGAAACCCAAACATATATAGCTGATGGATGCTGTCTCTTTTAAGCAAAGATATCTTGAATGGGCTTGGAGGCCTTCTGGAGATCGTTGGATTGCTGCTCCTTGGCCAGCTTCTTTAACCTTGCTAGTTCAAGGTCCTTGCTCATCTTCCTCCTGTACATCTCTGCAAATGTGATGGGCTCCTCTAAGATGGGCTTCTCGCCTTCCCTGATGGCCAGAGGGTACACTGTGGCCTCTGGAGCCGGGTTCTGGAAGGTGGCAATTGACAGACGGCTGCTGTTGGAGTTCACCACTGCTTGGTGGTCCGCGTTCCTGAACCTCCCGTTGCTTAAGTACTGTACCACCCACGCAATTCAGCAAAATTAAGGAGATTAGAGATGAATGTAAAAATGCAAATAAATGCATTATTGTATCTGTCATTCGTTGACAATGAGCAAGCAGACTGTCATACATAGAGGCATCATTGTATCTGTCATTCAACAAAATAAAACCTTTCAAGAAAGCAACAACCAGCCCACAAAATCTTATAATCACCACATATCAGTATGCATGCATCAGCAGGCAATTATGCAATTCTAGAACTTTGACATGTAAACTGCAATATTTTGTCAAAGATAAGTATGAACAATATTACATTCGAGTGAGAAGTTTTCTCAAACACCAACTTTTCAGATTAAACCATTTGGGAATTTCGACACCTAACACCAACTTTTCTGATGATCTTGAGATTTGTGTTCTCGTCAGTAAGCATGCTTTACGTTAAACTACCTACGGAAAATAGTTCATCATAACCGCTTTCCATTTTCTGAAAAAAATATTATTTATTACATTCAAGTGAGAAGTTTTCTTAAACAAGTCCTAAAACTAGTCAGCTTCATTTTATCCAATTCTGAAAATTGATTGACTGTATGGCTAATCATGCCTTCCAGGAATCAACCCCATAGAAACTTGATTATGTAAAGAAATAAGATGCACAACTTACATGACCATGGTCACCAAGGTTAACAACAAAGGCACCCTCAATGGGCTGGACAGTGATCCAGGTCTTGCCGTCATCCCTAGTGGCCTGGAGCCCTCCAACCTGGTCCTGGAGCAAGAGAGTTATGGTACCCGGGTCGGTGTGGCGCTTCAGCCCCAAGGTGAGGTCCGGTTGGGGACACTTTGGGTAGTAGTTGACAACAACTTTCTGGTCCATGTCAACACAAGCCTTGGTCAGTGCCTCGGTCTCAAGGCCCATGGCCTCAGAGAGGACACCCAGAAGCTTACAGGCTAGAGCCATGAGATTCTCACTGTATTTTTCGGTCACCTTCATCCATCCCTCTGGATTGTTTGGCCACCTTGAGTAGTCTCTACTCTTCAATGGGTATGAGAAGTATGTCACAATCTCACGCCAGTCTTGGACTGCCTCTCCCTACACAATTCAAAACAACATTACTGTAGAATCATCCATTTTCTAAGGAACAGTGAATTAGCAGCAACAAGGGTTCTGGTTAGGTCAAAATTTTCAGACGTGTATACCTGAAGATGACTGGACACGATGAATCCCCCCTTCTTGCCGCCGGACATATCAAATTTTAGCTTCTCTTCGGGAGGGAGGGCGAAGAACTCTCTAGCAAGGCGAGTCATCTCAGAGACGAGGGAAGTGTCGACGCCATGATCGACCACCTGGAAAATCCCCCATTCCTCGCAGGCCTCGACAATTTTCTTACAGATCTCCGCCCTCTTTCCGTCCACCTCGTCGATTCCAGCCAGCGAGATTACGGGAATCTCGTTGCTGAAATGATTGTAGGCCACCTTGGGCCTCTCGTCCTCGTCACGAACGAAGCTCAAATTGAGAGTCTTCTCCTCTGCAAGTGCTGTCAGTGTTGAGGGCTTTGCTACAGGCGCCATTGATTGTGAGTTTGTTGCCTATCAAGTGTTGGATGGAATGCTTGTGAGAGTGTAACAAATGCACGCATATATACTGGCGAGTAAGCGCCCTTGGGGCAAGGGAGGTTGGTGCGTGCGTAGGAGATGACTCTGTGGCAGATCGCACCTACCTCGCGTGCGTAGTCGTGGCCAACTACCCGCCATTGTTAAACCTTCTAGACGAGCAACTACTTCCTTGTTGCTGTCATAAATTGAAGGATGAAAACCTGGTCATGATTGGCTATACGTCTATACAATCTTTTTCTTTCCGAATATCAGTGGCCTAGTGGTCGGACCCTATGAGGATAGATTATATATATATATATATATATATATATATATATATATATATATATATATATATAGAGGATATATCATATGAGAACCGCCTCTAATGGAACATGAACATGAGAACAAATCGTGAACCCTCTCTCTCTCTTTATTGTTTTTAAAAAAATATGTATTGTATTATAGAAAAATTCAATGATAAATAAAAAACCATTTAATGGTTTAGATTAATGATAGAAAATGATAAATAAAAAACCATTTAATGTAAAATACTTACTCACTCTCATTAAAAGAGAGTGAACTCACTCTCTCTTAATTGTTTTTAAAAAATATGTATTGTATTATAGGAAACCATTAGTTAAAAAAGATTCACCAGATATCTCCTTCCTCCTCTCTATTATACGTTCAACTCCATTAACAGTTTTCCCCAATTCCGTCAAATCAAAAAACGAAACAATGGAAAACTCAAATTGAGTATGCATTTGTAAATTTATTCAATTCGGTCTCTCTACAACATCTGTTCAAGTCGATCATAACAACAGAATTCAACAAGTTGTCATATCTAGTCAAGAAAATCATATCCCGTCAAGAAAGCAATTTGTTTCTCCATATGCAAATCTGAGTAAGTGTATGTATTCAAATTTACTCTTTGTAATTTAAATTGGTTTGACATAACTCGTGTGAATAACCGATAGAATTGTAGAGTTGCATTGTTGAAACTCGTACGAAGAACCGATAGACTAAAAAAATTCGATGTTGATAATAAATCTAATAAACAGATTAACTACGAATAACACACTTGTATCATTTTAGTTTCAGTTGAAAAGATCATTATAATTACGAATAAACAAATTTTCGGTTGATAATAAATATAAAAACAACGTAACTACGAATAACACATTTGTATCATTTTAGTTTCAGTTGAATAGATCATTATAATTACGAATAAAATAAATTGACGTCTAATAAAATATTTGTTTTTTCAGACACAACCAAACAATGGGAGGTTCATAAGCCTAATAGAGTATCTGCTTCAAGAGTTTTCTAGAGACAAAGAAGTTCGTAATGGTGTTGATGAAGTTGTCCTTGATAGTATCCCAAGAAGCTTTGAATAAGAGGGAGTTGAAGCCGTCGGGGTCAGGCGCCTTGTCATCGCCCATGGAGAAAATGGCCAGCTTAATTTCCTCCAGAGTGACAAGGGAGGAGAGGTTCTTGAGGTTGAAGATCCTGTCAAAGCCAAGAACAAAGGTACTCGTATGAAAGGTTCCCTGGAGAATGCAACAACCAAGGTTGTAAAACCTTTAAGGAAGTGTGCTCGGTGTAAGAAACTTACAGATCATGACAAACGGAACTGCAAGGAAGTTATGTAGAATATAGTTAGTGTTATTTTGCATTATTTGAATTCGTAATTATTGAAACCTTTCAGTCCATTTAGAACTTAAGGCTTTTGATTAATAGCTGTTGTTTTATCTTTAAAAACAAATGCTTATCAACAATGTATTATTTCACTTAACAGTCGTTTGTAATTACGAATTTTCTGCTTAAATACATTGTTAAATCTCACTTTAAAAACATTTGTAATTACGAATAATCACTATTATGTCAAACACAAGTAAATAATATATTATTGACATTTTGGTTTAGAAACTTCATAGTGTAAATTATGCAAACATCCACGATACATCGATTAATAACTAGCCAAATCAAAGTAGACATTCACAAAATAAGTCAAACAATAATCCTAAAAAACCAAAAAAACTGTTAAGTTTGAAGATTTCAAGTTGCTAGTAGTAGAGTACATTAACTAAATGAAGTATATCTAAACGATCTTAGCATTGACCGTTTGTAATTACGAACTTAATGATTCTATACATTGTTATGTCTAACTAAAAAAACGCTTGTAATTACGAACTTAATGTTTGTATACATTGTTATAGATCACTTAAAAAACGTTTGTAATTACGAATAATTGCTTGTATACATTATAATATCTCACTTCAAAAACGGTTGTAATTACGAATAATCGCTATTATGTCAAACACATATCCTAAAAAACACACGACACATCGATTAACAATCAGTCAAATCAAAGTATACATAAACAAAATAAATCCAACAATAGTCCTAAAAAACCAAAAGCACAGCTAAGTTTGAAGATGTCAAGTTGCAACTAGTAGATTACATTAAGTCAAGGAAGTCTATCTAAACGTCAAGCTCCCGTTCCTCTTCATCACTAGTCAACTTCTCTTTTCCCTTTCCTTTAATGTCCTTAGGCTTGGTGACATTCTTCACAACTGCAGGAACAACATTTTCATTACTCTTCGCTATATGTGAAATACATTGGCTTCGATTTTACAAATAACAAAACAAACTATTTTAGCATCGTCATTATTCGTAATTAATGATGCATTATCATATTATTTAAAGGATGTAATCACAATTTATTCATAATTAACTACTATTTTCCATGTCAATCTAAATTTTTATATGTATAACATAATTATGAGAACATGTTGACTAATTAATTCCATGCCTACGAGTTTTTGTATAGCAAACATAAAAAAAAACCATAAATCACAAATGCACCCAATACGGTTTGTTAGGAAAAAAAAATACATACCGTCATCATTCTTCCGATTTTCCAATCACTAAACTCATGCTCTTTCCTCTAGTCTTTCTATCCAGCATCATAGAAATAGGCACGTCTTCGAAATCTTCAGAACTACCATCATCACAAACGAAGTGTTCCCCCTTTATAATTACTTTCTTCTTTCCCGATGTCTTTGTACCCACTAATCCATACCTTGGATTACGCTTCCTTTTGGAACTCAGATCTATAGTTTTCATTATACAACACAAAATAGTCTTCATTATCCAACACACAAAATAGTTTTCATTATACAACACAAAAAGTGACAACATAGCTACTTAAATTCAAATCTAAAATGCACTTCATATTCGCATTATTCATAATTTTTGGAATAGCATAAAACAAAGAGGACATAATGAGAGTTAATCATTACGGCACATTACTCAATTAATGGAAAGAAACAGTCTGAAGTACACAGTTATTGTTTACCATTACTTGGCAGGAGGATTTTGCTAGTATTAGCAACATTAGATTAGTAACTTGATCTAAGCAACATCACATAATGTATATTTCCATGGACAAAAGGAAAAGTTATAAAAAAAAAACATAACGCAAATCTTTCATGATATAGATGATTGAAAACATATGCATAATATATGTTAAATTATACTAGAGAACATAAAATAAAAACTCATAAAATAAATTAATAACTATGAATCATATTTACAAACTATCATGTTGATAACAAAAAATGCAGCATCAATATCATTCGCAATTATAGAATATATTTCCTCAACATATTCCAACAACATTACTTGAAGGTAACAAAAATTATTCATAATTAATAAAAAAAACAACAATGGCGCAAATATCAACACACCAATCACAAAACCACCAACAATTTCAACCAAGCAAGGCAAGGAAGACATACATACAGAAGAATCTGCCATTACTCTCAAAACTGTCCTCTCCAATCAAGCGAATTTCACAAGAGAGCTCTGCTGACACGAAACAAATTGCCCTACATATGACGTATTAATAATTTAGTATGCAAAAACAACCAACAAATCAACAAAGTGAAAACCTGTACACCAAACCTCCAAAGTTTCAGAAGAAACTTTGAATCAATTTTGATTCATAGTTATTAAGACATTTATTAAGAAACATGGGCTTCTTGATATATAATCACCGAAATGAAAGCCGGAAACAAACAAAAGCACTAAACCATGAACTCACAAACAACAAACAAATCAACAAAGTGAAAACCTGCAAGCTCAATCGATCGACGAAGAAAGAAACAATCAAGAGCTCACGAGCTTGAAAATCTAGAATGCAATAACTAGTAAGACGATGGCGACGGCGAACAAGGTATGACCTTCGCCGGTAAGACGACGGCGAACAAGGTATGACCTTCGCCGGTAAGACGAAAGAAATTATCAGTTGGTTTTATGAAAATACCTCAGATTTGAGTAGAGCGTTCGAGAAATTGAAGGGGCAGAGGCGTCGATTTAGGGTAAGCAGGGGCTCCATCAGCCAGCTTGTAATGGCACCGGGCGTAGTACAATGCGAGCAACACCGCTAGTTGTGCGGCCACAACCGAGTCACCGGGCGCAGTACATGGCAACCGAGTCGCCGGGCCACAATCGAGTTGCCGGAATGCTCCTCGCCGTCTAAGCTGCGCCACCAACACCGGAGGTCCCCTGATTCGGCGTCAAAAATCCTCTTTAACCGCCACAACCCTAAAATCTTCTTTCCGGATGTGCAGCGTGTATGGAGTGAAATTAGGGATTCCAAATTTTGAGATATGGGAAGCGCGTGTGTGTTAAAATATTCTTAATAATTACGATACTTACCCTAAATCTCGACCCTTAATAATAAACAATCCAACGGTCTACGATTGTTCTCATGTTCTCACGTTAGAGGTTGTTCTCATGGGAACCACACCCTACATATATATATATATATATATATATATATATATATATATATATATATATATATATATATATATATATATATATAGAAGATAGATCCTATGAGAACACCCCCTAACGTGAGAACATGAGAACAAATTCGTAATTATTATCAGTTTTGTTACGAAGGTGTCATATCGTTTAATGTATTATTCGTAGTTATTGTTGGTTGAGTGAATTATTCGTAGTTATTGTTGGATTCCTTATTATTATTATTATTATTCGTAGTTATTATTATTTTTTATATCTACTCTAAATCTCAACCCTTAATACTCACATCCAACGGTGTACGATTGTTCTCATGTTCTCACGTTAGGGGTGTTCTCATGGGAACCACACCCTATATATATATATATTCGGGGTTACTGATACGGCTTTTAATTTCCGGTAAAGCTGTGCGGCTGACACGTGTCCCAAAAAATTAATTTTTTTAATTTTTTTTCAGAAACGAATGAAAATGATGGTGCAAAACTTATAAAGGAATAATGCATAACTTATAAAAGTATAGCTTATGTATTATAATAGAATAGTTCATAATGCAAAACTTATAGAGGGATAATACATAACTTATAAAAGGATAGTTTATGAATTATAATATAATAGTTCATATCATATAAATGATTAATTTATAAATAATTTGATATAATATATTAAAAAATAATAGTTTATGAATTATAATAGAATAGTTTATAATATATAAACGATTAATTTATAAATAATTTGATATAATATATTAAAAAGTAATAGTTCAAGAATTATATCAGAATAGTTCAAAGTTTATAAGAGAATGGTGCAAAATTTATAACATGTTAGTTCATTATTGTTAAAAGTATGCAAATATATTTTCTTCAAAAAAAAAAAATGTGGGACACGTGTCAGCCGCACAGCCGGCCGCACAACCTTACAACAATAATGGGCCGTACCTGAACAACCCCCATATATATATATATATATATATATATATATATATATATATATATATATATATAGAGAGAGAGAGGCCGGTTCCGGTGAGTAGGTTTATATATATAGAGAGAGAGGTGCCGGTTTCGGCGAGTAGGTTTTTAGATACACGATATATTGATGACATTTTGGTAATTACAATAAATATGGAAAAAAATTTAGAATCTCAAAAATAAACAAAGAAACGGTCAAACCTCTCTTACATTTCTACATCCCACGTTCTTTTCTATATTTATGAACACCGATTGATAAAAACATGATTAATGACATGTAAAAACACTATGAACACCGATGAATAAAAACATGAACAATGACATATAAAAGTATGAATACTGAGTGTGTGCGAGCCCTAATTTGAACGTAAATGTATTTTTCCAAATTTTAAGTCAATTTACAAAGCTGTCATTAATAATGAGTAGGTGAGAGCCCTTGATTTAAAACTCATCCAATGAGCTGAGGAGCCACCAGCGCCAGTTGCTACATGTACCATTCTGATTAATGGTTTACCTGTTAAAGTTGTGTTTGTTACGGGTGCGACGCCCTCTTTCATTTCTGATGTATGTGTTGATAGACTGACCTTTGATACGGTAGAGGGGAAGCCCTTCGTTATAGGGTTACCCGATGGGGTCCTGCGAGAGGTACCCGAGAGGTACATGGTTGTCCTATACATTTAGGAAACCGTGATTTGTTAGTGGACTTCTTTGTCATGCCGCTAGTGCATGAGGAAGTTATTTTGGGTATGGATTGGATGGATAGACATCGTGCCATTTTAGATGTGGGTAGAAGGACCGTGACGGTATCTACCGAGTCGGGTCAGATAGAGATTTTCCGAGGTTGGGACCTTGGAAAGATGGGTATGGTTATTAGTGTAGTCTGAACGGCGAGATTGATTGCACAGGGTTGCGAGACCTTCTAGTGTTATGCCATGATGAAGGGTGAGAGTCCTGCATTAGAGGATACTCCTGTGGATTGCGATTTTTTGGACGTGTTTGACGAGCCATCCAGTTTGCCGCCTTAGAGGAGCGTGTACTTCGGTATAGAGTTGGAGCCTGGGACGAGACCGATCTCGAAGGCCCCATATCGTATGGCGCCTATCGAGTTGTTAGAGATGAAGAAGAAACTCGAGGAGTTGCCTGAGAAGGGCTTAATATGCCCTAGCATATCCCCGTGGGGTGCACCTGTCCTCTTCGTGCGGGAGAAGGACAAATCGTTGAGGTTGTGTATCAACTACAAAGAGCTGAACAAGGTGACCATCAAGAACAAGTATCCTTTGCTCCGCATTGACGACTTGTTAGATCAACTTTAGGGAGCGACTGTGATCTTCAGGATTGATCTACGCTCAGGATATCACCGGCTGAGGGTGAGAGAGCAGGATGTGCATAAGATGGCATTTCGGACTCGGTATGGCCACTACGAGTTTGTAATGATGCCATTCGGACTCACGAATGTGCCAGCCGTCTTTATGGAATTGATGAATGACATATTCATCGACTTCTTGGATCAGTTTATGGTGGTCTTTATAGACAATATTCAGGTGTACTGTCGTAGCAAAGAGGAGCATGGAGGACATCTGAGGACTGTGTTGTGAGTATTGCACGATAGATATTTGTATGCCAAGTTCTCTAAGTGCAAGTTCTGGATGCCAGAGGTAGCATTTCTGGGTCACATTTTTTCCGCCGAGTGGATCAAGGTTGATCCGGCGAAGATCGAGTCTGTAGCAGCGTGGACGACACCGACAAACGTCAAGGAAGTACGCAACTTCCTTGGCTTAGTCGGTTACTACCGTCGGTTTGTGGAGGGATTCTCTGTGATTGCCTGTCCACTCACTAGTTTGTTGAGGAAGACTACCTTGTTTGTATGGTCCGAGCCGTCTACTTAGAGTTTTGAGGAGCTGAAGAGACGTTTGACTTCCGTTCCCATCTTAGCGCAGCCGGAGGGCACATATGACATTTTTGTTTATAGTGGCGCATCCAAGCTAGGATTATGATGTGTTTTGATGCAACATGGTAGGGTGATTGCCTTTGCGTCTAGACAACTAAAGACGTATGAGGAGAACTACCTGACTCATAATCTAGAGTTGACTGCGATAGTTCATGTTTTGAAGATCTAGAGGCATTACTTGTATGGCATTACATGGCAAATCTTCACATACCATAAGAGTCTGAAGTATATTTTCACGCAGCGGGAATTGAATAACCGCCAACGTAGATGGCTTGAGCTGATCAAGGACTTTGACCTTGAGATTTTGTATCACCCAAGAAAGGCGAATGTTGTCGCCGATGCCCTTAAGAGGAAGACTCCTCGAGAGAAGGCGATTGCACGGCTGACGGTTCAGCCTCAGTTGCAGAGAGGTCTAGCGTGGCTAGAGATGGACATCCAGTTTCCTGATGTGGATGCCCTGTTGTTTACCTTAGAGGTTCTACCTATTCTGTTGGATGAGATCCAACGGAAACAAGAAACCTGCCCGACGTTGATGAGGATGTGAGATAGGATGTCTCAAAGTTAGGCCCAACAATTCTCCATAGGAGCAGATAGAGTGATGAGACGCCGCGAGCATGTCTGTGTACCCGCCGATGCGGGGTTGAGACAGAGGATTTTGCAGGAGGCTCACTCTACACATTACTCAGTACTCCCAAGTGCGAGTAAGATGTACCAGGATGTGAGACGTTCATATTGGTGGGGAGGGCTGAAGCCCGATGTAGCCAGATTTATGGCACAATGTTCGACCTGTCAGTAGGTCAAGATAGAGTTGCAGACCCGGAGGAGAACTCTATCCACTCTAGTGCCGCAGTGGAAGTGGGAGGACATCTCCATGGACATTGTGACGGGATTGAAGCCGAGTAGGAGTTTTTATGCCATTTGGGTATTGTTGACAGATTGGCGAAGACTGCACGTTTCATCCCTATTATGGAAATGTGGCCAGTGAGCCGGTTGGCTGAGGAGTTCGCTAGGCAAATAGTGAAACTTCATGGTGTACCGAGGACGATCGTCTCAGATCAAGATGGGAGATTTACCTCGAGATTTTGACAGCAGATACAGACTAACTTGGGCACGAGTTTGCATTTTACGATTGTGTTTTATCCTCAAACAGATGGTAAGTCAAGAGAGGACTAGTTAGACCCTGGAGGATATGCTGAGAGCTTGTGTACTGGACTGGGGGCAGGTGTGGTCAAATCACTTCGCATTGGTTGATTTTTCGTACAACAACTAGCATGCATCGATTGGGATGGCCCCATATGAGGCACTGTATGGACGGAGATGTCATACGCCGTTATGTTGGGATGAGCCTAGTAGTATTAGTGGTATAGTGCCTGAGCAGATTCAAGATGATATTGCCCGAGTAGCACTGATCAAAGAGTGGATGCTAGCTGCACAGAGTCGCCAGAAGTCATATACCGACAAGAGGCGTAGACCTCTAGAGTTAAGGGTTGGGGCTCATGATTGGCTGAGAGTATCCCCGACGCATGACTTCAGATGTTTCGGCATAAAAGGGAAGCTGAGTTCTCGATGTGTCGGTCTTTTTAAGATTGTGGATAGAGGTGGGAGAGCATCGTACAGACTTGCTTTACCCCGAGGTTAGAGGGTATTCACCTTGTGTTTCATGTGTCTCAGCTAAGGATAGTACATACCAGATCCGAGACACATTGTTTGCTATGATGACTTGGTGGTCGAGCCAGAACACACGTTTTTTGAGCATCCAGTTGCAGTCCTAAAATGGGGTGTGAGACGCCTGCGTTCCAAGGACATTCCTATGTTAACGATACAATGGTCGAGATGAGGACCTGATGATGCTACATGGAAAATAGAGGATAGTATCCAGAGGAACTATCCACAGTTCTATACCCAGATAGATGTACGTGTAGGATAGACGAGTAGATCTTAGTGCTATCTTTGTGAGTGATATGTTTCTGTGCTAGTTGTGATATTTGTATATGATCTTGTTAGATCTTGTTGTGCTAGCGCGAGTTGCGATTATAGTTGGGGATGGTTCTTCCTCCATGCTATTGAGATAGCGTTATAGTTTAACTGGAGATGGTTATTTCTCCATGCTATTGTGTTATGGGTATAATTTGGCTGAAGACGGTTTTACTCCACGCCCTTGCGTTATGACTACAATTTGGTTGGAGATGGTGTTCCTCCATGCCTTTGTGATGTGGTTTTGGGTTGGCTAGAGATGGTTTTCCTCTATGTCATTGGGTAGCGTTTGTGTTTATGTTGTTGGAATAGATGATTCCTCCATGCTTGTGCTTTGAGGTTATAGAGCATTATAGGTTGATACCTTCTGAGCGGAGAATTGATACCTCCGATAGAGAGAGTTGTATACCTCAACGCATGGGTCCGAGAGGATTTGGAAATTGTTCAAGTTTCGGGACAAAACTTGTTTTTAGGGGAATCTGATGTAATATCCTTAGCTTTTTAGGGATCCCACCCTTGCGCCATGGCTTGGCCGTAGGTGCGGACGCCGTCCTCGCGGTTTTTGCAAGGTGGGCGCCGCCCTTTTAGCCATCTTTCTTTTTCCTTTGCTTCCTCTTTAAGTCTTTCTTTCCCCCTCCTACTGAGGGTTTCTGATGCGGGGATAAGCCTCAGTTCCCGATCTAGATTGAAAGTCCTTAATTGGGATAAAAATCGGACTGTTCTATAGGAAAAATCGGTCGATTTATCTCAAGAACATGTCGATTTTTTGACAAACTCAGAACACGAATTAGTGAATGATATGGAAAGAAAAGAAAATGATTATGGAATGATAAATGGAAGATATAAGAAGATATGAACCAAGATAGTTCCGCAAAAGAACCTTGACTAATGATGTGTCAAAACCCTTAAACGAGAAGATCACCTTAACCCGCACTTCTTTAACCTTACACAAGCCTTCTAAGTAAGACAAGTACAAGGAGGGACTAGGATCGACCAGGAGCACCAACCTTCAATAAGATTAACACACACAAGCACAATCTAGCAAGAACGTCACAACAATTCAACCAAAACTCTTCTTTGATTGAATAACAATGAATAAAGTACGTACTCCGTAAGTGAAGCCGTAAGTTCACATAATATGTGGAAAATATCTCAAATCTAATCTACTAAACAATTTCCCCCTCTAAGGCTATTTATAGGGAAAATTTAACCTACTAAAACTAGGAAAAGCTAAAAAGATATGATTTATAAAATATATCTTGTGAAATATAATCTAGAAAAGATATCTTAAAAAGATATAAAATATAAAAAGATAGAATCTAATTTCCTAAGATAGTCTGAGAGATTTTAAGGAATTATACAAGATATATTTGCCAAAAGATAGAAGATCATGGCCGGATCCCTTGCAACTCGTTCCGGGGAAAGAAATGAAATCGACTGAATTTCTTACAGGAAAATCGGTCGATTTGTCTAAAAAAATCGGTCGATTTTCTTTTCTGGAACTTCTTCCTTGCTTTTATCTTTCTTCCTTTCTTGATGGATGTTCTTGGTCGTGGCTTGACTCTTCTATAACAGTCAACAATGCCACTAAATAACTCCTGAGAGTGATGAGAGTTTCCTTGAGTGTAAATGTCATGAGAAGATCCGTAACTTCCTCTTGGATTGCTTTAGCTCTTGACCGCGTGATCGCTCCATCCATAATTGAATCTGAAGAAGGTGAAAGTGAAGGAGTTGTTTGCTTATCTTTTAATGCTTTACCCTTTGAGCGTGTAACTAGTCCTTGTATTGGAGATGGTCCCACAACAGACTCCCTTCTTGAGAAGGATTCGTCCTCAAATCTCCGCTACGCTCATCTCTAAGCTCATATGGACTTAAATCACCAACGTTGAAGATGGGACTTACACCATAGTCAACTGGAAGCTCTAGAATATAAGCATTATCACCAACTTTCCTCTTGACCTTAAAAGGTCTGTCTCCACGTGAAGATAACTTAGAATTTCGCTTTTCCGGAAATCGCTCCTTCCATAGATGTAACCATACAAGATCTCCGGGTTTGAATAGCATCTCCTTGCGACGCCGATTTGCCTTGGAAGCAACGGAAATCCCTTTTTGCTCCAGCCGTGAGCGTGTTTTCTCATGTAACTCCTTTATGAACTCCACCTGATTTCCTGCAACAAAATCTACTCGCTCCTCTAAAGGCAACAGTATAAGATCAAAGGGAGTCAAAGGATTCACTCCATAAACACACTCAAACGGCGTTAGGTTAGTAGATGAATGCAAGGTACGCTTATAAGCAAATTCAACATGTGGTAATACATCTTCCCAAGCATTCAAATTATCTTTCAAAACAGCTCGTAAAATCGTAGTCAAAGTCCGATTAGTTACCTCCGTTTGACCATCCGTTTGAGGATGACTAGAAGTTTGAAAACAACAACTTTGTGTCTAGCTTTCCCCAAATCGACTTCCAAAAGAAACTAAGGAACTTGACATCTCTATCGCTCACAATAGTTCTTGGAACTCCATGCAATCTAACAACTTCCTTGAAAAACAAGTTAGCTATATTATATGCATCATCAGTTTTATGGCAAGCGATAAAATGAGCCATTTTAGAAAAACGATCAACAACCACAAATATAGAATCTCTCCCCTTCTTAGTCCTTGGAAAACCTACAACAAAATCCATACTTATATCAAGCCAAGGTGATGTAGGAATAGGTCGAGGAGTATATAAACCATGTGGTTTTAGTCTTGATTTTTCCTTTAGACAAACAAGGCATCTATTAATCAAGTGTTCAACATCCTTGAGCATATGAGGCCAAAAAAAGTGAGAATGAAGCATGTGATAAGTCTTATCTCTTCCAAAGTGTCCCATTAAACCTCCCATATGTGCTTCCTCAACTAATAATAATCTCAGAGAACATCTAGGAATACAAAATTTATCCTCATGAAACAAAAATCCTTCAAAAAGATAATACTTATCTCTCGTATGGGACAAAAATCGGCCAGAAAATCGGCCGAATTTTCTGATGCTAGGTCGATTTTGCATCCAGTGTAGATGTTGCCAAAGTCTTCATCATCCTCGTAAAGTTCTTTGATATAATGGAATCCTAGGACTTTGGAATCAATTGTTGTGATCAAAGTATACCTCCTAGAAAGGGCATCCGCTACGACATTATCCTTCCCTTTCTTATATTTGATAAAATAAGGAAATGTCTCGATAATCTCCATCCATCGCCCATGTCTCTGTCCAACTTATCTTCTTACATGAGTACACCTCCTATACCAATACCTGAAGCGTCGCACTCTACTTCAAAGGGTTTGGTGAAGTCCGGAAGTGCAAGGAGAGGTGCATTTGATAGTCGCCTCTTTAGTTCCGAAAATGCGTTCTCTTGCGCTTCTCCCCACTCAAACGGTACTTGCTTCTTCGTGAGCTGCGTGAGAAAGGTTGTGATTATGCTAAAAATCCTTCACAAAGCACCTATAGAATGTTGCCAATCCATGGAAAGATCGCACATGTCCGACGGTGGTAGGTGTAGGCCATTCTTGAATGGCTTTAATCTTCTGTTTATCCACCTCAAGTTCTCTTGTGCTGACAACAAATCCAAGGAAAACAACTTGATTAGTACTAAACTCGCATTTCTTAATGTTAGCATATAATGATTCAGATCTAAGAGTTGAGAGTACTTCCCTTAAGTGTTCTTCATGCTCCTCAATGGATTTGCTATAAATGAGGATGTCATCAAAGTAAACAACCACAAACTTTGCAATAAAGTGGCGTAAGACATGATTCATTAATCTCATAAAGGTACTAGGAGCATTAGTCAAACTAAAAGGCATTACCAACCACTCGTAAAGTCCAAATTTGGTCTTGAATGTTGTCGTCCATTCATCTCCCTCCCTCATTCGGATTTGATGATATCCACTCTTGAGGTCAATCTTCGAAAACAAAGTGTAACCGCTCAACTCATCTAGCATATCATCTAATCGGGGAATGGGTGTCTATACTTGATAGTGATGTTGTTGAATGCTCGACAATCCACACACATCCTCCAAGTGTTGTCCTTTTTGGGTACCAATAGAACTGGGACCGCACAAGGACTTAATCTTTCACGTACATAACCTTTGTTCAAAAGGTCTTGTACTTGGTCTTGTATTTCTTGGCTTTCTTGCGGACTCATCCTATACGCAGGGCGATTAGGAAGTGAAGATCCAGGAATGAAATCAATCTGATGCTCAATGCCTCAAAATGATGGAAGTCCGGCAGGAATCTCATCCGGAGATACGTCCGTGAATTCATTTAAGGCCTGTAAAATATTTGAAGGCAAAGCGGCCTTCACATCATCACTCAAGGTTAGTAGACTCTTATATAAACTCAATAAAGAAAGATCTAAGGGAAGATAATCATCGATAAACTCCCTTTTTGATGAAAGAAGGGCTCGTTGTTGTCCTAGAGAGGAAAAATCGGATGAGCTACAGAAAAATCAGTCGATTTTTCCTTGGGCAGGATGATTTTCTTTAGAAATCGGCCAATTTGTCGATGGTTTGCCCGATTTTCCTTCTTTGAGAGTTAATTCTTTCTCTTTCTGCTTGCATTTCTCCTTCTTATTGTCGTAATGTTCGGCAATCTGCAGGGGAGTCATGGGTTTGAGCGTAATGGCTTTCCCTTTAAACTCAAACGAGTGTTTGTTAGAAAATCCATTATGCGTCACCTTTCTATCAAATTGCCAAGGTCGGCCTAATAAAATATGACAAGCTTGCATAGGCACAACATCACAAACAACAATATCCTCATATTTGCCCAAAGTAAACGCAATACGAGCATGTTTATGAACTTTCAATTCTCCACAATCATTCATCCAATGCAATTTATAAGGTCGAGGATGGTAGAAGGTAGTGATTTGCAACTTAATGATCAATTCTTCACTAGCAATGTTGCAACAACTGCCCCCATCAATAATCATGTTACAAACCTTTCCTTGAACAAGACATCGAGTATGAAAAAGGTTTTCACGTTGGTTATCCTCACATAAATCAATTTTAGCATGCAAAGTGCGTCTAGCAATTAAGGAATCACCATGTTCATATTCACAATCCCTATCACTTTGATTATCATGCTCATGCTCATGTAGTGCATTGATATGGATATGATCATGCTCAGTTTCTTCCTCACTTTCATATTGTCCTTGTTGATTAATAAATAAAACTCGTTTTGTAGGACAATCACACATATAATGACCCCTTCCTTGACATTCAAAACAAATAATATCTCGAGATCGTGGGGTAGGGTTAGAGGTACTCCCTTCATGGTTCTATGAAGGCTCATTCAAAGGACGAGATTGAGTAGACGGCTTGGGAGCTGCTAGATCGGGCAAAGAACGTTTTCCATCATCATTCTGGGAAGAAAATCTGTCGATTTTCCTATTAATCGGTTGATTTTTTCTTCTTTGGAGTCCAATAAGTCGTTCCTTGATTCCGTCCTTTGAGCTTCTTCTCCACCCTGATAGCCAAATGTAATAAATTAGTCATAGAAACATAGGGATAGAGGTCAATTTCATTAGCTAAAGAAGGATGTAAGATTCTTAGAACTCGAGCCATAATAGACTCCTCATCCTCTTGTATGTTGGCTTTAACCATTGCCGTTTGCATGGCGGTGTAGACTTCCTCTACGGACATGGAACCTTGCTTGAGGTTCTACAAATTTTTTTCTCAACTCCTGCCCGTAGTGTGGTGGCACAAATCTGACTTTCATTAAAGGCTTCATCCGTTCCCAAGTATTGATGTCTAGTTCGCCCGTTCTTCTCCTTTCTTTGATGAGATGATCCCACCAAATAAGAGCGTATCCTTGGAATTCCAACGCAGCAAGTTGGATCTTCCTTTGCTCACTTAAGTTATGGCAAGACCAAAGTTGTTCAATTTTGGTTTCCCATTCCATGTAGGCATCCGGATCGCATCGTCCTTCAAGACTTGGAATTTTGACCTTGACCTTCCCAAGTCCGTCACTATCCGGTTGAGGTCGATTATGTTCATTATAGCGTCCTCTTCGTGGATGACGTCGTGGGTTTTCTCTCCACATTGCCTCATCCTCTTCATCACTCATGTCCTGAAATTCGTCACCAAAAAGTGGATTGTGGTTAGTATTAACGAACTGATTAGGATGGGCATTACCGGGCATCGGTGGATGATTTATAGCTGAAACTTGAGGGGGTGGTGGTGGTGGATTAGAGGAGCTTGCGCCTACTTCATAAACAGCCTTTGGATCGAATCGTAAGCGAGATTCGGATCGGTAATTTGCATTAGGCCTTGCTTCCACTTGTTCAATCCGTTTATCCATGTTGGTCATTTTGGTCATGATTTGCTTGAGCATGTCCGCTATATCCGGATTGTTGTCCTTCTGAGAACCATTTGGACTATCTCTTTCTGACATATATACCAACACGCACAGTAACAACAAACTTATTAAGTTAGAGAAATCGAAAAGACCTTTCTTATTTTCTCTCGCACTCACGCTCTTGTTGTGTTGTCGCAAGCTGGTTGACGGAATTGACTTGTATGGATTAATCTTTCTTTACAAATCAGCGCCTTGGCCTCCCTATAACTTCTTGACTGAATCAAGTAGTCAACTTGGTTCGGTTAAAGATTCTTGTGGGGTGCGATGGTTAAGGAATCCCTGTAAGAAGTTTATTCCACACACGACAAGGTAGAAAGAAAGATTGCGGATAGATAACTAGTATGTTAAGAAGTATAGATACTAACTAACACACTCAAAGAAAGACTCAGTGTTTAGAATAGAAAAGAGGCTATGGAAAAGCACGCAAGAGATTAAGAAGAGAGAAGAACATACCTTGAGTTGCGAAGTTTAAGAAAGAGAGATAGCCGGATTTGGGTTTAGGCATGGTTAGATCTCTTTGATTGCTTCAAGGTATATACTGGAACTCTTCTGTTATAATACTCACGCACAGGGTTCACTTCAATTCTGCAAAGTATGCCTCAAAGATTTCTTCGAATTTTGGCAACAGTAGAAAAAATCGGGTGAAAAATCGGTTGATTTTTCTTTAAAGAGGTCGATTTTTCTTTGAAAACTCGACTCTTGATTGCGACGTTCAAGAACTTTCTTTCTTTTCTTTTGTTTTCTGTATTGGCGAGGTTTCAAAGGTCAACGGCTGGCTTGTGTTTGGTTGATGGCGTTTCTCCCTTCCACAACTTACACAAATCAACGCACGTTAAACTCAAATAATCTCGCAAAGATGGCGAACAAGAAAAGACTCAACTTTTAAAGACTCAAAGTAGACTAAAAAAAAATCAAACCTTTTTATGAACGTTTGGACTTCAATCAATTAGCTTTGATACCACTTTGATGCGGGGATAAGCAGTTCCCGATCTAGATTGAAAGTCCTTAACTGGGATAAATGTAACAGTAAAAAATCGAAGATGACCTAATCAAGAATTTTAAGGAATTAAATCCGTTTTAACATAAGATACCTCTCGAGGTAACTTGCTCCTAGATGATATTACAACCCGGTGTTATTTGGAGCATTTGGGAACTTCAATTAATAAAAATGCAGCTGAGAGAAATGATCAGGACATCGGACATGTCCTAGATATGAAAAAACATGGAAAGGCAAAACGGCCAAAACAGTCGCTATTTTATTTCTTAGCGGCTAAGAAAGATGGCTTAGGAATACGCATTTTTCAAGACAATTTCGGAATAATTATCCATACAATATTCCAGATTTATTATTCCAATTTCGATAAGTTTGGAGAAGGGGGCTTAAACCGCTTTTGGATCGGTGAAAGGATAATTATGGACCCCGCTAAAGGATAATTATCGTCTTCGCTATAAATAGCGTAAATATCGTTTATTAATTCATTTCCTTTCACGTTTCCTCGTAAAAGCTCTGATTTCTCTCAATCTTCAAACTCAGATCTACTCTCCGTTTGTAATCCGATTTCAAATCCGTTTGAGTTTTTGGATTCCTCTCTTCATTCTGTTCATTTTGGTACCGAGTTTCTACATTTCCGAGCAAGGGAAGGTCTGGTCGAGCATATATGATACTAGGGAGGTTCCGTTGCTCAGATTCCGGTGAATTTGATGGTGTCCGAGCGTAGCCTGCATCGTTGTGATTCCGAATCTTCTTTCGGATCATCAATCGGGTTAGTAACGAATAAGTTATGAATTTATTCGTTTTCCGTATTGCGATTTGGCCTAAATTGACCTTAGGCTTGTCAAAATGGATAATTGGAAATTCCATTATGCTCGTTACATTATTCTGGTGATTATGGATTGTTTGTTTGATGAGATTTGATGACATGAGGGTTTAGAAATTGTCTGCGGGTAAAACGTTATTCTGGCGAAATTTAATTAATTAATTGAAGGTTAATTAAGTAAATTGGGATTCTAAAGAAGGCTATAAGTTAATTAAATTCAAAGGAATGAATTTAATTGGTGTTTGAATCGAGAAGTTTAATACAAGGAATATGATATTATCAATAGGTGTTGTTGAAGGTTTTGGTCTAACTGTAGCTTAATTGCTTTGTGAGCGTATCCAAGCACGATATAGGAGGATAGTCCGAGTGGAAAACGGACTAAATAGTTGGTTTGCGAGGTTTTATTGTTTTTACTTGCGAGGTAAGTGTATATGAATTACACTTGCTTAATATATGTTATGTATTTAATATGCCATGATTTTATGCATGCTTGAGTACGTGTATATATCTGTTTGTTATTATTTTATGCATGCTTATATATATATATCAGTGGAATGATGATGATGACTTGATATGATTTATGAATGCATGCATGAGGTACATGAGATGATAATGGAAAGAATATGATGGAAGAATATGATGAAAGCATGAAATTGAGTTATGATATGGAAGTGATAAGATATGATGATAATTGATTAATTAGCCCAACTGGGTACCGCACGGGTTTCCGGGGGACGAGGTTGCTACCTGATCTACAGGGGGCCTCGGAGGTCGCTACCTGATCTACAGGGGGCCTCAAGATGAGAAAATAGTCCAAGATCACAACCTGATCTACAGGGGGTCTTAGGACAAGATGACCGAGGTCGCTACCTGATCTATAGGGGGCCTAGGACGCTATCGGGTTGGCCAACCGAAAGAAAAAAAAAAAGAAAGAAAGAAAAAAAATACGAAAGCAATGAGAAAATATATCGTACGATCAGTTGGAGCTAGTTAGTTAATTATCACCTATGCATCGATGCAATCGAGTCTAGCATGTTATATGTTATGTGATGATGATTTATATGTGATGGTATGATATGAGATATTTATATGAGATTATATGTTTATATGTGGTGTGATAATATGCTTGATTGTTTATATGCTATGTGTTATGGATGGTTGTGGATGTAATGTGAATGTGGACATGTATGTGTGTGCTTTGGAATGTGAGAAAAAGGGTATAGAGTGTCCTTTGGGGACGGGATATTAGATACTTATATATATTGGGGAGTGTGATTTGTATACTCTTACTGAGCGTGTGGCTCATTGTTATTATATCCACATTTTATTTCAGCTACTCAGACTCGGCCTGACCAAGGCAAGGACGTTGGACCCAACACTTGGATTTGAGATCATATCAGGTGGGCTGTAATGGGATGCTACGGCCTAGGATGTTTTGTGTGGTTTTAAACAGTTGTGGTTTGTTAACAGGGTTTTATGACGTATGTTAGTATGTATATATGTTGTGAATATGATTGTAAGATAAAGTTATAAAAATTTACGTTTTCCGTTTTTCCGCTTATTGCTTTAAACAGGGTTAATTAAATGGTCATAAACTAGAAATGAAATAGGTGTCACAATAAAAATCGGGCTATTCTATAGAAAAAATCGGTCGATTTATCTCAAGAACATGTCGATTTTTCGACAAACTCAGAACACGGATTAGTGAATGTATGGAAAGAAAAGAAGATGATTATGGAATGATAAATGGAAGATATAGGAAGATATGAACCAAGATAGTTCCGCAAAAGAACCTTGACCAGTGATATGTCAAAACCCTTAAACGAGAAGATCACCTTAATCCGAACTTCTGTAACCTTACACAAGCCTTCTAAGTAAGACAAGCATAAGGAGGGACTAGGATCGACTAGGAGCACCAACCTTCAATAAGTTTAACACACACAAGCATAATCTAGCAAGAACGTCACAACAATTCAACCAAAACTCTCCTTTGATTGAATAGCAATGAATAAAGTACGTACTTCGTAAGTGAAGCCGTAAGTTCACACAATATGTGGAAAATATCTCAAATATAATCTACTAAACAATCTCCCCCTCTAAAGCTATTTATAGGGAAGATTAAACCTACTAAAACTAGGAAAAACTAAAAAGATATGATTTATAAAATATATCTTGTGAAAGATAATCTAGAAAAGATATCTTAAAAAGATATAAAATATAAAATATAAAAAGATAGAATCTAATTCCCAAAGATAGTCTAAGATATTTTAAGGAATTATACAAGATATATTTGCCAAAAGATAGAAGATCATGGCCGGATCTCTTGCAACTCGTTCCAGTGAAAGAAATGAAATCGACTGAATTTCTTACCGGAAAATCGATCGATTTTTTTGAAAAAATCGGTAGGTTTTATTTTCTGGAACTTCTTCCTTGCTTTTATCTTTCTTTCTTGCTTGATGAATCTTCTTGGTCGTGGCTTGGCTCTTCTATAACAGTCAAAAATGTCACTAAGGAACTCCTGAGAGTGATGAGAGTTTCCTTGAGTGTAAATGTCATGAGAAGATGCGTAACTTCGTCTTGGATTGCTTTAGATCTTGACCGTGTGATCGCTCCATCCATAATTGAATCTGAACAAGGTGAAAGTGAAGGAGTTGTTGGCTTATCCTTTAATGCATTAGCCTTTGAGCGTGTAACTGGTCCTTGTATTGGAGATGGTCCCACATCAGTTTCCTTTTGCTCTTCCAAACTTCATCTTCCACATTCATCTTCTTCCTCTCTTTCTCTTGGTTTCTTCTTGTGGATCTTCTTTGATCATGATCCAAGAGTGAGAATTTGTGTGTGCTTGTGATATTTGAGTTGATGAGGTTGTTGTTGGTTGTTGTGGCTTGAGAGGCCAACTTGTGTGTGTGTGTGTTCGTTTTGGGTTCAACAGTGGTAAGTTTTCCTTCCTCTTCTTCCATCCTCTTCTTCTTCTTCTTCTTCTTCTTCTTCTTCTTCTTCTTCTTCTTCTTCTTCTTCTTCTTCTTCTTCTTCTTCTTCTTCTTCTTCTTCTTGGTTTGATTCCCACAAGTTGATCTTGTGTTGATTTTCTAGACAATTGATGATGTTTATATGTAAGTATATGTGATGTTGGTTGCCTTTGGCACTAGAAGAAGTGAAGAGTTTGAACCAAGGATTGAAGAAAAGCAAGAAATCGCCTTCTACAGTGTTGGCCGCCCCCGCGACTAAGGTGCGTCACCGTCCTTGCGGCTGAGAGTCACCGCCCCTACGGCGTGTCACCGCTTCCGCGCCTTCCCGTTTACGCAGGTGCTTCTTGTCCAGGACATACCAAGTGTGGTATGTGTCCTTCCTTTCCTTATTGCTTTAGTTGAGTTGTGAGAGCTTGTGAGTTTTGTATATGCTGATGTTGATGATGTTGTATGTTGAGGTAATGCCTTAGGCATTTGTGAGTTGTGATGTAAATCGAGGTTTAGTTATGGGTTGATTTGGGGTATAATCTTGGGGTGTAGGAGGTGGAATCTCCTAGCTTTGGATAGTGTTTGTTATTGTGTGTGCCTTACTGATGCAGACACTAATCGTTTCCTCGAGAGGAAACTATGACCACGTGGTGTTTGTGCATATGAATGTTGCATTGATAGCCTAACCGGACTAGGACGACCGTATATGTATATTAGTTGGCCAAAGTGCATTATAACCAGATTGTGACAACTTGCCTGAAGCTCGTCGAGAGTGTGGGGGTTCTCTGCAACCAGTCTACCAGGGGAGGCTTGATCCCCAATTCCTAACCTGTGTGGTTAAAGGGGACAAATGCGAGGTTCTGGGTGCTCCTCATGTCACAAAATAAGTTGAATTAGTAATGGTATAACGTAATGAAGATAATAAATGGATCTATGTGTAAGCATTGCATATTGTGATGTGATGATGTGTTTGTATGTGCTATTGCTATAATTCTTATTCATGAATTGTTAGCTAACGGTTTTATACCGTGTTGTAGATATTCTACAAGATAGGAAGATTGCAGAGTGATCCAGATGGGTGATCGGCCGAGGGCTTCCGTACATTAGGATGCGTGGGTTTTGGGATGTTTTGTACACAGATGTAGATGTGGTTGCCGTTTTGTAATCGGCTGTGATTCCGTATATGTTTTGATATATGATCATACCGTTTTATGTATTTGGTTTTATATTTATTTTTTCCTTGTTGTAAAATCTATTGAACTTGTTGTCAAGGTAGGGTCAAGATCCATTGTGAGATCCTAGCCCAGTAACGCTCCGAGTCTTACGGATTCGGGGTGTTACAAATACCAATAATCTTGTTCTTTTCAAAATATATCAATGAAATCTCTTTAGAGTATTCACAATCCAAAATAAACACGCCACCACTAATATGGCACATTAAATCAAGTCAAGACATTCTCAATAACTTTTAAAATCCATGTATCAACTCATTTCTCATACTCAATCAAAGATATCATCAAATACTTCATAAGCTTTCGATAATTCTTTTCTTTGAACACATAATGTATATATAATAAATACTAAACCAATCATTTTTCAAAATGTCAAATCATGCATGTAACAAGATAGATGTCATAAACTTAATCATGCTCATATAAAAGGCTCACAAGTAATTGCCTCGATAAATCTTTCTCGACTAACAGCCAAAACGACAACGTCAACTCACAAATGACCTAAACAAGTAAAAGATCACACAATCAACAAACATATATGATATCGTAACAAAACACCATCTAATAGGTGTATAAGTGACTTACGTAATCCCAACTCGAGTTTGGATTGTACTTCACTTGGGGTTTGCCAAAACCCGTTTATCCAATGAATAAGAACCTAGAATGTTCAACTAGGCATATCAATCAAAATTCCAATTCATAACCCATAACAACTTCTCAATCAAGAGTTTTTAGAACACTCATGTAGCGTCGGCGGAACAAAATGTGATCGAAGGTTGTCGAATTTCAACTTGAGTTAAACCTTTCGAAGTTGTTTCCAAACCTAAACCAAAACAACTAAACAAGTTTAACTCTATTTTCTAAACTTGGATCATAAAACGTAATATATATATATATATATATATATATATATATATATATATATATATATATATATATATATATATATATATATATATATATAGAGCTTAAATATCATAATTGAAAACTCCACCTTGATTAAAATGTTTTATAGGTGTTGATGATGGAAGACTTAACACAAATGTAGTAGTTGGATATACTAACAATGTATTGATTATATTCTCTAGATATTTGGTTGGTTTGAATTCAGTGCAGGTTTTATCTAAATGTCAAGGACCTTGATATGAATTTCAAGGACCTTGAAGTATAACTCAAGGACAAAGGAAGATAGCGTTTACAAAGGGACAATTCAAGGACCTTGGAGTTATAGATGCACAAAACAAGGATTCAAATGAGCTGAAGATTTTCCAGGAAGATTCTTTAACAAAAAGATCTCATCAACCGAAGAAAGATCTCAACCGAAGATTAGAGAATTTTTTCAGAAGATTTTCTAAACAAAAAGCGGCAAGAATAATATCTTCTCTCTCTCGATTCAAAAGACGAGAAGATCAAGGAGTTAAGGACTCGACATGTTCTCATGAGCTGAATATTTGCAACGTCTACCTTATCTTGAAACAAGAAATAATCTTCATGGAGAAGAAGATTCATCTTCAAACGGTCATCTCTACAACGGCTAGAAGACCTCTCCATAGAAGAGTATAAATGGAGATGATGGTCGTAGAAGACAGATACACAAGCTTACACAGGAAAACATCTTTGCATCTTCTAGCAACTTGATCATCTTCATTCGTTGTTTTTCTTTCTCTCATTCACACTAAAGCTTTATCCCCTTAGAAAGAGATGATCACATGAATTATATACCATTACAATCTTGCATATTGTAGAGGTTTACCTCAATTTACCTTGCATTTGGAGAGAATTTATGTACCTTTTAGGCTTATTTCATTTATATTCCAAAAATAGAGGTCTACACGAGTTTTGGTTGAAATATAGGTGAATTCGGTGGATTTGGAAGCAAAAGTGGAGCAAGGAGCATCTAAGGCTAATAAGGAAGCTTAAGGAGTCGTAGAGGAGTCACAAAGAGCAAAGGAAGTGTGAAAGAGAGTCATAAAAGGGAGGAAGGAAACAAGCCAAGAGACGAGCATTCTCTGTTGTAGAAAATCATGTCATTCATTTTAAAAATCGGACGATTTTTCTCTCTGAAAATCGAACGATTTTCTTCTTTGTTTTGACAGCACGATTTTCTACAGCTTTCGGCCAAAGAAATATCACGACCCAAAGCCCATCGCTTGTGGGCTTAAGACGTGTTTTGCCAAGCGGCCCATTAGCAAGGAAGTATACATTGGAACCCTAGGAACGAAAATCGGGGGTTCGCAGGAGGAAAGATTTACACGATTTTGAGAGATTGAAGGTTCTTGGAGAGGAGATTGAAGGGAAGTGCCAAGAAGTCAATCTATACTATTGTTGTGCGATCTTGTGTTTCCCTTTCGAATTCTTGTGATTTGTGAACACCTTATTGAGTGTTTTGAGAGATTCTTTGATAGGTTTTGAGATTTGATTACAGATTCGGATATTATTTGGTTTTTATTCAAAGTTCGGATTTATTTGATTTTATTCATTCAATCTTAATTGTAATTCGATTATGAAAATGGTTGGCTAAAAACCTTGTGATTCTGGGGAGAATAATTGATGATTGAAGCTTAGATGATGATAGATTGAACTCATTTAACCATTTGGACCCTGAGAGTTGAGATTTAACTTTGCGACAACAGGAAAATCGACCTATTCTATAGAAAAATCGTCCGATTGATTCAAGAACAACACGATTTATTTCCCTGACGATCTTTAATTGATTTATTCTTTAACCAAAGTTAATCCTTGCCTAAATCCCAACCTTGCTTAACCTTTGTAACCTCTATTTAAGTGTGTGAAGAGACTTCATCATTGATTCTACATTTAATAGATAAAGATTACAAGATTTGGTAATAGAGAGACTCAACATCCTTTATTAAGGTTTAAGTGTGCTTTCCATATTTACCTTTGAGAGTCATATCCTGGGGTTTTGGGTGGTTAGTTTGAGTGAAATTCTTATCCTTAGACCTTTCTATATTGCAGCCTCAACAATCCTTATAGAGAGAATCTTTGGATTAGATATATAGGTTTTGGAACTTCACCGTACGATACCTACCTTTGAAACATATAACCTTGGCAACATCAACTTTGTCCTTTGATCTTTAGAAGTGTCTTCAATCGAAAGCCGAAGTCGGATACTTGAATCCTTGGAATCATTTGTCTCCTATATAAATCACAAAAGCTTTTACACTTTTCCAGATATTTGAAATCGATTTTATTCTCACCAAATCCCTGAGTTCGACTCTGGAATTTCTTGCCTTACTACAACTGATCCGTACATTGCGGGTTTGCTTTTGCTTAAGTTCTAGATATAAATTTAAGATTTTGACGCACACACTTTTGAGCGAACAAGTTTTTGGCGCCGTTGTCGGGGATTTTGTCTAGACCAAATTCGGTTTTCGGTTGTCTGGCTTGGGAGCTTTTGCTCTTGTGATTTGATTTGTATACTTGAGTGATTTTTGCATATTCTTTAGGTATATGTGAAAGACTAGATCTACCAAAGATCTAGTTCCTTTTGATCCCGAATTGGAGAAAACTTTGAGAAGAAAGTTGAAAGAGAAAAAGATGGCTGAAAACAATGAGAGAAACATCCAAGCGGAGTTGGATGAAGCTCAAGCTCAACTCAAATTGAATGAGAAGGCTCGTATGGAAGAATTAGAGCGTCATCAATTCCAAATGGATGAGCTCAAGGCTATGATGCTAGACATGAAGTTGGAGATGAATGATGCTAAGAAGAAGAAAATCAAGAAACCTAAGTCCATTAGAGTTGAATCATCCGACGATGATGAAATGCCGGACCTAGAGGATATTACACCCCTAGTCGGTCCAGCTCGTGATAATCCTAGACCACAAGTTAACCCTCGCATTTCTGTTAGAGATGTGAGAGTTGCTGATGGAGGGGATGAACCACGAACCCTTGGACAAAGGATGGATCCAATTCAGCAACCGCGCCGTTTAGGTGTGAATTTCGGAGCTGAAGACGTCCAGGATTTCGGGTTTAGCCCGCAAGTTATTACCATGGTTCGCCAAAGTCAGTTTGGTGGAACGAGTGCTGAATCTCCACACCAACACTTACAGAATTTCGAGATTATGATGGAGACAATGAAGCCGAAGAGGGCTATCAACAACAACTACAAGATCAAACCGTTTTTCTTTTCTTTGAAGGACAAGGCTTTGTCTTGGTATCAAGCTTTTCCAGACTTAACACTTGGGAGGATTTTTCTACGGAGTTCCTCACCAAGTTCTTTCCGCCATCCAAAACAGCGGAGTTGAGAGGTAAGATTAATGCATTTTTTATGAAACCTAATGAAAGTTTGTTTCAATCTTGGGAAAGGTTTCAGGATCTCTTATTGGATTGCTCACACCATGGCATTTCAAAGCTGGAATTATTGGAGATCTACTACAAGGGGCTGGATGTGGAAACACAATTCAATCTCCAATCTCTTTCTTGTGGTGCATTTATGGACATGAGAGAAGATGACGCTTGGGACTTCATTGAGAAGCAAGCCCAAGTGATTGAGAAGTATTCCCACCGGAGGGTGGATCCAAATAACCGGAATCAAGGGGATCCGGGAGCTAAGTTGACTCAAGCTGCACAAACTCAAATATTCTCCCTCAACAATGAGATCAAAGAGTTGAAGGAGGTCATAAAAACTAGCCTTCAAAAGGCGGAGGAGCAAGAGGTCAACTATCTAGGGCGAGATAACAACCAAGGCAATATGAATAACTACCGGAACAATAACCGGAACATCAACTGCAATAACAACAATAGGAACTCCAACAACAACAATTGGAGATCCAACCAACAAAATCCAGGTAATCCCTATTCACATGCTGAAAATGCTTTAACACCTCCATCTTCTACTCCTTTTAAAAGTCAGGGTCAAACATCGAATGGCTCGAGCAAGCCGAAGAAGGACAAGCATAAAGCCATGATGGAGACAATCTTAGGAAAGCTCCAAGGATTAGAGAATCACATCACTTCGGTTGACAAGGCACAAAAAGCCTTAGAAAATCAAGTGTTCAGCAAGGCCGGAGAAGTTCCTAGAGATCAAGGGAAGCTTTACGGAAAGGCGGAGGGCAACCCAAAAGGAAGGGTGATGGCTATTACTACTAGAAGTGGTGTAACAACCACCGATCCGCAACCCAAAGTAGTTGAGACTTCCACTGAAAAAGGAAAGGAAAAGGAAAAAGAGAAGGAAGATGTTTATGTTCTTCCTCCTGCTTACAAACCACGTCTACCTTTCCTCCAATCTAGAGCAAGAGCACGTCTAGATAAACACTTAGGTAAGTGTTGATGGGTACTTTTTGTACTATTTATGCAATTTTAGAAAATAATATATGGTCGATCGAACCTAAAGTCAATGAAAATCGATCTGATGCTAAGGCAAGGCCTAAAATTGTACAGTTGGACCCAATATTCTACTCAGTTAAAAAAGGTGTTTTACTGTAGTAGACTTAGTCATTTAAAAGACTTTTTCAAAATATTAAGGTTAATCTCATCGGTCAAAGCCAAAACATATAGTTAACGGATGTTTATGAGAGAAAATAGTTATCAATGTTGCAGAAGGGATGATCCACAAAGGCACTGAAAACTCCGTTCGAGGGATTCCCGGGTGTGATTAACTTTGATTTTTCATTACCTTAATCACAATTTAATTTTTGTGAATAAATACAAAGAGACCGTTACAAGTTCATTCTTATCGGTTTGGACTTTGGAGCAAATAGGAAACTCCTACCATAATGGATGAGAGATTAAAATGAATGTAGATTGGCCTTCACCGTTAATTCAAATGAATCACCACCTTAATTGAGAGTAATTAATAGCCCATATCACTCCAAATGTGAAAGGGGGAAAGAAAACATTACGGAAGAACCCAAGGTTGGTGTATTCAATGCTAACTAAATGCTTGAAAATTCCACCCACCATTTAATTGTAATTAGATTTAATGCAAATTGATTACCTCTAATTACTCATATATATTTTAACGGCTGATTAGATCAAATACATTGTTTACTCTTGGGTATTGGCATGTAAATCAGTCCATTATATTTGGTATTTTGTATCTCGGTGC
Organism: Fagopyrum esculentum; assembly: GCA_033239045.1. NCBI lineage: Eukaryota > Viridiplantae > Streptophyta > Magnoliopsida > Caryophyllales > Polygonaceae > Fagopyrum > Fagopyrum esculentum. The sequence goes on from BSUD01000008.1 coordinate 79,972,147, forward strand.
TAACTTCCCATGCCTACCAAATCTCATAACTCCCCTCCAAGGAGATACCTTCAAAAACACTCTATCGCCTATCTCATATGTCATCTCTCGTCTATGGCGATCAAAGTAGCTCTTTTGCTGCCTTCAAGCATTGCTTTACTACTTGTACTTTCTCTATTGTCTGTTGTACAAGTTCAGGACCCTTGATCTGTCGCATGCCCTCAAAATCCCAACATACAGGTGTGCAACACTTCCTTCCATACAAGGCCTCGTAAGGGGTCATACCAATACTCGAATGGATTATACGCAAATTCAAGCAATGGCAGGTTAGAATCCCAGTTACCTTTAAGCTCCAAAACACAAGATCTCAACATCTCCTCCAAGGTCTGAATTATTCTCTCTGATTGTCCGTCTGTCTGAGGATGAAATGCCGTACTAAAATGCAATCTTGTACCTAAGGCATTTTGCAGACTTCCCCAAAAGTGCGATGTAAACCTCGGATCTCTATCAGATACAATCGATACAGGGACTCCGTGTAGTCGAACAATCTCTCTCACATACAACTCTGCCAGCTTATCCAAGGAGTTATCTTGTCTCATCGGTAAGAAGTGGGCAGATTTCGTCAATCTGTCTACAATCACCCATACCGTGTCATTCTTTCTGAAAGTCCTAGGAAGTCCTACCACAAAATCCATTGTAATCCGCTCCCACTTCCACCCAGGAACTGATAAAGATTGTAATTTTCCTGCTGGTGCTTGGTGTTCAACCTTCACTTGTTGACACACTAGACATCGAGCTACAAAATCGGCTACCTCTCGTCTCATCTTGGGCCACCAATAGATCTTCCTCAGGTCGTTAAACATATTCGTACTCCCAGGATGCATGGAATACCTCGAGGAATGTGCCTCTTCAAGTAGCTTCTTCTTTAACTCCTCAATGTTGGGCACGCATATCCGTGTACCTCTATATAAAACTCCTTGATCAGACAACTGGAAGTGTGTAGTGGTAGCATCTCCCACTTTAGCTTTCAACTTCTTCAGTGTAGCATCCTCATCTTGTCTAGTTGAAATCTCATCGAGAATCAACGGTCTAACCTGAATGTTCGCTATCAACTCTGATCCTCTTACATCCATCTCTACTCTCATAACTCTGAGAGCTAATAGATGCTCAACTTTATAGTTGACCTTACTGCCTTGGTCACTGCTCTTTCTGCTAAGAGCGTCAGCTACCACATTCGCCTTTCCTGGATGATACTCTATAGTGCAATCATAATCCTTGAGTAACTCCATCCATCTTCTCTTCCTCAGATTCAGATCCCTCTGAGTGGGAATATACTTCAGGTTTATACGGTCGTAAACACCGGAAATATATCACCATAAAGATAGTGCATCCAGGTCTTAAGAGCATGAACTATAACAGCAAGCTCTAGGTCGTGTTTAGGATAGTTATGCTCATGAGGTCTCAACTGTCTAGATGTATATGCTATTACCTTCCCTTCCTGCATTAGAACTCCTCCTAAGCCACTCCCAAATGCGTCGGTGTAAACCACAAAGTTACCCTTATCTGAGGGTACAACAAGAATAGGGAACATAGTCAATCTTTTCTGAAGTTCTTCAAAGCTCTCTTGACAACTGTTCTCCCATACAAACTGTTGATTCTTCTTTAGCAAGTTAGTCAATGACCGCGAGATAATCGAGAAGTTCTTTACAAACCTCCTGTAATAACCCGCAAGTCCTAAGAAGTTGCGAATCTCCGTAATGCTCTTCGGAATTTCCCATTCTGTAATAGCCTTGATCTTGGATGGATCAGGTTGTATACCATCTCGTGATATCACATGCCCTAGAAAGGCAATCTGATCCGTCCAAAACTCGCACTTGTTGAACTTTGCATACAATTGTCTTTCCCTCAGAATCCCTAAGATACGTCTCAGATGTTCTCTATGATTATTTGCATCTCGGGAATATATCAAGATATCATCAATGAAGACCACGACGAACTGATCTAGATAAGGTTGTAAGATCGAGTTCATCAACGCCATGAATGCTGCAGGTGCATTCGTCAACACAAAAGGCATAATTGTAAACTCATAGTGTCCATACCGAGTACGAAAAGTTGTCTTCGGTATGGAATTCTCTTCTATCCTCAACTGCCAGTATCCAGATCGAAGGTCAATCTTTGAAAACAATGTAGCACCCAACTGATCAAGCAAGTCCTCTATCCTTGGTAAGGGATACTTGTTCTTGATTGTGATTTTGTTCAGCTGACGGTAGTCTACGCACAATCGTAAACTACCGTCTTTCTTCTTCACAAAAAGCACTGGTGCACCCCAAGGAGAAATACTCGGGCATATAAAACCCTTCTCGAGCAACTCTTCTAGTTGTTTCTTTAACTCTTGTAGCTCTAGCGGAGCCATCTTGTAAGGAGCAATCGATATCGGTGTTGCACCTGGTAATGTCTCAATCTTGATGTCTACCTCTCTACTCGGAGGTAAACCAGGTAAATCATCAAGGAAAACTTCAGGAAATTCTCTGACAACATCCACCTCAGATACTTTGGGGCTAACAATGGCAGAATCTGACACACTAGCCAGATAAGCCTAACACCCTTCCCGAAGTAATCTAAAAGCTGTTACTGCAGATATGAGGCAAGTAGGAATGACATTCCTCTCACTGGTGAAAATCACTTCCCTCAACCCATCTATCTCCCTGATTACTTCCTTCGCATAACAATCTATCAAGGCTCTGTGGGTGGATAACCAATCCATACCCAATATCACATCAAACTCTCTCAGAGATAACGGTATAAGGTCAGCTACAAATTCTCGGTCAACTATAACTATGGGGCAAGATCTCACACACATATCAACAGTCAAGGTCTCCCCCGCTGGCATCGAGACTCTAATGATATAACCTAAGGGTTGAGCTACCCTTCCCAATCTTAAAGGAAAAGACTCAGATACAAAAGAGCATGTAGATCCAGGATCAATCAAAACATAAGCTAACAAGCCAGAGACAAGAATCCTACCGGTAATGACGTATGTAGTCTTAGCTGCATCCTCGCCAGCCAAAGTATATACTCGAGCTTGTGCCTGACCCTGAGGCTGTGGTACAGGTGGTTTGGGAGATGTGTTGGGAATATCCACCTCGACCATAACCTCTACCTCTACCTCGACCTGAACCAGAACCTCTCTGAGCATTGTCTCCAACGCTACTAGTTGTACTCGATGTCGGTAATCCAGACCTATTCCGACACTCTCGGGCTATGTGCCCAGGCTGGTGGCACACATAACATATAATCGGTGGACGATAGGATCCTGAAGCTGATGTGGTAGGAGCTGGAGCACTTGATCTACTGTCTCCACTCCATGAACCTCTATATCCTTGATAACCACCTCTATGTCCCCTAGGTGGTCCACTGTAACTTCTGGGTACAAAAGATCGCGAGCCAGATGGTGGTGCACTACTACTCTGCCCGGTCTTCTATCTCTTTCCTGTCAAAGCCTTCTTCTCCAAGACCATCTTCTCTGCTCGAGTGGCGGAATCAATGAGGAGAGAATAAGACAAAGGCCGAGTAGCAAACTTCTTCCTAATCTCCAAATTCAGCCCTCTTTCAAACTTGTTTCTCTTCTTAATATCAGTATCAACCTCCTCAGGAGCATATCGAGATAATCTAATGAATTGTACCTCGTAATCGGCAATGGACATGCCTCCCTGCTTGAGTTCCATGAACTCAATCTTCTTCTTCTTTGTATAGGCAGGTGGAGTATATCTCTCAACAAACTCCCTAAGGAAGTCTTCCCAAGTCAGGAGTGGGGGTACATCCCGACCGTGTGGAACTGTGTCCCACCAATCTCTCGCTGCTCCCACAAGCAATGACACAGCGTATTGAACCCTCCTCTCAGTAGGGCATATAATCCTATTAAGAATAGGCTTTGTATCCCTCAACCACTCCTCTGCAACTAAGGGATCCGTAGTCCCCTCGAATGGTTTCGCCCCCTGCCGGCGAATCTTCTTAAAGTTCTTGTCCATCTCAACAGGAATAATACCACGTTGAGGTGTAGGTTGTGGTTGCGGTTGTGGTGATATGACCTCTCTCAAATAAGCCACAAGCTCTGGTATGCCTGCTATACCTGGGGGTGGTGGTACTACATGAACTGGCACCCTATCTCGGTGCTCCTGGTCACCTCCTACAGACTCGGTGGACCCTTCATGGTTGTGCTCCGCCATCTAAAAGAAAATCAAAGCATAGTTTTCAGAAAACTTTTCAGAAAACTTCCCACACCCAAGTCAAGGAATCATATCCCTGCTCTGATACCAACCAAATGTGACACCTATTTCATTTCTAGTTTATTACCAGTTAATTAACCATGTTTAAAGCAATAAGCGGAAAAACGGAAAACGTAAATTTTTAAAACTTTATCTTACAACCATATTCACAACATATATACATACTAACATACGTCATAAAACCCTGTTTAACAAAACACAACTGTTTAAAACCACACAAAACATCCTAGGCGGTAGCATCCCATAACAGCCCACCTGATATTATCTCAAATCCAGGTGTTGGGTCCAACGTCCTTGCCTTGGTCAGGCCGAGTCTGAGTAGCTGAAATAAAATGTGGATATAACAACAATGAGCCACACGCTCAGTAAGGGTATACAAATCACACTCCCCAATATATATAAGTATCTAATATCCCGTCCCCAAAGGACACTCTATACCCTTTTCTCACATTCCAAAGCACACACATACATGTCCACATTCACATTACATCCACAACCATCCATAACACATAGCATATAAACAAAAGCATATTATCACACCACATATAAACATATAATCTCATATAAATATCTCATATCATACCATCACATATAAACAATTATAACATAACATATAGCATGCTAGACTCGATCGCATCGATGCATAGGTGATAATTAACTAACTAGCCCCAACTGATCGTACGATATATTTTCTCATGTGCTTTCGTATTTCTTTTCTTTCTTTCTTTCTTTCTTTTTTTTTCTTTCGGTTGGCCAACATGATAGCGTCTTAGGCCCCCTGTAGATCAGGTAGCGACCTCGGTCATCTTGTCCTAAGACCCCCTGTAGATCAGGTTGCGATCTTGGACTATTTTTCTCATTTTGAGGCCCCTTGTAGATCAGGTAGCGACCTCTGAGGCCCCCTGTAGATCAGGTGGCGACCTCGTCCCCCGGAAACCCGTGCGGGACCCAGTTGGGCTAATTAATCAATTACCATCCTATATTATCACTTCCATATCATAACTCAATTTTATGCTTTCATCATATTCTTTCCATTATCATCTCATGTACCTCATGCATGCATTCATAAATCATATCAAGTCATCATCATCATTCCACTCATATGCATAAAATCATAACAAACAGATATATACACTCAAGCATGCATAAAATCATGGCATATTAAATACATAACATATATTAAGCAAGTGTAATTCATAAACACTTACCTCGCAGGTAAGAACAATAAAACCTCGCAAACCAACTATTGAGTCCGTTTTCCACTCGGACTATCCTCCTTTATCGTGCTTGGATACGCTCACAAAGACTAAGCTATAGTTAACCAAAACCTTCAACAACACCTGCGGAGAATATCATATTCCTCGTATTAAACTTCTCGATTCAAACACCAATTAAATTCATTCCTTTGAATTTAATTAACTTATATCCTCCTCTATAATCCCAATTTAATTAATTTAACCTTCAATTAATTAATTAAATTTCGCCAGAATAATGTTTTGCCCGCACGCAATTTCTGAACCCACCTGTCATCAAATCTCAACAAACAAACAGCCCATAATCACTAGAATAATGTAACGAGCATAATGGAATTTCCAGTTATCCATTTTGACAAGCCTAAGGTCAATTTAGGTCAAATCGCAATACGGAAAATGAATAAATTCATAATTTATTCGTTACTAACCCGATTGACGATCCAAAAGAAGATTCGGAATCACAATGACGCAGGCTATGCTCGGACACCATCAAATGCACCGGAATCTGAGCGACGGAACCTCCCTAGTATCATATATGCTCGACCAGACCTTCCCTTGCTCGGAAATGAAGAAACTCGGTACCAAAATGAAGAGAATGAAGAGAGGAATCCAAAAACTCAAACGGATTTGAAATCGGATTAGAAACGAAGAGTAGATCTGAGTTTGAAATTGAAAGAAATCAGAGCTTTTACGAGAAAACGTGAAAGGAAATGAATTAATAAACGTTATTTCCGCTATTTATAGCGAAGACGAGAATTATCCTTTAGCGGAGTCAATAATTATCCTTTCACCGATCCGAAAGCGGTTTAAGCCACCTTCTCCAAACTTCTCGAAATTGGAATAATAAATCTGGAATATTGTATGGATAATTATTCCGAAATTGTCTCGAAAAACGCGTATTCCTAAGCCGTCTTTCTTAGCCGCTAAGAAACGAAATAGCGACTCTTTTGGTCGTTTTGCCTTTCTATGTTTTTTCATATCTAGGACATGTCCGATGTCCTGATCATTTCTCTCAACTGCATTTTTATTAATTGAAGCTCCCAAATACTCCAAATAACACCGGGGTGCAATATCATCTAGGAGCAGGTTACCTCGAGAGGTATCTCGTGTTATAACGGATTTAATTCCTTAAAATTCTCGATTAGGTCATCTTCGATTTTTGACTGTTACAGTGGTGGTGAAGTTCTTTAATAAAACGATCTTCCCAAGGTTCGGGACTCCCCGAACCATCATTAGTGATGGAGGAACGCACTTCACAGCCCGTCGATTTGAGGATCTATTGGCTAAGTATCGGGTAACCCATAAGATAGCCATGCCATACCATCCGCAAACTAGCGGACAAGTTGAGATATCCAATAGAGAGATCAAGGGAATTCTAGAGAAGATTGTCTCTAGAACACGAAAGGATTGGTCAATGAAGCTAGATGATGCGTTATGGGCGTACAGGACCGGTTTTAAGACACCTATAAGTACAACTCCATATAACCTTGTGTATGGAAAATCTTGTCATCTTCCTGTAGAGCTAGAGCATAAAGCATATTGGGCCGTCAAGTGGCTCAACTTCAGCATGAAAGACGCTGGAGAAGCAGCTATTGGACATCAATGAGCTTGAGGAGATCCGGCTGAATGCGTACGAGAATGCAAGGATCTACAAAGAAAGAACAAAGCGGTGGCATGATAAGCATATCATTCCAAAGGACTTGAAGGAAGGAGATCAAGTTCTTCTATTCAACTCAAGGCTTCAACTCTTTCCAGGTAAGCTTAAATCCCGTGGATAGGACCTTACGTAATTAAACGTGTTTTTCCCCATGGTGCAGTTGAAGTATGGGGTGAACAAAGAGGAAGATTCAAGGTCAATGGCCAACGGTTGAAGAAGTGCATACCGGACGTTCCGGTTGAGGAGATAGCTCCTATCCTCCTCCATTGAACATAAAAATAAACAACGTCCAACTAAAGACAACAAATCAAGCGCTTCTTGGGAGACAACCCATGGTAGTATAGTTCTTTCCCTTTCTTTTCATCTTAGAGTAGTTTAATTTAGTTGTTTGTTTTCTTTAGTTTTGTTTTTGTTTGTTCTTCGATACACTCTTGGTTTATTTGTGTCAAAAATCGCAGGAACTAGGTCCAACTTGGGAGAATCAATGAAGAAAGTGGACATAAAATGGTTCAAATGCAATCTTCAAGGAAAAGAAGGAAGAGAATCGAACTACAAAGACTAAATCGAACGATTCAGGAACAGAGCAAGACGATTTTTGGCAACAGGGAGAAAAATCGTCCCAAAAATCGTCCTACCCAGAAAAAATCGTCCGGTCTATATAAAGCCTTCTCAACTCGATTCCTTCATTCCATACTTTACCATTCTCGATTTCCCTTCGTTCCAAAGGGCCGAAAATTGCCTACCCTCCCAACTCCCAAATTCTTAATCGTTTTGAACAATTCTTGAGCCTAAATTGAAGCACTTTCGACAAGGAACAAGGATCTAGCAACAACAAGCTCGGCAAACTGCTCATTCGTCCGGAATTCAGGTTTTTCAATTCGAAACCTAAGTTTTTCGTTCGATTTCGATTATTGCATTGAAGTTGTTGTATTGTTGAGATTGATAGAGGGGTCTGCTTAGAAATACCTCTAGGAGACTGTGTGAGGTGTTGGTTTGATCAAAGCTTTACAGAATTGTGAGTTGTGTTGAAATCGATAGGAAAATCGACCCTACCCAGAAAAATCGTCCGATTTTTAAGAAGAACAGGGCGATTTTCTTGTGCAGAATGGAGACTTTGAAGAGAATCACTAGGAATGCGGGGAAGAAGAAGGGATCTTCTTCCAAAGCACCTCCCCCACCACCACCACCATCCTCCCAAGCTAAACCAAAACTTCCTCCTCCCCTTTCCAAAAATAAAAAGAGATACGAACGTCTCTTAGACCGTCCCTTTACCCCTCCTTGCTACATTGTCCTAGATGACTTAGATGCTTTGTTTTTCCAAGAGGATGTGGATATGATAATAGATAGAGTGGGACTGAGTCAGTTTGCTTTGATTAGGGAAGATGCCTACACTGAGATCACTCTAGAGTTCTTGAGTACATTTGAGCATGATCCTAGAGAGAGGACGGTCACTTTCCGTCTCATGAACCAAAACCATGCTATGTCCATTGATGATTTTGGAGATTTGTTTAGCTTTCCCTATTCTTCTACAGGCACATTCGCAAGAGGGGTGAGTGCTAGTGCTTTTTGGGAAAGTATTTCCGTTAAAGAATATGGAGGAGATAAGTGGAGACCCGGGAACTCCAAGGAGACAAGTATGTACAACCTTTCCTTTAAGGTAGTTCATAGGATCCTTAGTGAGAGTTTGTTTGCACGGACAGAGACTCCTCAGAAGCTCAAGGCAGATGAACTCTTCTTACTCTATTGCATGACTAGTAGTACTATCCCCGATATCACCTCCATGCTTGCTGATTATCTTTGGAAGATAGCCAACAAGGCAAAGGGTGACCTATGTGCTGGAGGCCTTGTCACTCACGTGGCGAAGGCATTAGAGCTAGACTTTTCAGATTGCACCTTAGCTGAGAGTGCCCTGCCTCTAGGTTCACATAGATTGGTAGCGAGACAGGTTTTGATTCCTCGAGGTAGAGGAACTTTGCATGTGCCCATGCCGTGGGCAAATGATCCATCTAAGAAGCCGTCTGAGATAGTGTGGAAGTCCGAATACACTATTCGGAATAAGAGGAACTGGAAGGAGACTTTTGCACTTATGCTTGAGGAGGTAGCCCCTCCATCTGGTTATTATGATGATGCAGGTGACACAGAGGACGAGGAGGACCATGAGGATGGAGCGTACCAGGGGAACATGCTAGAGTTTGAGAGTGATACCTATAGCGGACATGCTACGGATGCCATGGATACCGATACTCATGGTGCTGGACCTAGCTGGACTAGTCGAGGTACTGAGGAGACGGAGGATGAGATGCATCCACCCCATCATTCTTTTGCACATACTCCTAGCCACGGTCGAGGACGTGGGCGCGGACATAGACTTCCCCTACATATTGGAGCTTTGGTTTCTAGCTTCCAGGGCCTACGTACCGACTACCTGGGACTTCTCACAGATTATCAGGCCCTCCACACCGACTACACCGCCCTGAACACTCAGTTCATGGCGTACCGCCAGGAGACGGATGCTAGACACTCCTCTTACGATGGCCAAATGAGGGACATGTACTATCATCAGTTTGGCTCTTCTATGATCCCAGCGCACCGAGATATCCATATCCACCACCACCATCGCCACCGACAGAGGATTGAGTTTCCACTCCATTTTACATTGTAAGTATTTTTCTCTATCTTATGCTTGATTTTTCACATTGGGGACAATGTGAAGATTAAGTGTGGGGTGGGGGTACTTACAATCTCTTCTACTTTTCGCACTTTATGTTCTTTGTGTCGCACTTGATGAATTGGTTTGTAATAACTCTTGCACTAATTGCTTTCCACTATGATATTCGCATTTGCATGCTTTCATTCGAAATTTGTGAGTTTTTCAAAAAAAAAATTTGTGTTTCTTATGATGAAAATGACCTCTATGATGAGAATTGTGATGTGGAAAAGGCAAATAGATGACTTAGTTATGTTGAGATATTAATTATAGCATGAATGAGCTTGATTTTTCTTACTTGAATGCATGAATAGTTCATATGATCTTGACATCTTGATAAGAGAATGAAATAATGATCGAAGCTATATTATAAGTTCTTTTGCATCATATAGGTTTGACCAAGGAATTTCATTTCTTCTCTAGTTCATATCTTGTTCATGCTAGCTCCTCAATGAAATATTTGACCTCCTTTTGACCATCCGGGAATTAGGATAAGTAGTTGTAAAAGGCGTGCTTGATGTGGGAGGGCCAACATGAAAGTGTTAAGTGAAAGTTTAGAAAATTATAGGTTTGGGGACGTTGAACATGAGGATGAGTAACTCGGCACCATTCACATAGCCAGGTGTTTGTGTCTTGCCAAAGTCCGATTGAACGACAAGTCCTAACGGGATATGGTATGTGCATTAAGGGTTTGAGGCATCTCGTAAATTGAGAAATGCCGATCTCCTAGGCTTCGGTTATTGTGCACCGCTGTCCATACTCTCAAAAAGTAAAGTACAAAGAAAGCAAAAAGTTTACATGCAAAGCATGTGTGGTGAAGTTTGGTTCTTGAAAGCATTGTGTTGTTCCTCTTTCCCGGATTAGCATCATATTCCCTTAAAAGATTTCCCACCCTTGACACGTTTCGTAGACCTTTTTCTTTGATTGGAAGACCTTGAGACCTTTATGTACATGTAAGACTTCATGGCTTAGATTTGTTTGATTTTGATTGTCTTTACATCTTTATCATGTCCTTTATTTGTGTCTTTGAGAAGGAAAAGATAACTAGTTCATATTGTAATTATTATTGATACATGCTTTGTCTCCCTATGTCTTGAAATATCACTTTAAGGGTGGTCCAATAAGAAGAAGCACTTTCAAAACAAAAGGTTTTTGAGTTTTTCATATACATAATCCATGACATCTTGTATTCTAGGTTTGAATCTTGCTTGGGGACAAGCAAGGGGCATGTATGGGGTATTTTGATCACATGAATTATATACCATTATAATCATACATATTGTAGAGGTTTACCTCAATTTACCTTGCATTTGGAGAGAATTTGTGCACCTTTTAGGCTTATTTCATTTATATTCCAAAAATAGAGGTCTACACGAGTTTTGGTTGAAATATAGGTGAATTTGGTGGATTTGGAAGCAAAAGTGGAGCAAGGAGCATCTAAGGCTAATAAGGAAGCTTAAGGAGTCGTAGAGGAGTCATAAAGAGCAAATGAAGTGTGAAAGAGAGTCATAAAACGAAAGAAGGAAACAAGCCAAGAGACGAGCATTCTCTATTGAAGAAAATCGTGTCATTCATTCTAACACGGGCGTGGAAAAGCCCTTTGGGTCGTGGTTATGCACCAGAAATCCTCCTTGGATCACCAAGTTATGAATTGGTGCAAGGCATGCACCAACAAGGTCTTTTGTGTTCTTCTTTGCTTCTAGCTTGCTCCTTAAAGAGTCCGGAAGTGTGTCATCACGAGGAATGATCCTCGAATGTATTGATTAAGTTCAAGAGCTCCCCAAAATACCTACAAAACCGACAAAAACTCGTGTAGACGTCTATTTCGACAATGTTGATGAATTAAGCGTAAACGTCACGAACTAATGTCAAACCATGCATGAATAACGGGAAAAACTATCTAAATGAATCTCTAAACTAACGTCATAAATCATGTCATCAAAATACCCCATACTTGCCACTTGCTCTTTCCCGAGCAAGGTCCAACTATAGGCTACGAGATGGCATGATTTATGAATGTAGAAAAACAGAAAATATTTTTGGGATTGTGCTTCTAAAGATGGATCACCGTCATAGTCACATTCCATGGCAATGGACAAGTAATCATGTATTAAATGAATGAAGGCACGGAAAGACAATCATACTTAACTCGAAAGCATGCATGAAAGGCAAACATGATGAAGTCAAGATGATCATGAGAATATCCAATTTAGATCACTAAGTCATACATGTAACACCCCGAATCCGCGGGACTCGGAATGCTACATTGGGTTAGGATCTCACAATGGATCCTGACCCTAGCCTAACAACAAGTTCACTGGATCTTACAACAAGACACTAGTAGAGTAAAAACAAATATATAAAAATTGTATGATACATCAAAAAATTTTACAAACTCAAAGCCGAGTACAAAACCATAACAACTACATCAACTGATACAAAAGATCCCCAACCCACGCATCCTAATGTATAGAAGTCCTCGGCTGGTCACACCATCTGGCTCACTCTGCAGTCTTCCTAACCTCCAGATCATCTACAACACGGTATACACCGTTAGCTACAGCAATAGATAAGCATGGTAGTAATAGCACAAACACACCACAACATCTCATACATGCAATGACACACACATTCATTTATTATCTTTAATTACGTTATACCATTACTAATTCAACTTCTTTTGTAACACGAGGAGCCTCAAGAACCCCGCCCCATCCAACGTAACACATGAGTTTTGCATTTGGGTGACCGTCACTCATCCCCTCCTGTGAGATCGTCTTCAGGGCACCTCCTCCTAACCCAACAGGCGGAGACCGGTGGTTACCGCCCGTTATATTACACTTGGGCCATATAAATATAATGAATAGTCGTCCTAGTCCGGTCTAAGTTATAAATGCACAACCATATGAACACACACAACCATTACCATCATACAATCCACAACTGCACGCTAAGTAAGTCCTATGCACTTACCTGATACACTCGTATCCTCTATCATGTCACAGCTTCCCCACGGGAAGAAACCAACGCCTGCAAGAGTAAAGCACACAACATCACAACCTGAAAAGGTTAGGAGACTCGTCTCCATAACCAGAACCAACCTACAACCTAAGGATCAACACAAGCTCACATATACTTGTAGCATACTCTCAACATCAACACAGGTGCCTAAGGTACATCTCTAGCATACCACTCATCATAACCATCCTAACCTAGCCAACAACTAAGCCAAGCTAAAGAAAAGGAAGGAAGGAAGACATACCAACAAGGTATGCACCAACAGAAGCAAGAACCCACCAGCCAGCCTAGTGAGGCGCAGGGGCGGCTCACCAGAGGCGCAAGGGCGGCTCCATACCAGCCGCATGTGCGGCTCAGGATAGGCGTAAGGGCGGCCAACTATGCAGAGGGTTGGTCCCGGCTTCTCTTCGACTCCTTTCTCGATCCTCTTCACGTCTCCAACACACTACAACAACATATATGCATGTATACACATATATGATCATCACAACATCCAGGAAGGATCCAATCACAAGTCCAACTTGTGATCCTAGGCTAGAAAGAAGAAGAAAGAAGCAAGGAGAAGGAAAGAAGAGAGAAGAAGAGAAAGAGATTACCACTCCACCCTAGGTTGCAACTATGGAGCACCCACACCTCTCACCACTTCAGCACATCAACCACAACACACAGCAACAACTCCAAGAGCATCCAAAGCCAAGAACACACTCAAACTCTCAAGAACTCACTCACACAAGCAAAAGAAGATCAAAGAGGATCAAAGGAGAAGAAGAAGAAGAAGAAGAAGACGAGGAAGAAGAACGTGAGGAGGAAGAGAGAGGCTAGAGCGATGAAGAAACCTCTCATCTGAAGCCTAAGGAAGCTTATAAGAGAAGCCAGCCGCAAAGCATAAGTCAAGAGTCAATAAAAGCGGTTGCACCAGCCACAGAGCCGCAGGGGCGGCCAGCCTAGGCGTAGGGGCAGCTCCTCTGTGACGCAGGGGCGTTCCAAGGGATGCGCAAGGGCGTCTGACTGGTCAAGGCTAAGGCAATCTAGCTCATCTAGGCTCCAAAGACTAAGGCTCTTACATCTCACCCCCCTAAAAACAAGTTTCGTCCCAAAACTTGCAGGATCCCAAAACCTCTCGGACCTGTAAGCCGAGGTGACACACTCTCCTCGAGAACGTCAGGTCAAAACCTATAACATTCTATATCCTCAACACAGCATGGAGGTATCACAACTCCAGCATCACAACTCTACACAAGGCCTTGAGGAAGATCATCTCTATCCAAACACTAACTACAGCACACTAGCATGGAGGAAAACCGTCTCCAGCCACCACGTACACATAACACTACTATGTGGAGGAAAACCATCTCCTCTCACACTATGTCCATCAAAGATGGCATGGAGGAAAGAACCGTCTCTTGCTAATCCTAACGCATACACCATAGCATGGAGGAAAGAACCATCTCCAACTATACCTATCTCGTGCTAGCAAACAGGATCTAACAGATCATATGCACACACAACTAGCACGGAAACATAACATATCACATAAACACATAACATACAAGCACTCACCAAGAAGGCACTAAGATCTACTCATAGACCCTACTGGTGCCTCTAACTCCGCATAAAACTCTAGATAGTTCCTCTGGATACTATCCTCTGTTTCCCAAGTAGCCTCGTCTGGTTCTCGTCTAGACCACTGTATCCTCAACATAGGAATGTCCTTCGAACGCAGGCGTTTCACACCTCGCTCTAGGCCTGCGATAGGGTGCTCTACAAACGTGTGGTCCGGCTCAACCACCAGATCATCATAACTCACGATGTGCCTCGGATCTGGTATGTACTCCCTCAACTGAGACACATGAAACACGGGGTGAACACCCTCTAACCTCGGAGGCAAAGCTAATCTGTAAGCTGCTCGCCCCACTCTATTTAGTATCTCAAAAGGGCCTACATATCGGGGACTCAACTTCCCCTTTATGCCAAAACGTCTGACGCCTCGCGTCGGAGATACTCTCAACCAGACATGAGCTCCTACCCTAAACTCTAGAGGTCGACGCCTCTTTTCTGCATAGGACTTCTGGCGACTCTGTGCAGCCAGCATCCTCTCTCTGATCAGTGCTACTCGAGCCATATCATCCTAAATCTACTCTGGCGCTATCCCACTGATAGTGCTAGGCTCATCCCACCATAAAGGTGTACGGCATCTACGTCCATACAGTGCCTCATAAGGAGTCATCCCTATAGATGCATGCCAGCTGTTGTTGTATGAGAACTCAACAAGTGGGAGGTAATCAGACCATCCTTGTCCCCAATCCAACACACAAGCTCGTAGCATGTCCTCTAAGGTCTGGATGGTCCTTTCTGACTGACCATCTGTCTGGGGGTGAAACGTAGTCGTAAAGTGTAGACTCGTCCCCAAAGCAGTCTGAATCTGCTGCTAGAATCTCGATGTGAATCGTCCATCACGATCAAAAATTGTCCTCGGTACCCCATGGAGTCTCACTATCTGTCTAATGTACTCCTCGGCTAGTCTGCTCACGGGCCACGTCTCTCTGATGAGAATGAAACGTGCCGTCTTCGTTAGTCTATCAACAACCACCCAGATGGCATCAAAGCTCCTACTGGTCTTCAATCCAGTTACAAAATCCATGGAGACGTCCTCCCACTTCCACTGCGGCACTGGTAGTGGATGGAGCTCACCTCTAGGCCTGAAATGCTCTATCTTGACCTACTGACAGGTCGCACACTAAGCCACAAATCTGGCTACATCGGTTTTCAACCCTGCCCACCAAAATGAACGTCTCACATCATAGTACATCTTACTCGTACCAAGGTATACTGAGTAAGGTGTACGGTGAGCCTCCTGCAATATCCGTTGTCTCAGCTCTGTATCTGTAGGGACACAGATACGATCATGTCGCCTCATAACTCCATCTGCCCCAATAGTGAACTAGGGTGCCTCTCCATGAGACATCCTATCTTTGATCCTCGCCAGGGTCGGGCAGGTCCCCTACTTCTGTTGGATCTCATCCAACAGACCAGGTAGAACCTCTAAGGTAAACAACTGGGCATCCTCGTCAGGAAACTGGATGTCCATCTCTAGCCAGGCTAGATCCCTTTGAAGATGAGGTTGTACAATAAGTCTGGCAATCGCCTTCTCTCAAGGCGTCTTCTTGCTCAAGGCGTCAGCTACCACATTTTCCTTGCCAGGATGATACAAAATCTCAAGGTCAAAGTCCTTGATCAACTCAAGTCATCGACGCTGGCGGTTATTCAATTCCCTCTGCGTGAAAATATACTTCAGACTCTTATGGTCTGTGAACATATGACATGTAGCATCGTACAGGCAATGTCTCCATATCTTCAAAGCATGAACTACCGCTGCCAATTCCAGATCATGAGTTGGGTAGTTCTCCTCATACGTCTTCAGCTGTCGAGATGCATATGCAATCACGCTACCCCTCTGCATCAATACACATCCCAATCCCCGCTTGGATGCATCACTGTAGACAATAAAATCATCAGAACCCTCTGGTTGTGCCAAGACAAGAGCAGAAGTCAAACGCCTCTTCAACTCCTCAAAACTCTGAGCACACTGGTCGGTCCATACAAATCTAGTAGTCTTCCTCAAAAGACTAGTCAATGGGCGGGCAATCACAGAAAATCCCTCCACAAAGCGTTTGTAATAACCGGATAAGCCAAGAAAGCTACACACCTCCTTGACGTTCGTCGGTGTCGTCCATGCAGCAACAGACTCGATCGTCGCCGGGTCAACCATGATCCCATCGGTGAAGACAATATGTCCAAGGAAAGCAACCTCAGACATCCAAAACTCGCACTTAGAGAGCTTGGCGTACTGCTCTTTATCCCTCAAAATCTGCAATACCGTCCTCAAGTGTCCCGCATGCTCCTCTCTGCAACGAGAGTATACCATAATGTCATCAATGAAAACCACTACAAACTGATCCAGGAAGTCGATGAAGATGTTGTTCATCAACTCCATGAATACTGCCGGGGCATTCGTCAGCCCAAATGGCATCACTACAAACTCGTAGTGTCCATAACGGGTATGAAATGCCGTCCTGTGCACATCCTCCTCTCTCACCCTCAGCTGGTGATATCCTGAACGCAAGTCAATCCTGGAGAAGATTGTCGCTCCTTGCAGCTGATCAAGTAGATCATCAATACGAGGTAGTAGATACCTGTTCTTGATGGTCACCTTGTTCAACTCTCTATAGTCTATGCACAGTCTCAACGATCCGTCCTTCTTCCGTACGAAGAGGACCGGTGCACCCCATGGTGAAACACTAGGGCGTATGAAGCCCTTCTCAACCAACTCCTCGAGCTGCTTCTTCAGCTCCAGCATCTCGACAGGTGCCATACGGTATGGGGCCTTCGAGATGGGTCTCGTGCCAGGCTCTAAGTCAATGCCAAAATATACGCTCCTCTGAGGTGGCAAGCTAGATGGCTCTTGATAACACGATTTATGACTTAGTTTTAGGCAATCATTTAGATAGATTTCTCACTCATTCATGCATGGTTTAGCACTAGTTCACGACGTTTGCACTTAATTCACGTACTTTGTCGAGATAGACGTCTACACGGACTTGTGCGTTGCTTTGTAGGTATTTTGGGAGATTTAGGAGCTAAAACGATACGTTTGAGGATCGTTCGTCAAGATGACACATCCTCGGATGCATTAGAATGCAATTTAAGGGCTAAGAAGGACTCATGGAACCTTGCCAACACTAGCCATGCACCAAATCACAGCTTAATGATCCAAGGCGAAGTTTTTGCACAGAATCACGGTTCTCTGACACTCCACGGCCCTGGAATCACCCGTGGATTTTGCCAGATTCTTGTGACAGCTGTGCCACGACTCTCATGGCTAGCTCATGCAAGTTTGTTATAAAAGTGGTCCTTCATGGACTGTGAGAAGTATCTTGGAGCAGCTCTCCATTATCCATTATCCTCTAACAAAAATATTCTCTCAACAAGAAGATTTTCTAGGAAGGAAAGTGTCAAAAAGGAAGGAGAAGAGCTCCATTGAAGAGGAGAAGAAGAACACACACCATTGCTAACACTTTGATAGTTTTTGTATTGAAGAATTCCGGATTCTATCTCTAGAGTTGTATGAACCATTTGAACCTTCTTTTGGAAAGATTGTGAGTTACTCTAATTCTATTTTCAGCTTGGTTTTGATTTAAGTTCACTTGTTCATCTCTTTTTCTTCATCATCTTGCAAATGGATGTCATGATTTTATGTTTGCTTGTTTCGATTTCTATTATGAATGTTGTAGGCTAAATAGATGTGGTTCTAGGGTGAGGAAAGGATGGTTATGGCTAGGGCTATGATAGGACGGACTTAGATTTATCTTTGGATGACTTGTGTGCATAAACGTAGCCTCTGTTAGGAATCACGGGTGGTTCTTGTCAAACCACGGCCGTGGTTTAGGTAGAACAAGCCGTGATTTTCCCTGGTTCGGTGGATCTAGTCTTAGATTGTTAGAATGTTGAAATCCTAAGTGTTTGTTGAGTTAAATCTATCCTAGGGTGACCTAGCGTTAGCAACTAAGTGTTAGGAGAGACTTACCCGGTAATCCTTACTCTTAGATTCCAAAGATAACAAACCTTAGGTAGTGGTGAGCCTAATAAGCCGCCATTGGATTAAGTGTGATGGATGGTAGCTTAAGACTAACCCTTCCGATACTTACCCGGTGAGGATAGGTTGGATCCTTAGATAACGATCCGGTTTGAGTAGAATTCCGTCCCTTAGGTTCTTAGAGACTTACCCGGTAATGAGACCTAGGGAATGGACTAGTGGATCATGAGACCTACCCGGTGATTGATCCCAATTTAGAAATACTTAACCCCAACATAGTTAATCCAAGGAATGAATAGATAGCTTGAGTCTTATGCCATAACCGGAATTTCCAACCCCTAGAATCCGTCTTTTCTTTCTTTGACTTATATCTTGTTTAGTTTGTTTGTTTGTGTTGATTCATAGTTTAGTTGATTGATTACTTTGCATGAATTATGATCTTTGATTGATCACCAAAAACCAACCAAAAACATTGGAGATTTTCATTTCTTTATTTCTTTCTTCTCTTTCAACCTAGGTCTTTACTAAACTCAATCACAAATCGAATCAATTTCACCTTAGTCTTTGTGTTCGACCTCGGAATACTATCCCTACTACAAACGTCCCGTACACTGCGGGTTTCGCTAGGTAGTTTAGGATTTAGTTCGAGTTATAAATTTAAAACCCATTTGCGCATCACGATCTTAGCGTAACAAGTTTTTGGCGCCGTTGCCGGGGACTAGGTCTAGATTGAGTTTATTTTGTGATTGTTTATTAGTGTAGATCTTTCTTGTTGTTTTTGATCTCTCTTTGGTGTATGTTTTTGCTTTTCAGGACATCTCTTATTCTCTAGATCCAAGAATATTAAGAAGGGAAAACCCTTAGATCTAGATCCAAGAATATTAAGAAGGGAAAAGAGATGGCCGGAAGAGACCTCCAAGCTGAATTGGATGAAGCCTTAGAGAAAATAAGGGTAAGAGATGAGCTCTTGGAGGAAGAAAGGAGACTTGCCAATGAGAGGCAAGAAGCAAATAGGAGGGAGATTGATGAGATTAGGCAAGCCCTTGTACAAGGGGAGCTTAATCGTCAACAACCTCCACCTCCTCCACCACCGGTGGTACAACCGCAGCCGGCGGCTAATGTTAGGGTTGTTCCCATTGCATTTGAGGAGCCACAAACCCTAGGGAGACGTATGGATCCGGCACAAAGAGCACACGACCGGGTGTGAACTTAGGAGATCCCGCAACTCACAACTATGAGCTCTGCCCTCAAGTTCTACAAATGATCCGGCATAATCAATTTGGAGGGATGGAAGGAGAGTCTCCTCATCAACACTTGATGAACTATGAGATATTGATGGAGACTCTTAGACCGCCAAGATTGGAGAGCAACAACCATAAGCTTAGAGCCTTTTCCTTCTCTCTTAAGGACAAAGCCTTAGCTTGGTATCAATCTATTCCACAAGGGCGAGTAAGTACTTGGGAGGAAATGACAACCGAGTTTTTGACCAAGTTCTTCCCACCTTCCAAGACTACCGAATTAAGAGGGAAGATCAATGCCTTCGTAATGAAGGATAGAGAGAGTTTATTCAAGTCTTGGGAGAGGTTCAAAGATCTTCTTCTTGATTGTCCACACCATGGCATACCGAAAATTGAGCTATTGGAGATCTACTTCAAGGGACTTGATGAAGATAGCCAATTTAAGCTCCAATCTCTTTCCGGTGGGACTTTTATGAAGAAACATGTAGATGAAGCTTGGGAATTTGTGGAGAAGCAAGCTCTAGTGATTGAGAAGTACTCCCATAGGAAGAGTGAAGGAAGAAAGGCGGGAGCATATGAGGTGAGTAAAGTCACCATGAGCAATTTCAAGCTTGACGCCATCAACAACAAGTTGAAGTCCTTGAGGGAGTTGTGTGCTACAACTTTGAAGAACCAAGCAACTCCTCAAGTGCTTCCACAAGCCAACTTGTCTTCCAAGGAGGAGGATGTGAATTACATGGGAAGGGGCAACTTCAACAATTACCAAGGCCCAAGGAGTTTCAACAACAACCGGCAATTCAACAATTACCGGCCTAACCACAACCATCCCGGATTTTCTTACTCTAACCCGGATGGAGCCTTGAACCCTCCCGCTTCCACAAGCACAACTCCACCACCAAGAGCTTCACAAGAACCTCCACCCGGATTTACTCAACCTCCCAAGGATAGAACCGAAATAATGTTTGAGCAATTGCTAGGAAGGTTGAGTGGTCTTGAGAGCACCGTGACTTCAATCTCTAAAGCTCAAAAGGTTTTGGAAGCACAAGTGTTCCAAAAGGCGGGTGAAGCCCATAGAGATCCGGGAAAGCTTCCCGGAAGAACCGAAGACAACCCAAGAGGCCAAGTGTTGGCTATCACAACAAGGAGTGGGTTGAGTATGAAAGACCCTTTGCCCAAGGACAATGCTAAGGGAAAGCAAGTAGTGGTAGAAGAGGGAAAGTTGCAAGAAGATGGAGGCAAGAGCAAGGATGTAGAGCCAACCTATGTGGCACCGCCTCCATACAAGCCACCGCTACCATTTCCACAATCAAGAGCAAGAGCTCGTTTGGACAATCACTTTGGTAAGTTCCTTGAACTAATGTCTAAATTGCATATTAACATTCCTTTCATGGATGCCATTTTAGGAATGCCGGCGTACGGCAAGTTTTTGAAGGAAATACTCTCCAACAAAAGGAAGTTGGAGGAGTATGGGGAAATAAGAATGACTAAGAGATCCTCGGAATTGATCCAAACAATGAAGGAGGAGATGTGTAACGGTCAAAAATCAAAAATGGCCTAATCGGGAATTTTAAGAAATTAAACGGGTTTAACGGAATTAAACCCTAGAGAAAAATAAAATAAATGGAAATGGATAAATTTTCGAAAGTCAAGCCATGGAAAATCATTATTTTATGTTATGAAGGATTTCCGAAAGTTTCGTAAAATTATATCGACTTTGGTATGTCGGTGTAATTTCTTATAAGGAATTTGGGTAAAAAGTGTAAAAATGAAAATAAAAAGGTAAAATGTGTAAATTGGCAAGATAAATATGAATGTCTGCAAATGTTATACGTGTGAGGAGTACAAATTGTAGGCTGATTAATCTTCATCATCAATTACCCTTGGGCACCAAGCAAACTTTGGGGGGAGGAGGTACGTAAGAACTAAAGGAAGAAGAGAGTTGAGAGAGCTCTAGGAGCTGGGAAACCAACAAACCAACACCACCACCTTGTAGCCACCACTTCCACCATCACTCACCACCAGTAGTTGGCCGGAGAAGTCGCCGGAAAGGTCGCCGGAAGCTGCAGAAAACGGGAACAGAGGAAGAAAATAGATATCGAGATAAGCTGTAGGAGAAGAAGCATATTTGGGATCAAATTTCGTCCAAACCTCACCAAATTTTAACTGAAGGTACCTCTCGAGGTAAGGAACACAACCATACTTTCGGATTTTCGTTTCGACATCGGAGTAAAACGTTATGGTCCTCGCAAGAAATCTGTTTTGCGGGATTTTTTCGATATGTGCTGTTACGTTGCGGTGTAATTTAAAATACCTTCCCATGGTCCGATCTTGCTGAATTTTTTTATATGTTTCGGTAATAACAACCACCTAGATCGTATTAAAATTTGGGATCGATTCAATGGTGGGATCAAAAGTTACAGGGGTTACATTAAAACGAATTTGGGGGTACTTGTCCAGATTTTGTTGAAAGATTGTGAAACTAGTAGGGACTTTAGGGCATGTTTGGTTGAAGTCTTATGAAGCTTGTTTGGTACATATATAGGTACGAAAAAGGAGGATAGTCCGAGTGGGAATCGGACTTAATAGTTGTTTTGCGAGGTTTATCTTTTGCAAGGTAAGTGTATATGAATTACACTTGCTTAATATATGTTATGTATTTAATATGGTATGATTTTATGCATGCTTGAGTGTATATATATGTTTGTTATGATTGTATGCATGCTTATATGTATATGAGTGAGACGATAATGATGACTTGATATTCCTTATGAAAGCATGCATGAGGTACATGAGATGATAGTGGAAAGAATGTGATGAAAGAATATTATGAAAGCATGAAATTGAGTTATGATATGAAAGTGATAATATAGGATGGTAATTGATTAATTAGCCCAACTGGGTCCCGCACGGGTTTCCGGGGGACGAGGTCGCTACCTGATCTACAGGGGGCCTCAAGATAAGAAAAACAGCCAGGGGTCGCTACCTGATCTACAGGGGGCCTCAAGATAAGAAAAATAGTCCAAGATCGCGACCTGATCTACAGGGGGTCTTAGGACAAGATGGCCGAGGTCGCTACCTGATCTACAGGGGGCCTATGACGCTATCAGGTTGGCCAACCGAAAGAAAAAAAAAGAAAGAAAGAAAAGAAATACGAAAGCAATGAGAAAATATATCGTACGATCAGTTGGAGCTAGTTAGTTAATTATCACCTATGCATCGATGCAATCGAGTCTAGCATGTTATATGTTATGTTATGATTATTTATATGTGATGAGATGATATGAGATGTTTATATGAGATGATATGTTTATATGTGATGTGTGATAACATGCTTGAATGTTTATGTGAAATGTGATGTGAATGGTTGTGGAATTATATGTGAATGTGGATATGTATGCATTGATCGACTTTGGAATGTGAGGAAGGGTGTAGAGTGTCCTTTGAGGACGGGATATTAGATACTTATATATATTGGGAGAGTGCGATTTGTATACCCTTACTAAGCGTGTGGCTCATTGTTGTTATATCCACATATTTTTCAGCTACTCAGACTCGGCCTGATCAAGGCAAGGACGTTGGACCCAACACCTGAATTTGAAATCATATCAGGTGGGCTGTTATGGGATGCTACCGCCTAGGATGTTTTGTGTGGTTTTAAACAGTTGTGTTTTGTTAAACAGAGTTTATGACGTATGTAGTATGTGTATATGTTGTGAATATGTTTGTAAGATAAAGTTTTAAAATTTTACGTTTTCCGCTTTTCCGCTTATTGCTATAAACAGGGTTAATTAATTGGTAATAAACTAGAAATGAAATAGGTGTCATATTTGGTTGGTATCAGAGCAGGGATATGATTCCTTGGCTTGGGTGTGGGAAGTTTTCTGAAAATTTTGCTTTGATTTTCTTTTAGATGGCGGAGCACAGCCATGAAGGGTCCACAGAGTCTGTAGGGGGTGATCAGGAGCACCAGAAAGAGGTGCCAGTTCATGTAGTACCACCACCCCCAGGTATAATAGGCATACCAGAGCTTGTGGCTTATTTGAGAGAGGTCATACCACCACAACCACAACCACATCCAGCACCTCAACATGGTATTATTCCTGTTGAGATGGACAAGAACTTTGAGAAGATTCGCCGGCAGGGGGCGAAACCCTTCGAGGGGACTACGGATCCCTTAGTTGCAGAGGAGTGGTTGAGGGATACAGAGCCTATTCTTGATAGGATTATATGCCCTACTGAGAGGAGGGTTCAGTACGCTGTGTCATTGCTTGTGGGAGCAGCGAGAGATTGGTGGGACACAGTTCCACACGGTCGGGATATACCCCCACTCCTGACTTGGGAAGACTTCCTTAGGGAGTTTGCCGAGAGATATACTCCACCTGCCTATACAGAGAAGAAGAAGATTGAGTTCATGGAACTCAGCAGGGAGGCATGTCCATTGCCGATTACGAGGTACAGTTCACTAGATTATCTCGATATGCTCCTAAGGAGGTTGATACTGATATTAAGAAGAGAAACAAGTTTGAAAGAGGGCTGAATTTGGAGATTAGGAAGAAGTTTGCTACTCGGCCCTTGTCTTATTCTCTCCTCATTGATTCCGCCACTCGAGCGGAGGAGATAGTCTTGGAGAAGAAGGCTTTGACGGGAAAGAGACAAAAGACCGGGCAGAGTAGTAGTGCACCACCATCTGGCTCGCGATCTTTTGTACCCAGAAGTTACAGTGGACCACCTAGGGGACAGAGAGGTGGTTATCAAGGATATAGAGGTTCATGGAGTGGAGGCAGTAGATCAAGTGCTCCAGCCCCTACCACATCAGCTTCAGGATCCTATCGTCCACCGATTATACGTTATATGTGCCACCAGCCTGGGCACATAGCCCGAGAGTGTCGGAATAGGTCTGGATTACCGACACCGAGTACAACTAGTAGCGTTGGAGACAATGCTCAGAGAGGTTCTGGTTCAGGTCGAGGTAGAGGTAGAGGTTATGGTCGAGGTGGATATTCCCAACAGACATCTTCTAGACCACCTGCACCACAACCTCAGGGTCAGGCACAAGCTCGAGTATATGCTTTGGCTAGCGAGGATGCAGCTAAGACTACAGACGTCATTACCGGTAGGATTCTTGTCTCTGGCTTGTTAGCTTATGTTTTGATTGATCCTGGATCTACATGCTCTTTTGTATCTGAGTCTTTTGCTTTAAGATTGGGAAGGGTAGCTGAACCCTTAGGTTATATCATTAGAGTCTCGATGCCAGCGGGGGAGACCTTGACTGTTGATATGTGTGTGAGATCTTGCCCCATAGTTATAACTGACCGAGAATTTGTAGCTGACCTTATACCGTTATCTTTGAGAGAGTTTGATGTGATATTGGGTATGGATTGGTTATCCACCCATATAGCCTTGATAGACTGTTATGCGAAGGAAGTAATCAAGGAGACAAATGGGTTGAGGGAAGTGATTTTCACCGGTGAGAGGAATGTTATTCCTACTTGCCTCATATCTGCGGTAACAGCTTTGAGATTACTTCGGGAAGGATGTCAGGCTTATCTGGCTAGTGTGTCAGATTCTACTATTGTTAGCCCCGGAGTATCTGAGGTGGATGTTGTCAGAGAATTTCCTAAAGTTTTCCTTGATGATTTACCTGGTTTACCTCCAAGTAGAGAGGTAGACTTTGAGATTGAGACATTACCAGGTGCAGCACCGATATCGATTGCTCCTTACAGGATGGCTCCACTAGAGCTAAAGGAGTTAAAGAAACAGCTAGAAGAGTTGCTCGAGAAGGGTTTTATACGCCCGAGTATTTCTCCTTGGGGTGCACCAGTGCTTTTTGTGAAGAAGAAAGACGGTAGTTTACGATTGTGCATAGACTACCGTCAGCTGAACAAAATCACAATCAAGAACAAGTATCCCTTACCGAGGATAGAGGATTTGCTTGATCAATTAAGGGGTGCTACAGTATTTTCAAAGATTGACCTTCGATCGGGATACTGGCAGTTGAGGATAGCAGAGAATTCAATACCGAAGACAACTTTTCGTACTCGGTATGGACATTATGAGTTTACAGTTATGCCTTTTGGGTTGACGAATGCACCTACAGCATTCATGGCGTTGATGAACTCGATCTTCCAACCTTATCTAGATTAGTTTGTCGTGGTCTTCATTGATGATATCTTGATATATTCCCGAGATGCAGATACTCATAGAGAACATCTGAGACGTATCTTAGGGATTTTGAGGGAGAGACAATTGTATGCGAAGTTCTGCAAGTGCGAGTTTTGGACGGATCAGATTGCCTTTCTAGGGCATGTGATATCACGAGATGGTATACAACCTGATCCATCCAAGATCAAGGCTATTACAGAATGGGAAATTTCGAAGAGCATTACGGAGATTCGCAGCTTCTTAGGACTGGCGGGTTATTACAGGAGGTTTGTAAAGAACTTCTCGATTATCGCGCGCCCATTGACTAACTTGCTAAAGAAGAATCAGCTGTTTATATGGGATAACAGTTGTCAAGAGAGCTTTGAAGAACTTAAGAAAAGATTGACTACGTTCCCTATTCTGGCTGTACCCTCAGATAAAGGTAACTTTGTGGTTTACACCGACACATCTGGGAGTGGCTTAGGAGGAGTTCTAATGCAGGAAGGGAAGGTAATAGCTTATACATCTAGACAGTTGAGACCTCATGAGCAGAACTACCCTACACACGACCTAGAGCTTGCTGCTATAGTTCATGCTCTTAAGACCTGGAGGCACTATCTTTATGGTGATACATTTCCGGTGTTTACCGACCACAAAAGCCTGAAGTATATTCCCACTCAGAGGGATCTAAATCTGAGGCAGAGAAGATGGATGGAGTTACTCAAGGATTATGATTGCACTATAGAGTACCATCCAGGAAAGGCGAATATGGTAGCTGACGCTCTCAGCAGAAAGAGCAGTGACCAAGGTGGTAAGGTCAACTACAAAGTTGAGCATCTATTAGCTCTCAGAGTTATGAGAGTAGAGATGGATGTAAGAGGATCCGAGTTGATAGCGAACATTCAGGTTAGACCGTTGATTCTCGATGAGATTTCAATTAGACAAGATGAGGATGATACACTGAAGAAGTTGAAAGCTAAAGTGGGAGATGCTACCACTACACACTTCCAGTTGTCTGATCAGGGAGTGTTATACAGAGGTGCACGGATATGCGTGCCAAACATTGAGGAGTTAAAGAAGAAGCTACTTGAAGAGGCACATTCCTCGAGGTATTCAATGCATCCTGGGAGTACGTAGATGTTTAATGACTTAGGAAGATCTATTGGTGGCCGAGGATGAGACGAGAGGTAGCTGATTTTGTGACTCGATGTCTAGTGTGTCAGCAAGTGAAGGCTGAACACCAAGCACCAGCAGGAAAATTACAATCTTTATCAGTTCCTGAGTGGAAGTGGGAGCGGATTACAATGGATTTTGTGGTTGGACTTCCTAGGACTTTCAGAAAGAATGACACGGTATGGGTGATTGTAGACAGATTGACGAAATCTGCCCACTTCTTACCGATGAGACAAGATAACTCCTTGGATGAGCTGGCAGAGTTGTATGTGAGAGAGATTGTTCGACTGCACGGAGTCCTTGTATCGATTGTATCCGATAGAGATCCGAGGTTTACCTCGCATTTTTGGGGAAGTCTGCAAACTGCCTTAGGTACAAGATTGCATTTCAGTACAGCATTTCATCCTCAGACAGATGGACAATCAGAGAGAACGATTCAGACCTTGGAGGAGATGTTGAGATCTTGTGTTTTGGAGCTTAAAGGTAACTGGGATTCTAACCTGCCATTGCTCGAATTTACGTATAATAACAGTTTCCATTCAAGTATTGGTATGGCCCCTTACGAGGCCTTGTATGGAAGGAAGTGTCGCACACCTGTATGTTGGGATTTTGAGGGCATGCGACAGATAGAGGGTCCCGAACTTGTACAACAGACAATAGAGAAAGTACAAGTAGTAAAGCAGTGCTTGAAGGCAGCACAAGATCGTCAAAAGAGCTACTTTGATCGCCATAGACGAGAGATGACATATGAGATAGGCGATAGAGTGTTTTTGAAGGTATCTCCTTGGAGGAGAGTTATGAGATTTGGTAGGCATGGGAAGTTAGCACCGAGATACATTGGTCCATATGAGATCTTAGAGAAGATCGGACCACTTGCGTATAGATTGGCGTTACCACCAGAGTTATAAAGATTACATGACGTCTTTCACGTATCGGTGCTACGGAGGTATAGGTCAGATCCGAGTCATATCATTCCCGAACCTGAGATAGAAGTATCTGAGAACTTGTCCTACCCAGAAGAACCAGTTGAAGTTTTAAGCAAGCAGGTTCGAAGATTGAGAAACAAGGAGATTCCAATGGTGAAGGTCAGATGGGGACATCATTCAGCTCGAGAGGCTACATGGGAAACCGAGCGAGATATGAGAGCTAGATACCCCTATCTTTTTGAGTAAAAACCTCGAGAAAGTGTGATCCGGTTGTGCATCTTTTTGATATATCTACGAGTTTGGTCCTACATCCTTTCTTAAATTTCGGGACGAAATTTCTTAAAGTGGGAGATATTTGTAACGGTCAAAAATCAAAAATGGCCTAATCGGGAATTTTAAGAAATTAAACGGGTTTAACGGAATTAAACCCTAGAGAAAAATAAAATAAATGGAAATGGATAAATTTCCGAAAGTCAAGCCATGGAAAATCATTATTTTATGTTATGAAGGATTTCCGAAAGTTTCGTAAAATTATATCGACTTTGGTATGTCGGTGTAATTTCTTATAAGGAATTTGGGTAAAAAGTGTAAAAATGAAAATAAAAAGGTAAAATGTGTAAATTGGCAAGATAAATATGAATGTCTACAAATGTTATACGTGTGAGAAGGAGTACAAATTGTAGGCTGATTAATCTTCATCATCAATTACCCTTGGGCACCAAGCAAACTTTGGGGGGAGGAGGTACGTAAAAACTAAAGGAAGAAGAGAGTTGAGAGAGCTCTAGGAGCTGGGAAACCAAGAAACCAACACCACCACCTTGTAGCCACCACTTCCACCATCACTCAACACCAGTAGTTGGCCGGAGAAGTCGCCGGAAAGGTCGCCGGAAGCTGCAGAAAACGGGAACAGAGGAAGAAAATAGATATCGAGATAGGCTGTAGGAGAAGAAGCATATTTGGGATCAAATTTCGTCCAAACCTCACCAAATTTTAACTGAAGGTACCTCTCGAGGTAAGGAACACAACCATACTTTCGGATTTTCGTTTCGACATCGGAGTAAAACGTTATGGTCCTCGCAAGAAATCTGTTTTGCGGGATTTTTTCGATATGTGCTGTTACGTTGCGGTGTAATTTAAAATACCTTCCCATGGTCCGATCTTGCTGAATTTTTTATATGTTTCGGTAATAACAACCACCTAGATCGTATTAAAATTTGGGATCGATTCAACGGTGGGATCAAAAGTTACAGGGGTTACATTAAAACGAATTTGGGGGTACTTGTCCAGATTTTGTTGAAAGATTGTGAAACTAGTAGGGACTTTAGGGCATGTTTGGTTGAAGTCTTATGAAGCTTGTTTGGTACATATATAGGTACGAAAAAGGAGGATAGTCCGAGTGGGAATCGGACTTAATAGTTGTTTTGCGAGGTTTATCTTTTGCAAGGTAAGTGTATATGAATTACACTTGCTTAATATATGTTATGTATTTAATATGGTATGATTTTATGCATGCTTGAGTGTATATATATGTTTGTTATGATTGTATGCATGCTTATATGTATATGAGTGAGACGATAATGATGACTTGATATTCCTTATGAAAGCATGCATGAGGTACATGAGATGATAGTGGAAAGAATGTGATGAAAGAATATTATGAAAGCATGAAATTGAGTTATGATATGAAAGTGATAATATAGGATGGTAATTGATTAATTAGCCCAACTGGGTCCCGCACGGGTTTCCGGGGGACGAGGTCGCTACCTGATCTACAGGGGGCCTCAGAGGTCGCTACCTGATCTACAGGGGGCCTCAAGATAAGAAAAACAGCCAGGGGTCGCTACCTGATCTACAGGGGGCCTCAAGATAAGAAAAATAGTCCAAGATCGCGACCTGATCTACAAGGGGCCTATGACGCTATCGGGTTGGCCAACCGAAAGAAAAAAAAAAAGAAAGAAAGAAAAGAAATATGAAAGCAATGAGAAAATATATCGTACGATCAGTTGGAGCTAGTTAGTTAATTATCACCTATGCATCGATGCAATCGAGTCTAGCATGTTATATGTTATGTTATGATTATTTATATGTGATGAGATGATATGAGATGTTTATATGAGATGATATGTTTATATGTGATGTGTGATAACATGCTTGAATGTTTATGTGAAATGTGATGTGAATGGTTGTGGAATTATATGTGAATGTGGATATGTATGCATTGATCGACTTTGGAATGTGAGGAAGGGTGTAGAGTGTCCTTTGAGGACGGGATATTAGATACTTATATATATTGGGAGAGTGCGATTTGTATACCCTTACTGAGCGTGTGGCTCATTGTTGTTATATCCACATATTTTTCAGCTACTCAGACTCGGCCTGATCAAGGCAAGGACGTTGGACCCAACACCTGGATTTGAGATCATATCAGGTGGGCTGTTATGGGATGCTACCGCCTAGGATGTTTTGTGTGGTTTTAAACAGTTGTGTTTTGTTAAACAGAGTTTATGACGTATGTAGTATGTGTATATGTTGTGAATATGGTTGTAAGATAAAGTTTTAAAATTTTACGTTTTCCGCTTTTCCGCTTATTGCTTTAAACAGGGTTAATTAACTGGTAATAAACTAGAAATGAAATAGGTGTCACAAGATGCCTCCTAAGCTAAGAGATCCGGGTTCTTTTTGTGTCCCAATAGGAGTGGGAGATGTGAAGTACGAGGCCCTTTGTGATCTTGGGGCGAGTGTAAGCATCATACCGCTTGCACTTTGCAACAAGGTCGGGCTAGGAGAGCCAAAGCCGGTCACGATGACCCTCTATATGGCGGACCGTTCTATCACTCATCCGGTTGGGATTTTTGAGGACATCCCGGTGCAACTAGGAGGATTCTATGTGCCAATTGACTTTGTCGTCTTGGATATTCCGGCGGACTATCCGGTTCCTATCATCTTGGGAAGACCTTTCCTAGCCACTTCCGGATGCCTAGTGGATTGTAAGAACGGGACTCTCTCCTTCAACATTGGAGAAGAGAACATCAAGTTCAAGTTGTCTATAATGATGAAAGGGCCAACCCTTGATGAGGATGTCTTCAACATAATCGAGCATGAAGAATCTAGAGAAGTTGTGAGCTCGATTTTGATCAAGGATCCCTTGGATAAGGTCCTTACCTTAAGTATGATGGAAGAAGGTGTTGAGGAGGCTTGCAATGAAGAGATCAAAGCCTTGGAAGCATTGGAAGAGGAGCCAAGAGTTGGATTTGAAAGCCACGAAGAGGTGTTGAACAGCTGCAAATTCCACGGTCGAGATATATGTTCCACGGCCGTCAAACTTTCTGGATAACTCTGGGAAGCAAGCTTAGCAAGAACCACGGCCGTGGAAGTTGAGCAAACCTTGTTTCCAGCCGTGATTTTCCCTGGATCAGCTCTTGATGATGATCAAGCTTCTAGGAGCCATGGGGAGTCTTCATTTGCTTTGGATTCATCTCATCCAATCTTATTTGGATCGTCTCCAATCGACAAAGGTCCTCCTAAACTTGAACTCAAACCCCTCCCCTCTCATTTGAAATATGCTTTTCTTGGTGAAAATTCTTCATATCCGGTGATTGTTAATGCATGCTTAAGTGATGATGAACTTGCTAAGTTGTTGCATGAACTAAGGTTGCATAGAAAAGCCATTGGTTATACTATTGATGATTTGGTTGGCATTAAACCTTCTTTGTGCATGCATAAGATAATGATGGAAGATAACCACAAACCCTCTATTGAACATCAAAGGAGATTAAATCCTATAATGAAAGAGGTAGGCAAAAAGGAAATCATTAAGTTGCTAGATGCGGGAATTATCTACCCTATCTCGGATAGTAAGTGGGTTAGTCCCGTTCATGTAGTACCTAAGAAGGGTGGGATGACCGTAGTAACCAATGAGAACAATGAACTAATCCCGACTAGGACGGTTACGGGGTGGAGGATGTGCATTGATTATAGGAAGTTGAACATGGCCTCTAGGAAAGATCACTTCCCTCTCCCCTTCATTGACCAAATGCTAGAGAGGTTAGCTCAACATTCTCACTTTTGCTACCTAGATGGCTATAGTGGATTCTTCCAAATCCCTATCCACCCCGATGACCAAGAGAAAACAACCTTTACATGTCCATGGGGTACTTTTGCATATAGGAGAATGCCATTTGGGTTGTGTAATGCACCCGCCACCTTCCAAAGGTGTATGATGGCTATCTTTTCGGAATATATAGAAAATATCATGGAAGTGTTTATGGATGACTTCTCTGTTTATGGTTCTTCCTTTGACAATTGCTTGGCTAACTTGTCCTTAGTATTGCAAAGCTGTGAGGAGACAAATCTTGTCTTAAATTGGGAAAAATGCCACTTCATGGTAAGTGAAGGCATTGTGTTAGGACACTTGGTGTCTAACCGTGGCATTGAGGTTGATAGGGCCAAGATTGAAACAATAGAGAAGTTGCCACCACCTACCTCGGTGAAAGGGGTAAGGAGTTTCTTAGGGCATGCCGGTTTCTACCGGAGGTTTATTCAAGATTTCTCTAAAAATCTCTAAGCCCCTCACTAACCTACTAATGAAAGATGTTGATTTTGTCTTTTCCAAAGATTGTCTTGAGGCTTTTTGTAGGTTGAAGAACGCCTTGATCTCCGCACCTATTATGCAACCTCCGGATTGGAGTCTACCATTTGAGATCATGTGTGATGCAAGCGATGTAGCCGTTGGGGCCGTTTTAGGGCAAAGGAAAGAAGGGCGTACTCATGCTATTTATTATGCTAGCAAGACGCTAGATGATGCCCAACTCAATTATGCTACCACCGAGAAGGAGTTGCTAGCGGTTGTGTATGCATTTGAGAAGTTCCGCTCATACCTTGTTGGAGCGAAGGTCATAGTTTATACGGATCATGCTGCGATCCGTTATCTACTTACAAAGAAGGATGCCAACCAAGGTTGATTCGGTGGATCCTTCTTCTTCAAGAGTTTGATTTGGAAATACGGGACAAGAAGGGATCCGAGAACTCCGTGGCAGATCACCTTAGTAGACTCCCACCATTGGAGCTTGAAAAGGATGACATCCCGATAGATGACTCATTCCGGGATGAGCAATTGCAAATGATGGAGGAATGCTTATTCCAAGTGTCTAGAGGAAGTGAGCCATGGTATGCCGACATTGTGAACTACTTAGTGTGTGAGGAAGTGCCTCCCGGATTTACATATGCACAAAGGAAGAAGTTCTTCAACGATGTGAGGCACTACTATTGGAGTGAACCACTTCTATTCAAGAGAGGGCCGGATGGGATGTTTAGAAGATGCATACCGGAAGACGAAGTGGAGAGTATGATCCGGCATTGTCACTCCTTACCATGTGGAGGCCATGCTAGCTCACACAAGACGTGTGCAAAGGTATTGCAATCCGGTTTTTATTGGCCTAACTTGTTTAGAGATGTGCAAGGTTTTGTAGCGGCATGTGATGCTTGCCAAAGGACGGGCAACATCTCAAGGAGGAATGAGATGCCCTTGAACAACATTCAAGAAGTGGAGATTTTTGATGTGTGGGGTGTGGACTTCAAGGGAGCATTCTCTTCTTCATGTGGCAACCTCTACATCCTATTGGCGGTGGACTATGTGTCAAGATGGGTGGAGGCAATCGCCTCTCCTACAAATGATGCCAAGGTGGTGGTACGGTTCTTCAACCGAGTGATCTTCCCTAGGTTTGGAACACCAAGGGTGATCATTAGTGATGGAGGAAAGCACTTCACCAATAGGAACTTTGGGGCACTTTTGGCCAAGTATGGGGTGACTCATAAGGTGGCAACACCTTACCATCCCCAAACTAGTGGCCAAGTGGAGATCTCCAACCGGGAGATAAAGGCCATCCTTGAGGAGACGGTATCTAGGACTAGAAAGGATTGGGCTATGAAGCTCAATGACGCATTGTGGGCATATAGAACCGCCTTCAAGACACCAATTGGAACCACTCCTTACAAATTAGTCTATGGCAAATCTTGCCATCTCCCGGTGGAAATGGAGCATAGAGCTTATTGGGCCGTTAAGTGGCTAAATTTTGACCTCAAAGAGGCGGGAGAGAAGAGGTTGCTTGATATAAACGCCCTTGAGGAGATCCGGTTGGAAGCCTATGAAAATGCCCGGATCTACAAGGAGAGAACCAAAAGATGGCATGACAAGAGGATCATCCCAAAGGAGTTGAGTGAAGGAGATCTTGTCCTTCTCTTCAACTCAAGGCTAAGGCTCTTTCACGGAAAGCTCAAATCAAGATGGACCGGGCCATATGTGGTGAAGAAGATCTTTCCCCATGGAGCTATTGAGATAGGAGGGGAGCATTGTGGGAATTTCAAAGTGAATGGGCACCGCTTGAAGAAGTATATTCCGGGAGCTCCGGTGGACATGATTGCCCCGCTTCACCTTGAATAGACGCCCCCGAGTTTGGTCAAGCTAATGACCTTAAAGAAGCGCTTGGTGGGAGGCAACCCATTGGTAACATTTTTCCTTTTTCGTTTTGTTTTTGTTTTTAGATTTTTCTATCTTTGTGTGTGTTTTGTCTACTTCGTGTGTGTGCTAGAGCATTAGTGGCATTGTAAGCCTTTCTTGGCATATGAATGATGATGATGAACCCCTCACCAATTATGGGTGGAGCGGACGCGGAACTTGGACGGCTAGCGGTGCCTAGCGCGGGTCCCGAAGCTTTGATGGAAGCCTAGAGCTCTCTACCATTGTTGATAGGATCATCCAACATCAATTCACTTGAGAAATCCCAAATACCATAGCAAACCAATTTTACATTCTGAGAACCTTCTTTCACTCTCTTTACTTCATTTACACATTGGGGACAATGTGTTTCTAAGTATGGGGTGGGGTTTGCATGATCCTTTGCATGATGAGCATCTAGGATAGTTTAATATTTGCACATGTCTTGTATTGTAGATACATATTTCGAAAATCCCATAAAAATCAGAAAATTTAATAAAAAAATTTTTGTGCTTTCTAGGCTTGGATATGATCCTAATGATGAATCTTGTCTTGTGGATTGGCTATGGATGGCCTTATGTGTTGAATTGATAAATGCATATGTGGACTTGAACTACTTCTCTTAAATTCTATGAATGATTTGTGATCATGATGTTTGCCTAGAATGGATTGAGTATTGAAAGTCGAAATTACACGATAGTTCTTGCATACCATCTAGGAATGAATGAGGCATTTCATCTTTCTCTACTTCTCATCTTGATCATGATTGCTTGAGCACCTCAATGGATATAAAATAGACCTCTTTTAACCCATCCGGGAATAGGAGCATGCTAGTGTGTTGAAGTGTGTGAAAAGCAAGTGTGGGGTGAAGTTGTTGAAGGAAAGGAATGTCATGAATGAAATGCTGAAATTATTGTGGAAGTGTAGCCAAAAACATAGGTTTGGGGGCGTTGTTTAAATGACAAGTAACTCGGTACACTTCACATAATCGGGTGTTGGTACCTTTCCAAAGTCAAATGAACCAATAGCCCTAACGAGCTTTGGTATGTGTGCCCGGTGTGGATGCACCTCGAAAAATAGAAAAAGCCCGAGGATGGCTAATCACCGAGGTTTCGGCTATTGTACACCAATGCCATTGTCTCAAAAATAAGTCAAAGAAAAAGAAAAGAAAGCAAGATAGGGAAAAATATACACTTGAGGGGAGTTGATCGAGGACAAGGATGTGGAGTTAGTTCCATTCCCGGATTAGCATCACATAACCCAGAAATCCCCACCCAATCACTACATTTCTTGGCCTTTTTATTTCACAAGACCTTATGACCTATTTGCATGTTTGTAAGACTTAGTGATTTAGATTGGATGTACCCTTGATCTTCTTGACTTCTTCATCTTTACATTTCATGCATGCTTTTGAGTTAAGTACAATTGTCTTTCCATGCCTTCATTTGTTTGATACATAATTGCTTGTCCATTGCCATAAAACATGACTATGAAGGTGATCCAATAATAGAAGCACAAACCCAAAAAGATTTTTGCCATTTTTCTGCATACATAAATCATGTCATCTCTTAGTCTATAGTTGGGAATTTGCTCGGGGACGAGCAAACCTTAAGTATGGGGTATTTTGATAACACGATTTATGACTTAGTTTTAGGCAATCATTTAGATAGATTTCTCACTCATTCATGCATGGTTTAGCACTAGTTCACGACGTTTGCACTCAATTCACGTACTTTGTCGAGATAGACGTCTACACGGACTTGTGCGTTGCTTTGTAGGTATTTTGGGAGATTTAGGAGCTAAAACGATACGTTTGAGGATCGTTCGTCAAGATGACACATCCTCGGATGCATTAGAATGCAATTTAAGGGCTAAGAAGGACTCATGGAACCTGCCAACACTAGCCATGTACCAAATCACAGCTTAATGATCCAAGGCGAAGTTTCTGCACAGAATCACGGTTCTCTGACACTCCACGGCCGTGGAATCACCCGTGGATTTTGCCAGATTCTTGTGACAGTTTTGCCACGACTCTCATGGCCAGCTCATGCAAGTTTGTTATAAAAGTGGTCCTTCATGGGCTGTGAGAAGTATCTTGGAGCAGCTCTCCATTATCCATTATCCTCTAACAAAAATATTCTCTCAACAAGAAGATTTTCTAGGAAGGAAAGTGTCAAAAAGGAAGGAGAAGAGCTCCATTGAAGAGGAGAAGAAGAACACACACCATTGCTAACACTTTGATAGTTTTTGTATTGAAGAATTCCGGATTCTATCTCTAGAGTTGTATGAACCATTTGAACCTTCTTTTGGAAGGATTGTGAGTTACTCTAATTCTATTTTCAGCTTGATTTTGATTTAAGTTCACTTGTTCATCTCTTTTTCTTCATCATCTTGCAAATGGATGTCATGATTTTATGTTTGCTTGTTTCGATTTCTATTATGAATGTTGTAGGCTAAATAGATGTGGTTCTAGGGTGAGGAAAGGATGGTTATGGCTAGGGCTATGATAGGACGGACTTAGATTTATCTTTGGATGACTTGTGTGCATAAACGTAGCCTCTGTTAGGAATCACGGGTGGTTCTTGTCAAACCACGGCCGTGGTTTAGGTAGAACAAGCCGTGATTTTCCCTGGTTCGGTGGATCTAGTCTTAGATTGTTAGAATGTTGAAATCCTAAGTGTTTGTTGAGTTAAATCTATCCTGGGGTGACCTAGCGTTAGCAACTAAGTGTTAGGAGAGACTTACCCAGTAATCCTTACTCTTAGATTCCAAAGATAACAAATCTTAGGTAGTGGTGAGCCTAATAAGCCGCCATTAGATTAAGTGTGTTGGATGGTAGCTTAAGACTAACCCTTCCGAGACTTACCCGGTGAGGATAGGTTGGATCCTTAGATAACGATCCGGTTTGAGTAGAATTCCGTCCCTTAGGTTCTTAGAGACTTACCCGGTAATGAGACCTAGGGAATGGACTAGTGGATCATGAGACCTACCCGGTGATTGATCCCAATTTAGAAATACTTAACCCCAACATAGTTAATCCAAGGAATGAATAGATAGCTTGAGTCTTATGCCATAACCGGAATTTCCAACCCCTAGAATCCGTCTTTTCTTTCTTTGACTTATATCTTGTTTAGTTTGTTTGTTTGTGTTGATTCATAGTTTAGTTGATTGATTACTTTGCATGAATTGTGATCTTTGATTGATCACCAAAAACCAACCAAAAACATTGGAGATTTTCATTTCTTTATTTCTTTCTTCTCTTTCAACCTAGGTCTTTACTAAACTCAATCACAAATCGAATCAATTTCACCTTAGTCTTTGTGTTCGACCTCGGAATACTATCCCTACTACAAACGTCCCGTACACTGCGGGTTTCGCTAGGTAGTTTAGGATTTAATTCGAGTTATAAATTTAAAACCCATTTGCACATCACGATCTTAGCGTAACAGCTCTGCAAATATGTCTGTAAACTCACAAACCACCGGTATGTCCTCCAAAGCTGGACTCTCTCCATCCTTCATGGCGTAGCACCAGAAGGCATCACATCCCTGTGCAATTAGTCTAGCTGCTCGTACAGCACTGATGACAGATCATGTCTTCCCAAGGTCCCAACCCCAAAAGACCTCTATCGGACCCAAGTCGGTAGAAACTGTAATAGTTCTCTTACCCACATCTAACACCGCACGGTGTCTACGCATCCAATCCATACCTAATATGACTTCTTCATGCATCAAAGGCGTGACTAAGAAGTCAACAAGTACTACACGAGTCCCTAAACGTAGGGGACAACACGTATCTCCTGGGTACCTCTGACCCTACTACCATCAGGTAACCCTATAGTAAAGGTTGCCCCCTCTATGGTAGACAAACTCAAACGCTCAACACAAGAAGCAGAAATAAATGAATGCGTAGCACCCATATCAAATAAAACTCTAACAGGTAAACCATGTAACAAAATGGTACCTGTAGCAGCTGGTGCTGGCGGCTCCTCAGCACTCCTTAACTCAAAAGCACGGCCTCGAACTCCTCGAGCATCACTAGTGCTAGCCTCTCTATCTCTACCCCTACTCGGTCCAGGAGCTTAACCCTGAGTAGAGGGTGTCCCTGGAACCCTCTGATGTCCCTGATACTGAGGCGGTCTTTGCCCACCTCCTGCTGCACTTACAGGGAAAGAACCCTACTGTGATGGCGTCTTGCCCTGACGAAAAAACGTAGCTATATGTCCTGGCTTCCCGCACGAGAAGCAAGTCAATTGTGCTCTAGGGCAGTCGGCCCTCATATGCCCATAGGCCCCACAGTTATAACACTGCCGGCCTCTATCAGTAGTTTGTGCAGACACTGGAATACTCGAGCGACCCTAAGTCTGACCTCGTCCGAATCCAAATGATCCTGCACCAGTCGGTGTTGTACGCTGTCTCTTCTCAGACCGTCCGGTCTGAGAAGTCCTCCTTTGGCTAGCCCTCTCTCTCTCATAAGCAGAAGCCCGATCCTGGTAATTTGCCAAAGAGTCACAATGAAATCCCGTCATATATGAACGCGTACTCTCCCTCAGAAGTCGGGAGAATAGGTATACGTGCTGGTCCTCAGAAGGTGCAGCTGGACCCAGCAAAGCTAACTCAGTCCGGAAGCGGCGAATGGCATCAGTAATGGGCACATCCTCAAAGCCTGCTTCCACAAAATCCTGCAGCTTCTCCCTCCTCAGTGAGGCAGGGCAGAACTACTCCCTCGGCAGATTCCTCATCTGCTCATAGGTGGTGACTCGTGCTCTAACTATCCTCCACCACTGATGTGCCAGGTCACGGAATAGAGACTATACTAGCTCTATCCGTCTGTCCTCTGGGCAACGAATAGACTGAGTCTACATGCTCAATCCACACCTCAGTCTCTAGGCCAATCTCCCTAGAGAAGTGTGGTACTCCCTGCTGGTGGAATGTCTTCAACCAGGTATCAGGTCGAGGCCCTCTAGTCTCCTCTCTCCTGGAGGAAGAGGTGGTCTACCTCTACCTCTGCCTGCAGCAGTAGCTCGGGTCCGAGCCATCAGCGAGGTATGCACACCTAACGTATAAGGCTCTATATAGGCCATATGTATAGATATATATAATACTTAATAATACATGCACACATATCATCACATAAAAGGTATCTATATATATATATATATATATATATCTATACTATCGAGATCCTCAGATGGGTGACGACTTCTGTACATACTATCCCAAAAACATCTGTACTCGCTTTAAAACCAAAACTCGTTAAAACGTCAGACCCCATGTGGATTCTGTTTATTTATCCACTCTACCTTTATTGCGGATAGCAAGTGCCATTGTTGTCAACCTAAGGCTCTGATATCAACTCTGTAACACCCCGAATCCGCGGGACTCGGAATGCTACATTGGGCTAGGATCTCACAATGGATCCTGACCCTAGCTTGACAACAAGTTCATTGGATCTTACAACAAGGCACTAGTAGAGTAAAAACAAATACATAAAAACTGTATGATACATCAAAAGAGTTTACAAACTCAAAGCCGAGTACAAAACCATAACAACTACATCAACTGATACAAAAGATCCCCAACCCACGCATCCTAATGTACAGAAGTCCTCGGCTGGTCACACCATCTGGCTCACTCTCTAGTCTTCCTAACTTGCAGATCATCTACAACACGGTATACACCATTAGCTACAACAATAGATAAGCATGGTAGTAATAGCACAAACACACCACAACATCTCATACATGCAATGCTACACACATTCATTTATTATCTTTAATTACGATATACCATTACTAATTCAACTTCTTTTGTAACACGAGGAGCCTCAAGAACCCCGCCCCATCCAACGTAACACAGGAGTTTTGCATGGGGGTGACCGTCACTCGTCCCCTCTAGTGATATCATCTTCAGGGCACCTCCTCCTAACCCAGCAGGCGGAGACCGGTGGTTACCGCCCGTTATATTACACTTGGGCCATATAAATATAAAGAATGGTCGTCCTAGTCTGGTCTAAGTTATAAATGCACAACCATATGAACACACATAACCATTACAATCATACAATCCACAACTGCACGCTAAGTAAGTCCTATGGACTTACGTGATACACTCGTATCATCTACCACGTCACAGCTTTCCCTCGGGGAAGAAACCAACGCCTGCAAGAGCAAAGCACACAACATCACAATCTGAAAGGGTTAGGAGACTCGTCTCCATAACCAGAACCAACCTACAACCTAAGGATCA
The DNA here is from genome assembly GCA_033239045.1 of Fagopyrum esculentum. NCBI lineage: Eukaryota > Viridiplantae > Streptophyta > Magnoliopsida > Caryophyllales > Polygonaceae > Fagopyrum > Fagopyrum esculentum. The sequence goes on from BSUD01000008.1 coordinate 80,012,859, forward strand.
ACACAAGCTCACATATGCCTATAACATACTCTCAACATTAACACAGGTGCCTAAGGCACATCTCTAGCATACCACTCATCCTAACCATCCTAACCTAGCCAACAACTAAGCCAAAGCTAAAGGAAAGGAAGGAAGGAAGACATACCAACAAGGTATGCACCAACAGAAGCAAGAACCCACCAGCCAGCCCAGTGAGGCGCAGAGGCGGCTCACCAGAGGCGTAAGGGCGGCTCACCAGAGGCGTAAGGGCGGCTCCATACCAGCCGCATGTGCAGCTCAGGATAGGCGCAGGGGCGGCCAACTGTGCAGAGGGTTGGTCCCGGCTTCTCTTCGACTCCTTTCTCGATCCTCTTCACGTCTCCAACACACTACAACAACATATATGCTTGTATACACATATATGATCATCACAACATCCAGGAAGGATCCAATCACAAGTCCAACTTATGATCCTAGGCTAGAAAGAAGAAGAAAGAAGCAAGGAGAAGGAAAGAAGAGAGAAGAAGAGAAAGAGCTTACCACTCCACCCTAGGCTGCAACTATGGAGCACCCACACCTCTCACCACTTCAACACATCAACCACAACACACAGCAACAACTCCAAGAGCATCCAAAGCCAAGAACACACTCAAACTCTCAAGAACTCACTCACACAAGCAAAAGAAGATCAAAGAGGATCAAAGGAGAAGAAGAAGAAGAAGAAGAAGAAGAAGAAGAAGAAGAAGAAGAAGAAGAAGAAGAAGAAGAAGAAGAAGAAGAAGAAGAAGAAGAAGAAGAAGAAGAAGAACGTGAGGAGGAAGAGAGAGGCTGGAGCGATGAAGAAACCTCTCATCTGAAGCCTAAGGAAGCTTATAAGAGAAGCCAGCCACAAAGCATAAGTCAAGAGTCAATAAAAGCGGTTGCACCAGCCACAGAGCCGCAGGGGCGGCTAGCCTAGGCGCAGGGGCAGCTCCTCTGTGACGCAGGGGCGTTCCAAGGGATGCGCAAGGGCGGCTGACTGGTCAAGGCTAAGGCACTCTAGCTCATCTAGGCTCCAAAGACTAAGGCTCTTACAATACACATAAGCAAATAGGTCACAAGGACTTAGGAAGAAGAGGCCAAGAAACGTGATGATAAGGTGGGAATATTCTAAGGTCATGTGGTGCACATCCGGGAAAGGAACTAAACAACCACAACTTCACATTTATACTTCATCCACCAAAGTGTATTTTTCTCCTTCTTTTCTTTCTTTTCTTTTCTTTTTCTTTTCTTTTTCATTTTCTTCCACTTATTTTGAGACAATGGCATTGGTGTACAAAAGCCGAAACCTTGGTGATTAGCGGACCTCGAGATTTTTCCGAGGTGCCTCACACCGGACACACATACCAAGGCTCGTTAGGACATTCGGTTTATCCGACTTTAGCAAGACACAAACACCAAATTATGTGAATGGTGCCGAGTTACTCGTCATCAAAACCAAAGTCCCCAAATCTATATTTTTCTACACTTTTCACAACACATTTTCAACAACTTCATTCGCAACATACATACACCAACTTCACCACCCCATACTTGCTTTTCACACACTCAACACACTAGCATGCTCCTATTCCCGGATGGGTCAAAAGAGGTCAAATTTCATATCAAGTGAGGTGCTCAAATAACATGATCAAGATGAGAAGAAGAGAGATGAATTGCCTTAATTATTCCTAGATGATGTGCAAGAACTAGCATGTAATTTTGACTATCAATTCTCAATCCAATCAAGACAAGCATCATAATCACAATTCATGCATAAAATTCAAGAGAAGTATTTCAAGTCCACATATGCATAAATCCATTCAATATACAAGTTCATCCAAAAGCCAATTCACAAAACAAACTCATCATAAGGGTCATATCCAAACCTAGAAGCAGAAAATTTTTAAAATTTTTCGATTTTTTGGAATTTTTGAAATATATATGTACAATGCAAAACATGAAGAGAAACATGTGACAATAAAATGAAACTATCCTAGATGCGATCATGCCATGCTAAGAATCATGAAATCCCCACCCCATACTTAAAAACACATTGTCCCCAATGTGCAAATCAAGTAAAGAAAAGTGAAAGAAGTCCTCACAATGTAAAAATGTAGTGTTTTCGGTATTTTGGTTCACTAATGTTGAGTGGTGGTGCGGATGATTGCTCTTCATAGTCATTCCGGCGTCGAGACCCGCGCCAAGGTGAATGCGAGATGGGAGCTCTTCCATCCCTCAAAAACACGTTATGCCGTCCAAGTCTCACGTCCGCTCCACCCATGGTTGAAAATGGGATCATCATCATCAACTTGCATTGCAAGGCTTCCTTATTACCTAATATCTAGCACACAAACACAAAACACAAAAGCACACAAAAACAAAAACAAAAACGAAAGAGAAAAGGGAAAGAGTTGTTACCCTTGGGTTGCCTCCCAATAAGCGCTTTTTTTAGGTCATTAGCTTCACCAAACTGCATGGATGTGTCAATCCACCTCAAATACCATGGTTTGCTTGAGGAGTCCAAGCAACCATCGCTTTTCGGCATCCATGATGACAAGCACGGGCCACTTGATTCCCAAATAAAGTTTAAGTTCTCTCTTCACCGGTGGGTAGTAGACTCCTTCATCACCGCTTCCTTGATGATTGTATGGAGTTGCAACCATAGGTGTCACCCCATACTTATACAATTGGTACTCCGTGGTAACACCGGTGAAATGCTTGTCATCCTCATCCTCTATGATCCGAAGAAAGCCGGTTCTTGGAAAGAATTCTTCATTGAAGTGCTTCATAACCATCATGGATCCATCATGCTTGCCTCCTTCATTCAACATGGGAGACTCCTTAGGAAAGGGACTCCAATCTTCGGGTGTACTCCGGCAATCAAGGAAGGATTGGAAGGAGTTGAACTTAACTTAGGGCTCTCTACACAAAACCACAGGCAAAAATCAGAAATCACGAGCGTGGTTTGGCCCTCTGGGCCGTGGTTTCTATTGTTCTCTTCCTCCCTCGTGAGCTCTTCAAGTGTGGTTCCGGGTTTGATGGCAAGGATGTCCAAAGGTGAGAGTACTTCATTGCACTCCTCCAAAGGTGAAGGAGGTGGAGGTAAGCCTTGAAGGAAGGTAGGATCTCCTAGCATAAGAGCATGCCTAAACTCCTCAATCTCCCTCCTCAATTGTTCTTCTCTCTCGAAATTCAATCTTCTTGCATCCTCCAGGGCCAAATCCCTTAGCCACAATTGCTCCTGAGCTTCATTCAACTCTTCTTCAAGGTCTCTAATGGTCATAGTTGAATCGGGCACTTCTTGGATCTCCTCATGGTGCACCTCCTCTTGTTAAAACATTTCCACTTCAAGCTCCATATGGGATCTCGAAATGGAAGCAAGGTTACTCTCTAGATCATCCATCTTCCTCAACATTTCTTCTAGCATTGATTCCACTCGATCATTGTGAGGTTGATGGTGAGGTTCCTCATGAGGCAATGTAGTCTTGTGAGCTTGATCATGGAACTCGTGATAGGCATTAAACTCCTCCCAATACTCAAACTCATCATGGAGAGGTCCTAGATCTTGGCTTGCCATCCATCCCTCATACTCCATGTTGTCAAGGTCGTCTTAGAAGTACAATCCGTCCATGGCAAACATGAAAAGGCAAAGACAAAAACAACACAAGATCAAAAGTAACAAGAAAGATAAACACTATGAACAATCAAAATCAAATGACTTAATCTAGACCTAGTCCCCGGCAACAGCGCAAAAAACTTGTCAAGGCGCTGCCGCGGGACAAACCTAAGTCTATTCTGAACACTTCAATCCCCGGCAACGGCGCCAAAAACTTGTTACGCTAGATATGTAGCACAAAAAGCTTTACATTTATAACTCGATCTAATCTCCTAAACTACCTAGCGAACCGCAGTGTACGGAACATTTTGTAGAAAGGAAAGTATTCCGAGGTCGAACACAAAGACTAAGGTGAAATCAAATCATTCAAGTGATCATGTATAGTGCAAATCTAAACTAAGATGAGATGAGGAATAAAGAAAGTGCAAAACACAATATTTTTGGTTGGTTTTTGGTGATCAGCAAGGATCACAAATATATCAACACAAACAAGCAAATAAACATACAAACACAAGGATAGGTAATAAGAGGTAAGAAAAGCGGATTCTAGAGATTCGGAATTCCGATTATGACAATGGACTCATGCATCTAAAGATCAAACAAAAGTTGCGGTTGTTCGGAGTTGGGTGTTTCTCTAGTGGGAGAAATTACCAGGTAAGTCTCATGCTTCACTAGTCTCGAACCTAAGGCCCTATTACCGGGTAAGTCTCAAGGAACCTAAGGATGGGAATTCTACATAAACCGGCCACTACCTAAGGGTCAAACCCCTCCTTATCGGTTAAGTCTCAGAAAAGGTAAGTCTTAGGCAACGATCCTAGCACTCTCAATCCAATAGCGGTTTTTTTTTTTGCTCACTACTACCTAGAGTTCATCATCTTATGTATCTAAGAGAGGAAATTACCGGGTAAGTCTCATTTCTCAAATAGGTTGCTAGCAAAGGTCACCGTAGGCTAGATTAAAGCTCAATAAACACTAGGATTTCAACACATCTACATCCTAACATCCAGAATTATCAATATAAGTACAACAGAACAAAACCACGGGTGGATCATGGAAACCACGGACGTGGAAGCATGAAGAACAGGCCGTGATTCTATACTGGGTTAGGGTTTCGAACGCAAATTCATCCTAAGCTAACATGCAAGTCCATACAATCATAGTCGAAAGCATAAACATCATTCCTTCACCCTAGAATCACAACTATTCAGCCAACAACATACAAATCTAGATCAAACTTCATGAATAGATCATGCTTGCAAGTCATATCTAGATAATGAAGAATGAACCAAAGAAAAGACATTACAAAGCTAGAATAGAAGTTACCAAGTCTTATAAAGGGTCCAAGATGCAGCTCCAAGGTGTCAACAATGGAAACCTCACTCAAAACCACTCAAATCTCACTATAATACTAAAATCTACACTAACCTCTCCCAAGAACACCCACAAGGGTGCTTGGAAGAGAAGCTTCAATGGAAGAGTGTTGTGTGGGAGAGGATATGTCAAAAGGTCTAGAAGATCCCCTAAAAACAACCCGCAAAACCACTTATGTACTCCACCAAAAAGCAAGGGTCGGACAAAGAAATCGTGTGACAAGTGTCAAAGCTGTCCAAACAAAAACCACGGGAAAAACCACGGGCGTGGAAAGGCCCTCTGGGCCATGGTTCTACACCAGAAACCCTCATTGGATCACCAAGTCATGAATTGGTGCAAGGCATGCACCAACAAGGTCTTTTGTGTTCTTCTTTGCTTCTAGCTTGCTCCTTAAAGAGTCCGGAAGTGTGTCATCACGAGGAATGATCCTCGAATGTATCGATTAAGTCCAAGAGCTCCCCAAAATACCTACAAAACCGACAAAAGCTCGTGTAGACGTCTATTTCGACAATGTGGATGAATTAAGCGTAAACGTCACGAACTAATGTCAAACCATGCATGAATAACGGGAAAAACTATCTAAATAAATGTCTAAACTAACGTCATAAATCATGCCATCACGTAGATCTCTATTCCAACACAATAGGTGCATATGCTCAATAAATGCTATGAAAATATGTCCATGTACTTAAAAGAAAGGGAAAACTACCTATATGACATCTAAACTAACGTCATATTTCATGCTATCATAGAGAAGGTTAAAGAGAGAAGAGTGGTGAGAGTAGAAGAGGAGAGGAGGTTGTTGTGGTTGGGAGACAAAGAGAAAACATGCAAGGAGGGGCTTGTCTGCTCGTGGAAAAGGCAAAGAAAAAGAGGAGAACATTGGGGTCGACATAGCAATGCTAGGTTACACGGCTAGCAAGGGGAAACACAAGAAGATGGGCGACAAGGTAGGAAGGAGCTAGATATCATGGGTTGGGTGACAGATGACCAAGGAGTCGGGCAAGCTAGCTATAGGGCTAGGTAGGAGAGGTGGAAAGGTTGTCAAGGGAGTAGCCTAGGCGGATGTTAGAGGAAAGAGTCATTGACGCCAAGCGACATCACGAAAACCCAAGAAGGAAGAGGTGATGGTGCCAGGTGGTGTCGAGGGTGCTGGAGAGAAGAGGCGATGGTGCTTGGTGGTGTCAGGTGGCACCAAATGGCGAGGCGGAAGAGCTCGACGACGCTAGTTGATGAGGCAAAGAGGCCCGATGGCGTGTGGCCGGGCAAATGGCACAAAATAGTGTCGGGTGGTGAGGAAGGAAGAAGAAAGAAAGAAAGAAGAAAGAAAGAAAAAGAAAATATAATAATAATATCCGGAACAGATGTTTAGGATCGGAAAATTTTTCAAGATTTTCCGTAAAAATCATTATATATATATATATATATATATATATATATATATAGAGAGAGAGAGAGAGAGAGAGAGAGTATAGATCCTATGAGAACACCCCCTAACGTGAGAACATGAGAACAAATTCATAATTATTATTAGTTTTGTTACGAATGTGTCATATCGTTTAATGTATTATTCGTAGTTATTGTTGGTTGAGTGGATTATTCGTAGTTATTGTTGGATTTCTAATTATTAGTATTCGTAGTTATTATTATTTTTGATATCTACTCTAAATCTCAACCCTTAATACTCACATCCAACGGTGTACGATTGTTCTCATGTTCTCACGTTAGGGGTGTTCTCATGGGAACCACACTCTCTCTCTCTCTCTCTCTCTCTCTCTCTCTCTCTATATATATATATATATATATATATATATATATATATATATATATATATATATATATATATATATATATATATATATATATATATATATGCGTAAAGTATCTTTTATGATATAAAATAGTCTCGCCAAATATTTATGATATTAAAATAATAATAAAAAAAATTCGGAAACATATTTATATAAAACACATCTTATATTAGGGGCGTTTCAATTAAAACCTATGGTTGAATGTCTTATTATTAAGGCGAAAATCTGACATATCCCCTAAAAATATACTAAGATCTATCTTAACTACCAAATCATATTGTCTAATAAGATAAGATTTGTCCCTAATAGAACTACAAATAAAAATAGTTCAAGAGAAAACTATACTAAACCACCCTTGATTGTTAGTTGTTGGCAATTAACCACCCTTAAAAAAAAAATTTGCAGTGAACCACCCTTAATATTACATTGTTTGCATTTAACCACTCAAATTCAACTTCCGTTATAAATTGTTAACTATAAAAAAAAAGAAACAAAAAAGAAAGATATAAAACTACATGAGAAAGAGGGGAAAAAAAAGCATCTGAAATAAAAAATCAAAAGTATATGTACGTAAGTGGTACTAAAGCAAGATAGAAAAAGAAGAAAGAAAAAAAGGCAAAAGGATAAAGAGAAAAAGCAAAAGAAGAAATAGTAAAGTGAAAAGTCATTTGCAAAAAAATCATCTCTATTCTTCACTTCACACAACAACAATCAAATGAAGGGTTCTTACCGACGAACTCTCAGCTGCAAAGTTCTTGCCTAATGGTAAATCTATTATTCTCTTTATTTATGATTTCGTTTAACTAAAGTACCCTCGATCGATTTGTAGATGTTTGGTTGTTGAAACAGCGACCGGGAATAGTGGAAAAGAATTGGAAGATGAAGTTTTGGAGAACTCTCAGCTGCAAAATTCTTGTTTAATGGTAAATCTTTTATGCTCTTTATTTATGATTTCGTTTAATTACAGTACCCTCGATCAATTTCTAGTTATGTTTGGTTGTTGAAATAGTGACCGGGAATGGTGGAAAAGAATGGGAAGATGAAGTTTTGGAGAATTTAGAAAGAGTTCCAGCTTGAAATCAAGTGTTTATTAATGATTGTGGATAGCCTTCTCTTTAATTATTCTTACCAGACGGTAATCCTCTTCTCTTATCTGGATTTTGATATGTTATACTGTTATGTTATCATTCTCTATGAACAATTTTGTTTCATATTCTAGTTTGAACTTGGAATTGTTGTTTGTGAAAGCAATTTAATTCTCTTTTATTGATTTTTTTAAAGCTTGAAATTGATACTCAATACCAAGTGAAGTGATAAAATATTGATACTTCTGTTTGGTTTCGTTATTGAATCAAATTCATTTTACAACAGAAGCTTCTCATTGTTTATGCTCTTTTGATTTGGTTGTTTCATGAATAATTGCTTTGCTGCTTATGGTTTCGGCCTCTCTATATAGTTAAACGGCATGCCTAATCACTTAGTAAATTTACATTTACTTAGTTAGTGCAAGCATAACTATAGTTTTGATGTATACACAGTATAGCATTTAGAATTCAACCGATTTTCTTAATTTACTTTGTTAAATTATGCAGTTTTCTTCATATTCTTTGGTTTGTTTGTTTGCTTATTTAAATGGGGTCCAAATTATCAAACAAGACATAATAAAAAGCAACAAGTATTATCTTTTTTCCATGAGAATAACTCGTCTTCTTATAATATTGTTGGTCCATTGATATCAATTATTCAAAGAATAAAAATGGTGAGACTAAAAAGGGAATTGTGGTTGAACTAAAAACTTAAACTACAATCAACAAACATCATAATAAGTCAAGTATTAAATAACTCATATGAAGGAGTACAAAGTCTTCCAAATATTTGAACTAACAATAAGAAATCATTGTTTACTAGTGTCATGTTTGTGTGAAGCATCGCAATCAGCATTTTCGTAACATCAATAAGTCGAGACTTGAGGCTTGAAGCAACCTAATACATAAAAAGACCTTGAAACTGCAGAAGTATAACTTAAGCACATGAATTACCCATATTATACAACACAATAATTCTTTCATTCCTTTCTATTTCTGGTTTGTGAAGTAGCTTTGACGGTGTTTGCTTTTCTTGGTCTCCCCCCTACGCTTTTGGCCTTGGGTGCTTCATGTGACTTGGGAGGATTAACGCACTTTGGTCTTGTATGCCCTTCTACACCATAACGGGAACACTTGTTCTTCCCAACTCTATATCTTTGTTGCTTTTTAGATGCATCTTCTCCTTTTTCTCGCCTCCTAGCCTTTTTTGGTCTTCCGGGTTGAATGATCCTCCAACTTAAAACTTCTCAGCAAATGCAAGTCATTGCATGCACACATGGAATCCCAGTTAAATCCCATTTAACACATCCACGCTTTCTTAGACTCAAATCAACCACATACCTGCGATCTAAATGATCAACTTTATATCTTTGATCTCTAGCTCACTCAACTTTGCACGTACTAAAGCTGTTTTTTTAGAGACTCCATCCTTTTTAAGGCTTTAAGAGTTATAGAGGAAGTAATATTCTTCATCCCTTCCCTCTTCAACACGAAACGTTTCATCAATTTTCCTCTGATCCACTCGCACATGGTCAATATAGGCAACTCTCTAGCTTCTAATATAAACTATTAAAGCTCTCACACACATTGTTCAACAGCATGTCTGACTTGCAATCATGCTTAAACGCATGGTTAGACCATGTTCTTGGTTCAGCTTTCATCAAGTAGGAGAATGCCCCTTCTTCTAAGCTTTCAATGAAATTCATTGCCACATCGAAATCATACTTATTAAGAAGGTGACACAAACGTGGATCAACCAAATTGATGTCACCTTCTTATTTGCGTGCGCCATCCACATTTGTGCTCATGATTAAATCTTTTTTAATTGAAAGCTTCCATCTACTCCTATTCTTCTTGCACAAGCCTTAAAATCACATAAACTCTCCTTACACTCACAATTCTTTCTCTCATGTTTGAAGCTACATTCACACTTATACTTACAATAAGTTGACACCTTAAGCTTGTCATTGTGCAAATAATAGTAGTCACGTTTTTTTTCGATTGCAAATTGTCTCAAAGCCCTTTTGAATATATCATTTGAACCAAACACATACCATTCTTAAAGATGATAGATTTCATAAAGTCCACATGTGGGTTAAACTCAGGGTACCTATCCAAATAAAAAAAACATTTATTAATACAAACAAATATTTCATTTTTAATACATTACTAGGTTAGATTACCTTGGTGTTTTCCTTTGATCCGAATCACTACCACTTCTTAAACAATCAATATCAAAATCATAAGGAACCTCATCAAGAGCAACTTCATCGTCTTTCCCTTCGTGTAAAACAACTTTGTTTGTATTTTCAATCACAATGTCATCTACAAATTATGTAAATATATTACCATATTCATCTTCACTATCCTTGGAACTAAAATCACCATCTGAAGAAGAAGAATCTGAACCCACAACTATACCATTACCAAATAAGTTGTCACCATGAATCTCAGAAATTTAGCACGATTGGTTGAGAGATGCTTGAATTTGTGATGAACAGGCTTTATGAATATATGTTGACCTCCTTATAATGGATGGACTGAGATCATTGTCTTTAACAACATATATATGAGCAACTCTATCACCTCCAACTAAATTTACCATCTTCATTATATCACTATCAACTAAAAGTTGTTTCAAACTGTTGTTGATACTTTTCCCCACTTCGAGGTACCAAAGCTCTTTAATGTTATCTGCTCCAATTTCATTCATATAATCTTTTAAATCAAGCTTAGAAAGCCTATCGGGATCAACATCGTTTTTAATATGCACTAATCCGTTGATATATCGCATTCACTCAGATTTAATCTCAAATTGATCATTATGCTGAAATCTCACTGTAATATTCGTGTTACTACCTGCACATGCATGTTTTGAAACAAAAGAAATACATAAAAGAGTAAATTAGGAAGACAAACATTTGTATTCTTTCATGTGAACTAGGAAAAAGTTAAATATATGATTTTTGACCCAAATCTCTAATTTATTTAGACAAAAAAATTCTAATTTTTGTTTACCTTCTTTCGTAACAAATTAGAAGTAAATGATACACCTATCCTCCAACGAGATGATTATCCAAGATTCACCTTCAACAAGCGAGTGGTAATGGTCTATGAGAACAGGGCAACTATGGTTGCAATAATCAAGAAAAAAGGATCAAAGTTATGCAGGTCAAAATACATAATTGTGAAGAAAGAAAACCATACCGTTCGGGGATAGGAATAGAGTCAAAGATCATGTATGGTTTACTGCAGGTTTTGATCCTTTGTTTTCTCTTCAAGATGCAAACTTTTGACAAACGGTAGTGAAACTGTATTGTTGCAGATTAGGGGAAAATATTTTATAGAAGGAAGGTGTGGTTTTGGCTTAATTAAAAAATAATGGTATATATCCTTCTTTCTTATCCACTTAACGTTGATTTAACAGGTGTTAAGTATGGGAGGTTGTATGCAAACTATTTATCATTTAGGGTGGTTTACTGTAGGTTTTTTTATTAAGGGTGGTTAATTGTACACAAGTATATATTAAGGGTGGTTTTATGCATTTTTCTCATAGTTCAATTGGTTGACTAAAATATAGTCCAAAATAACAAGGAAAAAGGAAGGAAGATAGACATCAAAGTGGGTCCACCGATAGGCATATCGATTGCCTAGTGTGGGCCCGGGTGATCTGCTCAGTCCAGAGTACTTGTGTGAAGCTTTGCTCTTCCACTAGTGGTCATGTGCGATTCATGTTCCGGGAGAAAGAACCTAGGCCGATCGCCCAACACAATTCCCAAGGTGTCCGTAGTCTCCACTCTCAAATCTCGGTAATTTATGTCTTGACATTAACTTCTTTGACCGCGGAGAGATCCTTATTGTGTACGAGGTCATTTTATCGCAAATAGATCCATTAAGTTCCAAACGCTGAAATATCTACAATGACATAAACTGACATGTAGATCTCCAAAATACAAATATGAAGGAAGTAAGCCAATACACAATGCGATTATGTCCAATCAGTTTTATCGAGTTGATTTTAAATATTCATTATTTTTTATTGTCGGGTACCAGTTCGGATCGAAGCAAGTAGGGTTGGGACCGTTTTTCGGGTCGGACTAATTTTTGTCAGCTGTAGTTCCATCTAATATAATATGGGTAGTGCTGCTAAACGTCGAACATGTGCAATGCAAGAAAGCCCAATGGGCTGGGGTCCAAAGTGAACCCAAAACAACTCGATAAGTAGAGAAAAAGATAAAAGTTATGGAAATAAAATATATATATTTGAGTGATTGGTTTAAGATAAGATAATCAAAACGTGCAACGGCTAGTTCCAAATAGAGGGTGGAGCTGTAATTAACCCTATTCAGGCTCCTACAACGGTCGATTTTCCAAATCCCCTCAATATAAAGTCCCTTATTTAGCCCTTCCCCACACCCCTCATCTTTCAAAATATCTCTCAATTCCAGTGAATTTCACCTTCTAAGAGAAATCATCAACAATGGAAACCCCTTTGTCTACAAGAAGAGTCACAAGATCTCAATATCGTTCGGCTCTCGGTAACTCATTAACCCACAACATTTCCGTTTCACGCTAATTTCTGTTTTTTAGGTTTTCTTTCAAGACTAAAAATCTAAATTGGGTTCTATTTCAGTTCTTTCAGAACAGGGAGGCGAAGAAGCTGACAAGAACATGTCGAAATCCAGACCCGCAACCGCTAAGAAAGACAGATCTGCTCTAATTGACATCACCAACGACTCTCCGATTGTTGGTCTGGCCGGGAAATCGGTCGTATCCGAAAGCCGAACCCCGTTATCTTCTGTTTCGAAACATCGGAGCAATTTGCCCAAGAGTACCCCTGGTTCAGGTGAAGCGCTGCTAAGAGGTCAAGTGAAAACCCTTTTGCAAAAGGTTGAAGAAGAAGCTGAGATCTCTAGGTTTCTTGGTTCAATCACTCAAGCCCCCAAACCCCATTTTCTTGGGCGATTTATAAACTCTCCCATGGGGATTGTTGCCCCCACTCCGGCAAATACCCCTCAGGTTTTGGGATCTGGTGAAGAAATTATCATTGATGATTTTGCTTCTGAATTCCCGATTGAAGACCACTTGAATATTTCTCAGGTCTGAAATCCCCTTTGTTTCTTTTTTTTTTTTTTAAATATGTTCTTTGTTTGAAGTTTCAATTAACTGAGAAATTTGTATCCCAGGTTGTGAGTGACTTGTTTGATGTGAAACTGGAGGAGAGTGGTGTTGAATCTGACAAAAGCATGATCACAAGGTCCTTGCTGCTGGACTTTTCCGAGAAATCTGATGTTTCTAGTGAGGAGAAATCGCCCTTGTCGGAATGTTCATCTGTTGTGACCTACGAATCTAGGAAAGAGGCATCTTCTGTGGTCACTGGTGAAGAAGTAGAAGAGGAGGACGAAGAAGAAGAAGATGCCTCCATATGGTCAATCCAAGTCAATGCAAGCACACACGACGAGGATGAGGTGGAAGATATCGGCATTGAATGCAAAGAGGAAGAAAACTATGACGATGCCGACGATGATGATGATGATGAAGGGTTGTTGGATGATGAGTTAATGAATGAGCTTTGTGAAGGAATGAGCAAGATGAACGTGGTGGAGTTCAATGGGAAGCACACGAGGTTTGTGTACAACAGTGAAGGGGAGATCGAAAGAGAAGAGGAAGTTGTTCATTTGAAGGGTTTGCCCACTGCCACAGGAAAGCATCTGCGCTTTGCTGAAGATGAAGAAGATATTTGATCCTCTTGTTTTCTTCCCTGCTGGTGTTTTCGTTTTAGTAGTGTGTTTTGAGAGGGGGCAGCGTTACACACACCTCTGCTTGTGTGTTAGGTCTGTGCTCCCGATTAGGAATTTCTGATTTCATCTGCGATGATGAAGTGCAAATGCAATCATGTTTTGGTGTATTTTTCAGTATTGATGATATATGAGTAAAGCAAGGCAGCCGTATGTTTTGGTGGTACTATGAACAGATGCCATAAACGAATACTGAGTGAAACGGGAAAACAGGAAAAATGGAGACCCGGTGATAAAAATAATAAAAAATATATAACTTTTAGCTGTTGCAAACGAAAATTTTATACAGAGAAAAATACCGGAAATTGCCCCTTAAGGAGTCAATTTGCAATTACTGGAAACTAACTTCGTCAGTAGAATAGCACTCCGCTACTCTCCCGTTTCATTTTTCATTAAAGGGGACCGCACCTTTTTTTTTAAAAAAAAAATAACAAACCAACCACAACTTGTTTCTTTAGTTTTATTACGAATTAAGGTTTCTACAATTGAACACTAGTGTAGTACCCGTGCAACGCACGGGTTTTACTAAAATTGTTTTTGGGTAATCAAAAATAAACTTACATATTTTATATTAGTTTTTTTATTTGTGTTGATTCACAAAACAGTGAAATAACTTTAGGAATTATACTTACACTTTCAATAATTAATACATATAATATTCTATTTTACTATATATAATTAACTTATATTAAAATTATTACCTATTGGATGTACATTCAAAATATTAGTATTATAAGCTATATTTTAAAATATTAGTAGATGGGCCAATTTACACAACCCAGCCCATTATAGAAGTAGCTATCATTTACTAAATATTAAATTATTTTTTTTGGAAATATTATTTTTGGACAGCAAAAATCGTATTGATTGAAATCAGCAGCAACCTCACTCCGCCTCGTCCCTTTTGAACAAACGAAATGAGATAAAAACCCTACATAAAAGCTCTTCAAGCATCCGATCTACATTGATAATCCATGGATTCAACCTCGCAATTCCGTCTCAACGAATCAGGTGAGTTTATATAGATGTCTATTCCGATATTCATTTCATTCGAAAACCCTAATTCCCAAATTCTATAAATGATATTCAGATACAATCTACAACCTAAATCGAAGGGAATGACAACTGTTTGGGACTGATTCTGAAGGTAAATGAATAATGCAATTTGATCATTTTTTATTATGGATTCAATTTCGATCTGTTGATCCATATGTCGTCGTTACCTGTCTATGCATTGAACATATCAAAAAAATTTGACGATTTTTCCTTCACAATTCCTGCAGAAAACTAAAGCTTTTGATTATTACGAATGATGACAGTGGAGGAAGATCAAATGTCCCGAATGGTGTCTCTAACAGATGAGTATAATCTAATGATTTCTTGATCTGTTTTTTGTATCTGTTTTATCAGTATACTCATTATACTTTTTTGTGTTTCAGATGAATTACATTTAACAAATAAAGATTGGAGACATTGCTAGTTGAGAGAAACCCGTATGGAGTCCCAAACAGATAAGTTTAATTTTTTGTTTGTGTTGTACTGTTTTCAATTGTTAATCAGTATACTCATGATATGTTTTGTGATTCAGTTGAATGATTGCAAACAAATTCACCAATTGAAGGATGATAGATGACAGACACGAAGATAAAATGGAATTAAGGGTCATACTAATTATCACAGGTAAATGTCAGATTCATCTGTTTATTTAGCATTGTCACTAACTCAATGTTATGCAATTATCATAGTAATCTATAATTTGTAGATAAAACCATAAGTATATATAAGAATATATAAAAAAATATAGATAGCATTCAAATGAACTGTTTTTGCATGGTAGTAGAAATTTTATAATTATGAAATGAAATTACAATAATGAAAAACAATTGAAATCTTTATTTGTTTGAACAGATATAATAGAATATAAATAGAGCTAAACACTATGTGAATTGAATGCTCCGCTTTGCTGATTTAGTACCGAATGATTTTGTGTTGATGTTGGGGTCCATAAGTGGTGTTGACTTAGAACTGCACCAATAAAAATTATTATTAGCTCATCATGTATGAATATGATTAGTAATATGAATATTATATTGAATTACATTTGTAAGAATAATATACCTATCCATGAAGTGATTTGTTTCCTCAATGCTAGGGTTGATCAACACTTTAGAAACATCAGCCAAAGTTGAGACCATGTTTAGACCTATCTACAAAATAATATTGAATAATTTATATTAAAGTATATTATATAGCTATTTAATAATATCAAAATTTAACTCACCTTTTTCTTTAGTGACGATAACATGCTGCATAACAATTACAGCTCCCTCAATGGATAGAGAATCAGCAACATGACAAAGTTGATCATAAAACTTAGGACTGCAGGAACATTTCAATTGGACTAATTTGAAAAATGATTAACACAAAATAAATATTGATATTAATGAAGTATAAATACTAAGTTATAATAATCTGTAAATTACCTTGTATTGTGCAATATGACGCATAGGCTTTTTCCACAGCTAGACATATCTCCAGGATATATAGAACTAACTACTCCAATAACATCTGTCAATCAAAGATTGATATAAAATCATTAAACAAACAATAATATGTACATATATTATATTATTTATATATCATTAATTAACCTATGATAAAGTTGTATGCAATTTTCCCCTCCTTGATAAGTGAGAAGTCAACGAAATCAAACTGATTGGATGGAATAGTTCCATTTGATGATACTTTTGATACAGGGGTAGAGGATAGGATCTCTATAGAGAAATTAAGTTGACTAAATCTTCCGTGCCCTCTCTTCGGAATGCAACCGAAGTTTGAAATTTCACAAACATTACCCTCCCTCAGAAGGTCACACACATCCTTATATGTTTGAGTATCAACTCTAGCTTCTATCTTGTTAGCCTGCACAATAATATGAAAATTTAAACAAAGAAGAATTACATTGAAATAAGTAAATAAACTATAAAACAATTGAATAACTTTTTTAAAGTTTGCAAAACAAACCTGTTGGTCCATTAGTAGCATAAAGATGTAATTCCCATGAATAGGTGTATCAATATGACTAATAGTGATAACTCTTACTTCAATACCACCAAAATAAACCTTCTCTTCATTAAGTTGATTCAAAGGAATGAAAGTGATAACTTTTTTTTATCTGCAATGGTAAATAGGTTAGAAATTAATGATATGGAGTTCTAAAAAGTATAAAAACGAAGTATCTGCTATAGTACCGGCGTCACGATCAAACTTGTCAAGTCCATAACCTGATAGAAAACATAAATAAGTAAATCGTATCAAAGAAAATGAATGCAAACAATGAATCAACTACATGATGAATCTACATCTTACCAGTTTAGAACTCAAGAAGACGGCAAGGGTAAGAGTAATTGATTGAAGGTCACAATACAGGATATACTTTGTAGCTCTCATATATTTATATATATATATATATATATATATATATAGATAGATGTCGTCAAATCTTTTAGTTTTACAATTATATATATATATATATATATATATATATATATATATTCATTATTTTTAAGGTACATATATGTTATAATTTACTCAATCTTTCAGTTAAACTCAAGATTGTTTGAACTGATTCATAATTTTAACAGATTACTAAGATAAGTTTACAGGAAAGCTATTAATTATTAAGCATTATTTATTGAGTTTAAACATAATATATATTTACTTATGTATAAAAATAAATTTAAGTTAATCATCATCCATAATTGTAATTCATATACCTTATCTTTTATTTAAACTGTTTCTATTTATCATTTTGATCGAATTTATTTGTATATGCAATAACTATTTATTAATGTATATTTTCCATAGATTAAGTAGTATTCCACATGATTTTATTAGACTATCTATATATTATGTTTATTACGATTATCTTAAGCAAAAGGTATTTACATTTAAACCAAAAATATTTTTCCTAGTATTTTTTATAACATTAAGATAATTTGAAACTCAATTATTAACTTTTGATAATACTATTTTTTCGATCTTTTTTTAACCACAAAATTACATAAAATGTAACTCAGTGAATAATTTTTTTGTTCTACAACAAAATTTAAAAGATAACTATATAATAGACATGAAACAAATAAGCATTTAAGTATTTAATATCCCAATCAAATATAAAAATTGTAATAAAATCCATCCTAGAGTAATGTCAAACAAATAAACATAAGGAATTAGAACATTCACGTTCCTTCACCCTAGATTTTGAAAAATCTCCTTATACACAACATTAGTAGTGTACTTTATAGAAACACCATTCCTATCACAAATAAGAACCCTCAGCCCATTTTTGCTTGTGACTCTAGAAAGAGCAACATATAGTTGACCATGAGTGAAAACAGGTTTTGGAAGGTACAATCCAACTTTAGAAAGCGATTGGCCTTGACTCTTATTAATGGTCATAGCAAAACAGACCGCAATAGGAAACTGTCTATGTTGAAACTGGAATGGATATCGATTGTCTGACGGAGTCATTACCATGCGAGGAATAAAGACGGAATCTCCAACATTGCTCCCTGAAATGATTCGAGCTTCAGTAAGATGGTTCAGCAGCCTGGTTACAATCAACCTCGTACCATTACACAACCCATCGGATTGGTTAATATTACGAAGTAACATAATAGGTACACCAATCTTTATTCTTAATGAGTGATTAGGAATTCCAGATGACTTAATCCCATTAAAAAACTCAACAAAATGCGCTGTAACATTGTCATAACTTGTCTGGTCACAACGACTAATACTGTCAGAACTGAGATACTCAGTCAATTCGCCTGGCAACAACGAAAGCATATACTCGTTTACCTTTTCCACAACTTCGAGTGTTGCTGCTAAGATAGCCCTTTCTTGAAAATAAGTTGCTGGATCGTTTACTTGATTAATCAACGGATACATAGCATCCGTTATAACCCTAATTGAATCACCCGGAACAAAGCAACTTAGTAAAATATCATCAGGAAGTATAATGGTTACTTCACCGTCATTTGGAGAGCCTTCCGTACCATCACCGACCCTGAGTATCCAATCAGAAAACTGTTTGGCTTCATATCTTTCAGTTGGAGTATTACCCATTTGAATCCTCATGTTCTTAGTAAGCCTCAGAACCTTTATATGTTCCCATAAATAAGATGAATTTATGGCCGAGTTCACAATGTCCTGCCGTGAACCTTTAGGAACAACCGGTAGTATCTGTCGAAAATCTCCTCCGAAAACAACAACTTTTCCACCAAAGGGTATGTTAATGTTGTCTGGATTAGATGACTTCATTATATCACGAAGAGTGATGTCTAGTGCCTGGAATGCTAGCTTGTTAATCATAGGGGCCTCATCCCATATAATCAGCTTACACCTAGAAACCAGCGCACCAAGTTCCGAGCCTGGGGTAATATGACATGTAGAGTTCTCAGTTAGATCAATAGGAATAGCGAACCTGGAATGAGCTGTCCTCCCACCCGGCATCAATAAAGCAGCGATTCCACTCGACGCTACAGTCAACACAATATCTCCTCTAGATCGGATACCAGCTGAAATAGATCTCCAAATATACGTCTTACCAGTCCCTCCATAACCGTATAAAAAGTAAACTCCTCCTGCACCAGAATTAACAGCATTCATTAACTGATCATATATCTTTCGTTGCTCGTTGGTGAACATTGCTATAAGTCTATCGTGCTCTGAAGACAAACTCCTACGATCGTATCTAAGCTCGTCACGAATCAACTTGTTCAAACCATCAGTCATATAAAATCCATCAGCAGTAGGCATCGATTTGAAATCCGAAAGAGTACCACCATTACGTTGCAGGAGTTTCTCTATCTCAGCTAGAGCATAACTTTGTAACTCTTCGTCATCGAGTGTTAGATCTGTATGATGGGAGAAAAAAATAAATATGAATGTACATATAAAGTTAAATAAAAGAACTATACATATTATATACCTTTATATTAAATCAACCATAGTTATGTAAGATCAATTACAGTACAGTTAAATTAAATTTTGAAAAAAACTTAAAAATTTACAAATATCATGGATAATAAAATATTATAATGCAGATTACGTTTTAAATTAGAGTTTTGATAATGTATTAAATTAAAATAAAGTATGAATACAATCCAACTCTTACCTGGACTTTGAAGAATCCTTCTTTGATGAGGAACAATATCATCAGCCATCAATCTCCATGTACTTCCCCAAATCAATTCTGGTTTTGCAAGACTACCACCAAACAGTAGATGACAGAATAATTTCTGTAAACTCGCAACAGAAGCGTAAAAACTTGCTTCCTCAATTCCATGGACGTACTCTGTCTCATCATCTAATAAGCCTAGCGAAAAACAGGCATCCTTATATGTGGGATAAACAATGCCTGAGACAGTCCGTATATCTTCATGGGATGTTGGCCCCTTCACATGATTTAGCAGCACACGTAGATAATACTTTTCGCTAGAACCGGGAGAGACATTGAATATACGACCGATTGATGGATAACCTTGGCGCTTTGTCCATTCTTTTTTTTTACATTCCATACAAATTTCTTCGGGAATTCATTGTAACATATTTCTCTAGCTTCTGGATATATCTTATTGGCTTCCATCCAACCTAAAAACATAGAATCATCAATATCTGGTCTCTCAAGAATTGAGTCAACAACATCATCATCCTCAAATATTACTGATTGTTCATCTTGGAGATGAAAGCTCAATCTTTGAACCGGAGGAGTCCTATAATGTATATCAAACTTGAATATACGCCACATATTGCTTCACATGGAGCTATATATATACAATAAATCAAAAAACTTAAATGTTATTTAAAAAATATTATAATTACAGATCGAATTAAATATTTAAACATTTATATTAAAATATACGTCACATTATTTGGAATGAAATTAAAAGTGATAACAAAAAATTATGGCAACTTATTGCAGATAAACTTGTATAGAATATATATTTACCTACAACTGTAGAAATCCTTAATTTCATCAAGCCCTGGAACACCTGATGTGGGAGAATTTTCTGACAACACTGCAGTTACTCGATCACTCCCTTTGTTTATATACTTGTACAAATATTTTATGGAACGTGACTGGTTGCACCACTCAACGTTTATATGAGCATTGTAACGAATTAATAGCTCCCTATTATAAGGTATCACAAAACGATTATCAATTTCCACTCCGTTCTTTGTAATAGTTATGCCATTATTCCTTCTCCTATACACAGGATAACCTTCCTCATTCACAGTAGTAAACTCTACATAATCTCTAGGATAGTATTTTGAACAATTCTCGTTAACCATGCAAGGAGATTTCTTGTTAAGCTCACCACACGGGCCATGAATCATCAGTGAACTAACAACTTTATGAAGCTCGGGGTCGACTGCAGGGTCAGGGATCTCTGCACTTATAAGACTATCAATATCTTCAGGATTTGGACACTTTGCGCCCTTCTCAAGGAATAGCAAGATATGAGCATGCGGCAACCCCCTCTTTTGAAACTCAATTGTGTAAATAACTACAATAAATAAAAAAGCAAATATTATGTGGATTAACATACAATTAAAAAATAATAATACTTCGAAAAACATTTAAGAAAATATTAACACAAATTCAGAACAAATAAAATGCACAAATCGTTTAAGTGTTTTAGTTGTGGACTGAAACTTAAAACCATACTTTGTATAGACTTTTATATCTGATAACAAACAGTTCAGAAAAAATTTTACATTAAATAATTACAGTATAATACCTGATTGTACGGGGCCAAACGGTTTTCCTTGTTTCAAGGTTTGAATCATGTCATCAAGCTTAATCTTGAAGACTCGACAAACAATATCGGGACGATCTTCCGGCCTGAGTCCCCTCGATTCACAAAATCTAGTAATCTCGGGCCATTTAGTGTTGCAAGTAAAGGTGATGAACAAATCTGGATAGCCATAAGTTTTGCAAATTGCCATGGCATCTTGATAGTTTTGCAGCATATACCTAGGACCACCGGTGAAAGAAGATGGCAACACAATTCTTTTGCCCAAGGATTGGGCTTCGTTAGTTCCCGATGAACCCGCTTGCTGAACATTCTTGTATTGATCTGCTCTAATTTGTTTCTGATGTGTTCGATAATAAGCCAATCTGTGAGATTCAACAGTGGTGTAAGCATCAACAACATATTGTTGAAACAATCTGCGAGAATACATAAGTGTTTTTGCCTCATTAGGTCTCTCTTGAATACGGAATGAGTGAAACTCCCTCATGCTAACCCATTTTCTTTTCCGAGCATCTTCATCACCTCTGTCCCGTAGAGGAATAAATAACCGAAAACCATCTTCACCATATGGAAACAAAAGAGGATATTGTAAACCAAGATATGCCACATGAAGCTCGTTTATCCGTTTAAGACAACCTTCTTTTTTTTGTAGCACAATATCCCTATGGTTGACAGTGTGCTCCACGTCACCAACAATTAGTGCCGCAACCTCGGAAGTAGAAGGGAGATTATACCTCCTACCATCAGTCTCCCTTGTGCTAATCAATCTCAACTTAACGTCCGTAGATTCGTGATCTAGACACAATTCCTTAGCCATTCGGAATGCCTTCACGTGTGGATTACATCCATCAAGCATGGTTTTAAGATCAGCTACTGTTGTAGGATCAAGAGTATTCTTCCCATTAGAGCTGAAAAAAAAAACAATAAATACTTTAGGAAAACAAATAACTATCTTATTAGGTCTATTAACCGAGTTCACAAAAAATGTAAGTTGACAAAACTTAAAACATAATATACCTTAATGCATTAATACGATTTAGCTCTTCATTCTCTGTATCGTATATATACAACTGACAAAATTTAGGGGGAATTCCTTCTTCAGGCATTAAACTTCCAATCAAGTGAAAATTCTGTCCATGAACTTTAAATACATACGGCCCTCTACCAGGCTCCTTATTGTTAGTCTTTCCACCCATTGATGTGAATGAGTACATGCTGTTGTAAGACCGTATGTTTTCTAAAAAATTCTTGCTTCTAGGATCAGTGCCGTTAAATAGATTTTTTAGCAAATCAGGAGGATCTTTAAGTAACGGAAGCTCAACCATCCCTTTCATACAACACAAAGAAAACTTTGGGTTTCGTTCCTTCTTACTCTTCACGGACCTTTCTTCATACGACATTAGGACACCACAATATTCACATTGTCTTGTAGGATCACCTATATCCCAGTATTATGAATTTACAAACAATTTAGCACCATTTATATCACAATATAAAACACACTACATATTCAGAATGTTGAAATGTTATTATCATACCTTTGAATTTGTTGGAATTTGGTCTCTCTGCAGTGAACAATAAAAGCATTGGTAAATGAACTTTATCAATCAATTATTTATATAATATATTTATATAAGATTGTAAAATGAACATAGATCTACCCCGGCGAGGTCGAACTTGATTGACCGAGTTGCTAGTTGTAACACCTGTTTAACAAATTACATCAATTTAAAATATTTATAAGAAAATCTTGATGTTATATTTACATACATATGAAACTATTTACTTCTATCAATAAATATTTATATCAAATATAACATTACCTGTTCCATTTCCGGAATTGACATTGTATGAGCTTGAAATGGGAACTACAATGTTTGTTAAATCTGGATTCATAAATATGAAGTTTTAAGAACAATCAAAAATACATTATATATTTGGTACATCTAACACTGTAAATCGATTTAATACTTACTGTTTGTTAAGTCACTGAGTGCATCACGTTGTTGGCTAGTAGAGCTACGTTGTGAAGTTGACCTCTTGCGTTTCTCCCTTAATAAATTCGATCGATTCTGTCGATTCTCCTTGTAATTGGTATCCATCTTAGAACATCACCAAGAGATCTTTGTGAAACCCTAGATGTTCAGAAGCTTAAAATCAATTAAACAAATGAGGCATACGGATATCAAAACTCCTTATATTGGTAACTTGATAAATGATTCGTATAAAAAAAATTGAAACAAATAATAACTAATTTTCAGTTAGTGACACAATCAACATAGAATCTTAACTAATTTAACATTTGTCAATAAAAATAATATAATATATAATTAAGATATTGTTAATACTTTTAAATGCATCTACTAATAGCTTCTTATCAGTATAGCATTCGGTATATTTTTTTTATTTTTATACAACTCATTAATATTATGAAGTTGAGCTTATTTTCTTTAAGGTCAATATTAAATATCAAATTTGCAACCATGATAAGGATGAATAAGATCATAATTTGTTGGGATCTATTTTTTCGAAAGATACATAAAGAATGGCTATAAGTTCAGGACTTTTAATGATAATAAAATTATCATCTTTTAAATGGCAATATTTGTATATCTTATATATGAGGACTATAACTAAATATATAAACGAATTTATAGATAATTATTTTCAATGTATAACTTAATCTTAAAACGCAACTTAAGTTTTTTTAAATTGGTGAATTTGTTTACTTCACATAACCATAAAATTATCTAAAAACAATTCCGGTTACAATTATTGTAAAATAACTACTAATATATTTAGATGTATATATATATATATATAT
>BSUD01000008.1:80037642-80078308 GCA_033239045.1 Fagopyrum esculentum
TAAATTTATACATCATACTTATTTTTTCTGTTTATTTCCTTTTATACATTCATCTACATAGAAATAAGAAACAATTCATGAATTGACAATATAAAAAGAAGGCTTTTCATTCAATAATGGAAAACATGTCTGACTATATGAACCAAAATAATTCTTTAACATAAAAAACTCCAACTAAAACAAAAGCCATTATTTAGATATAAAATGAAAATCCTAATCTTTATCAATCTTGATAGACAGCTTATTCAGCTTTGAAGGAATTCAATCCAATGAATTTGCTGAATAAATGAATTGCTTATTACGTAAACAAGATACAAACATATATACAAAATACCATAATGGTAACGTGAAATAAGGAAATACTAATATCCTATATATTCTAATGTAGGTAATTCTAATATATCATAGAGAATATATTGTTTCCTTTTACACTCCCCCTCAAGTTGGTGCATGGATCTTGGTAATGCCCAACTTGTATAGAATATGATAGAATGGAGTATATCCGAGAGCTTTGGTAAAAATATCCGCCAATTGATTTGTTGTTCGGATGGATAATGTACGGATGGTTTTCTTCTGAACTTCATCACGGACGACATGACAATCTACCTCAATGTGCTTTGTCCGCTCATGAAAAACCGGATTAGACGCAATATGAATAGCCGCTTGGTTGTCACACCATAAGTTGATAGGTTGATCATGCAAGACTCTCAATGACATTAAAAGAGACTTGATCCATTTAACTTCACATGTGGTAGATGCCATAGCTCGGTATTCGGCTTCCGCTGAGGATCGGGACACCGTACTTTGTTTCTTGGATTTCCATGAAATAGGAGACTCACCAAGAAAAACAATAAAACCCGTTATAGAACGCCGAGTTATAGGACAAGAGGCATAATCGGAATCACAATATGCATTAATCTGTAAAGAAGAAGAATTAGATAATAAAATACCTTGCCCTGGATTCAACTTAAGATATCGTAAGACACGGATGGCGGCATTCCAATGTTGAACCGATGGCTTATGCATGAATTGTGATAGAATATGAACGGAGTAAGTAAGGTCCGGTCTTGTGATGGTTAGATAAATCAACCGACCAACCAGCCGTCTATATCGTTCGGGGTCATCAAAGTCTGCCGTGTGTGTCTTAGCCAAGTCATGACCAGGTTCGATGGGAAAGTTGGCTGGGCGTGAACCAGCAGTTCCAGTTTCGTTTAGTATATCCAACACGTATTTGCGTTGGGCGAGGACGATCCCTTGAGGAGTATGCGTTACTTCTATACCAAGAAAAAAACGTAACCTTCCCAAATCTTTCATAGAAAAACAAGTTTGGAGATAGTTCTTAAATTTATCAATATAGACAGGATTGTTCCCGGTTACAATTAAATCATCGACGTAAATGAGGATGAAGATCTGGATACCTGGACGTTTGAAAGTGAATAAAGAGTAATCGGCGCGGGATTGAGTAAAACCTGCTCGAAATAACACTTGACTGAGCTTGTGAAACCAATTCCGTGGTGATTGTTTAAGCCCATAGATTGATTTGCGGAGTCTGCAGACTTTATTTCTATCCGAAATCGTAAACCCAAGAGGAAGTTTCATGTATACATCTTCGGTTAAGTCGCCGTGCAAGAAGGCGTTTTGGACATCCATCTGATGGAGCTCCCACTTCCGACTTGAAGCAACTGCGAGAATGATTTTAACAGAAACTAATTTAGCAACTGGGGCAAAAGTGTCGGTATAATCTATGCCTTGCTGTTGTCGGTTTCCGAGTGCAACCAATCGTGCTTTATGACACTCGATTGAACCGTCGGCTTTTAATTTCGTTTTAAACACCCATCGACATCCGATGGCTTTCTTCCCTGGAGGCAGATCCGAGATGTGCCATGTTTGGTTGCGTTGGAGAGCCTCAATCTCAAGGCGCATAGCTTGTCGCCATTCCGGAAGAGCAACGGCATCCTTGTATGATTTAGGGTCTTTGAGACTTGTAGAGGCTTTGACGTAACTCATGTACGAAGAAGAAACATTTGTTAGAGGAAAACTATTTAAGATAGGATAGAATCGCTTACCTGTAGCTGATTGAGAAGATGAGTCATGAGCTGCGTGTTTTGGTAAGAGAGAACCGCAGAAATAGTCCTTCAATTTGATATTTGGGGCATGAGATCTTGTACTCCTACGTAAGGTAGGTGCAGAAGAATTCGGAATATTCGATGCCGAAGTATCTATGGAAAGAGTGGTTATGGGAGAAGTATCCGAAGATATGGTGGTTGTAGATGGAAGGTCAGTGTGTGGTGTATCCGATTGATGAACCTGGACATCCGTCTCAGAAGGCAAGTGCGAGGAGCTGCTGTGCGGAAGCGACGCAGAAGAGGAAAGCGTATCAGCAGGTTCATACGGAGAAGATTGTGAGGACTGATTTGTATCTAAAATAGGATTGGAAGCTGAATTATTGCAAGTATTTGTATCATAGAAAATCAGAGGGGATGGCTGCGTGGAATTGATTTTGAAGGATGGGGAAACAAAATCTGTAGAATCCTTAGGTGCTGTTGGAGAAAAAATAGGGTTATGGGAAGATATATTTAAAGAAGGTAACAAATTTGGTTCAAAATTAAAATCTGCGGAATTATTTGAAGTAGAATTAAAAAATGGAAAAATATTTTCATAAAATCTCACATCTCGAGAAATAAAAAATATATCTCTTTCGTTATCGTAAAGACGCCATCCTTTTTTCCTAATCGGATATCCGATGAAAATACACTTTCGTGACCGAGATGCAAATTTATCCGAATTTTTGGGTAAAATAGAGGCATAACACAAGCAACCGAAAGTCCGGAGATGTTGATAATCCATTTTTTTTTTAAAAAATAATTCAAAAGGAGATTTATTTTCCAGAATTTTTGAGGGAGTTCTATTAATCAAATAGCAAGCCGTTAATACCGCATGCCCCCAAAAATTAATAGGTAAATGAGATTGAAATAAAAGCGCACGTGCAACATTAAGCAAATGACGGTGTTTTCTTTCAACTATACCATTTTGTTGGGGGTATACGTGCAAGAGGTTTCATGAATAATACCATTATCCAAAAATAATTGTTTTAATTTTATAAATTCTAATCCGTTATCGCTTCTAACACGTTTAATATTTTTATTAAATTGTGTTTGAACCATTTTAACGAATTGATGAAAGATTGAAAAGACTTCGGTTTTTGATTTTAATAAGAAAACCCAAGTGATCCGTGAGAAATCATCAACTAATGTTAAAAAATAAGTAGCACCGCAAGAAGTTGGAAAACGGTATTGTCCCCATAAATCGCAATGTATAAGATCAAAAAACGACTCCGACTTAGATGTACTAATGGGAAACGATGATCTTGTTTGTTTAGCTCGATGACAAGTATCACAAGGAAGAGTTTTGACTGATTTTATTGAATTTTTATTCATAACAGAATTTTCAAAATGAGAATCAAAAGCGGGATGCCCAAGTCTATTATGCCAAAGTACAGATAAATTATCCGGCGGATCTACCCGAGCAGCTGCTGATATTGAAAACGGAAAGTTATAAAAACGAAGCCAAAACACGCCATCCTTAGGCTCACCCGCTCCAATCAGCATCCGCGAAGCTAGGTCCTGTATGATACACATTTTTTATGTCAAAGTTATAATGCAATTAAAATCACTAGTTAAACATGCTAATGAAATTAAAATTGCATTTTAACCCTGATACATATAAAACATTAGATAATTTAAAATATGAACTTAGACAAATATTTCCAGCTTTTGACGCATTTTGTAGCATTCCATTTGGAAGTTTGATAATATGTGTATTAGTTGTTTTCAACGTAGTAAAAAAATTGATATTACCTGTCATATGAAAAGACGCCCCACTATCGAGGATCCGGCAAAGGGATTCGTTACCTGACATAGATTCATTTGACACTGCATGGAAATCTTTGAATTTTTCCAACAGATCCGTCCATTGTGAATCCGTTAAAGAGGCTCCCATTGTAGATCGGTCTTTATCGTGTAGTGAACCGCCGGCTGCTGCAGATGCTAAACCGGACACATGCACCGCATTGGTTCCACCGTGCTGCTGAGGTTTGTTGCCTCCAGACGTTGGCGTAGTATAGTTCTTATAATTGGAACCGGATGAGGAATTAGATCCGCCCTTTCCGTTGTTCCACCATTCCGGATATCCAACGATCTTGAAGCATTGTTCCTTGATATGTCCTGGTTTATTGCAATGAAAACAAATCAAGTGAGACTTATCTTGTTTACCTTGTGGAGGTCGAGAACTACGAGCAGCCAACGCTAATGCATCTAGGCGATTTTCTTCGTCTTTTGGTGCTAAATGAGTGCACTCCTCTTGTATAGTCAATGAATAGATTTTGTTTAAAGACGACAACGTTTCTTTGGATATAACGTTAGACCGAAGTGTGTGAAACGAGTCATCTAAGCCGATTAAAAATTGATGAACACGCTCTTCGTCTCGCTCGCTCGACAGTATTTTGGAACATGGGGCACATACTGTTTTGGACGACGGCAAGGCTGCTGTGAGTTCGTCCCAGAGGCGACGGAGACGCCCAAAGTAGGCGGAGACAGCTTGGCCTTGTTGACGGCATTGTCCGATGTCTGCCCTGAGCTTCAAAATTCGTGGACCATTGCCCACTGAGTACCGTTGTTCGAGTTCCCGAGCCGAATCGAGATTTGATACGGTCGATCTAACCAAGGAGTCCGTTGTTTGAAGTATCCAGCCCACGATCATTGAGTTAACCGGACCCCAATGTTGATATTCCGAAGATGTATCTTCCGGACACTTAATCGAGCCATCAATAAAACCAAGCTTCCGCTTGGCTCGGAAGGCGTTGAGGATGTTTCTTTTCCACTCGGAAAAATCGTTTTCTCCCTTGAGGATCACCGAGATGAGAGAAATTCCGGGGTGATCCGAGGGATGTAGGTAGTAGGGATTTGTAGTTTCAAGAGCAGCATTTGGTGCCATGCTCGATGATTTTCGGATTTTTGAGTTTTAGAGGAACGTAAGACGCTCTGATACCATGAAGGAATTCAATCCAATGGATTTGCTAAATAAATGAATTGCTTATTACGTAAACAAGATACAAACATATATACAAAATACCATAACGGTAACGTGAAATAAGGAAATACTAATATCCTATATATTCTAATGTAGGTAATTCTAATATATCATAGAGAATATATTGTTTCCTTTTACAAGCTTCTTCAACTTATTGCTTGAAACAAAATCAGCACCATCAATGAAAATCCTAATCTTAAACACAAAAAATTCCAACTAAAACAAAAGTCATTATTCAGATATAAAATGAAAATCCTAATCCTTCTCAATCTTGATAGACAGCTTCTTCAGCTTCTTCAACTTATTGCTTGGAACAAAATCAGCACCATCAATGTATTCGATGTCAGATCCATTGTCGTCAAAATCAATTTTCCTTTTCAATGGGAGTATGGAGTCATTGTCAGAGTTGTCGCCTTCAACACCATCAATGTATTCGATGTTTTCTGTTGTTCCACCTATTGGTTGAAGTTTTAAAAACATATTTGTTAAAAACATTGAATTATTAACATTAACCAAAGGGCAAGAATATGTTTTTAAAACTTCTAAATCCTTTTGTTGTATAAAATTGTAACACCCCGATTTCTCAGAACTCGGAGTATTACTGGTTAGGACCTCACAATGGGTCCCGACCTCAGTTTGACAACAACATCACTAGGATCTTGCAACAAGACACAAATAAAGAAACCGAAATTTATAAAAACCATGTTTTTAGAGTAATGAATGCAACACTGTCTAGCAGCCTACAGTACTTAAACAAAAGAAAAGAACAACTGTCTTAACCAAAAGAAAGGAAAGACAAAACAACCCCAACCCCACTCTAAGGAGTACGGAGACCCGGCTGACCACTACTTCCGGATCACTCAGCTGCTGATCTAACCTGCGGTAAATCTAAAACAACAACAAGAAGAACCATTAGCTAGTTATCTAAATATTAGCAGAGTAATAGCAGCACAAACACACTCAGATAAACATAAACACTCAGCATGCTTTCAAACAAGTCCGGTTTATTATCTTGCTTTAATTTACTCGTTCACTCTAGTGATACTTATTTTGTGACACGAGGGATTCCCAAACCTCACCTCCGCCCCCGTGTAACCATCAGGAATGGATCCGATGCATCTCACCTTGTACCTGCATGGTCTGGGTATAGAGAACCTCTCAGTCTCCTGTCAGAGCTGGGCAGTGATGTCACGGCCCGTTATTCATACACTTGGGCCTTAAACGTAAATAATAACAGTCGTCCTAGCAAGTTATTATTATTAAATCAAGCAATAGCACACACCACTACTATCACTCAACTAACACTCAGAAACTGGCTAAGTAAGTCGCAAGGACTTACTTGAATCAAAACACTCTACACTCCTCAAAAGTCCGTACTCGTGGTAACTCAAGTGCCTGTCAATGAAGGCATGTGTATCAAAATCTCATCTCTATGTCCAACCTCATGCGAAGAAATTACGGAAAGAACGATTCTCATACGGTAAAAGACCGTTTTACCCTTAGTGTAAATCATACTCCGGGTCACATCTTGACCTCTAATATTTCTTTTGGAACACTTTTCTAATCTAAGATTATTTCCAAAACAGTTTACTAAGGTTCTTAAAATTAATCTCGTCTACTCGTCATCTGGAATTACATTACTTCATTTTCGGTTATTAACTAATCTTATATATATATCTATATATCTGTATATATATATATATATACATACTTCCATTCATACTAACCTTCCTTCCAAATATATAACATCCGTAACTCTTAGGTATTTAGATATACATATAGATTCACATATTTTATAAATTATCCAACTCAACTCATGAGTATACTTTTATTTCATATAAAAAAAAATACGTATTTTTATGTACTCGGCATACCCTCTCTTATATAAACTCACACCTGCTCTTATTAATCTTCTGTAACTGAAAGTACATATGTACTTATATGTATCCTATATATATATATATTTTCCGAACCAAATTATCCATACACCTCTTGCATCTCCATTCACGTTTTCTTACCCTATATCAACACCGTACTCGTATATATATATATGTACACTTACGTCTCTCATACTTATTAATCTATACGTATATACATATTGCATATAAATTCCAATTGTATCACAGCTCGCATATACATTTACGACAGTGGAAATGAAAAGTGGAGGAGCCTGCTTACGGAACTGCAGTCCGGCGACAAAGGGGTTGGCGTTCCGGCGGCAACGGGGCTGGCGTTCCGGCGGCAAAGGGGCTGGCGTTCCGGCGGCAAAGGGGTTGTCCTGGGCTGTCGGAATCAACCACGTGATCGGGTTCCTGGTGACCGAAGAGGAGCAGCGCAAGGTTACTGATGTTCACGCGAAGGAGAAGGAATTGCAAGGAGGGAGAGGCGGCGGCCGTACCTGGTTCCGATGGATCTGGCGATCGTCAGGGAGGACACGCGGTGGCGGCGGTCTGGCTGGAGGACGGACAGGCGAGGCAGTGGTGGCTCCGGTGTAAGACGAGGCGGAGCAGCGGTCTTCTCCTCCTGCAGAAGCGGAACTGTTGAGGCACGCACCGGGGAGAGACGACGGAGGAAAGGCAGTACACTTACCGGGATCGACTGGGGCGGCGCAGACACGGTGGCGTGCTCCGGTGGCAGGCGGAAGACTGTTGGGGCTGCGGCGGTCTGAGTCGCGAGGGAGAAGAAGCAGCTATCGTTGCAATCCAGAGAAGCGTAAGAGGTAAGCGGCAGGTTAGTTTTAGGATTAGGATTAGGTTACTCTAATTAGGGTTAGGGAAATTAAGTGGGCTGCTAATTGGGCTTTGTAGTGGCCCACACCCGGTCCGATATGCGACTATTAAAACGGATACGCCACTCGTTATTTGCGTGCGGAAAATTATAAAAATACGGAATTAAATTCCGTATTTTATAATTTATTATTATTCTTATTTTTAACGTACTTAAATTATTTCCGGTCATTTAATTTATCATTTTATGTGAATCTAGGTCACGGAAATGATCGAACTACTCTCGTTTTATTTTACTTATTTATTTATTTACGATGGTCGCATCGGACTTTGGTTAATTTCAATTTATCGGAAACTTAAAATTTTCGGTTATTACATCAGTGCCCCCTTAAAAGAAGTTTCGTCCCGAAACTTAGATTATTTCCCTTGTTCACACATTTCCTTCGGTATATTTTAGTTTCTCGACCTTTTTTGTTTTCTACCACGTAACTACTCAAGCATCAAACAGACACGTAGCACAAAAACAGAATCACTCAGTCAATAAGAAAACCTGAAAGGTCAAACAACACAATATCCGAGTACTAACTCGTCAAACAGGAGTAACCTCTAACCCAGCAAAGAACTCGGGATAGTTACGTCTAATACTCTCCTCAGTCTCCCAAGTGGCCTCATCAGCTCCTCTCCTAGACCACTGGATCCTCAGCATAGGTATCTCCTTGGATCGCAGACGTCTGGTACTGCGTTCCAAGACAGTCACTGGGTACTCTACAAATGTATGGTCAGGCTCAACTGTCAGATCCTCATGGCTGATGACGTGTCTCGGATCCGGAATGTACTCTCTCAACTGAGATACATGAAAGACCGGATGGACACTCTCTAGTCTCGGCGGTAGTGCTAGTCGGTAGGCCACCTCCCCAACTCTCTCCAGGATCTCAAAAGGTCCGACATATCGGGGACTCAGCTTTCCCTTAATGCCGAAACGCCTGACTCCTCTCGTAGGTGATACTCTCAACCACACCTGAGCACCCACTCTAAACTCCAAAGGTTGACACCTTTTGTCGGCGTAGGACTTCTGACGACTCTGAGCTGCTAACATTCGCTCTCGGACTAGGGCAATCCGAGCGATGTCATCCTGTATCTGATCTGGAGCTACTCCATCAACTCTGCTGGGCTCATCCCAACATAATGGTGTACGACATCTCCGCCCGTACAAAGCCTCATAAGGAGCCATCCCAATAGACGCGTGCCAACTATTATTATACGAAAACTCTACCAGTGGAAGATGATCTGGCCATACCTGTCCCCAGTCTAGTACACACGCCCGAAGCATGTCCTCTAAGGTCTGAATGGTCCGCTCAGACTGTCCGTCTGTCTGTGGATGATAGGCTGTAGTGAAGTGGAGGCTCGTCCCCAAGGCAGTATGTACCTGCTGCCAAAATCTCGAGGTAAAACGTCCATCCCTGTCAGAGACGATAGTCCTCGGTACCCCATGGAGTCTCACAATGTGCCTGGTGAACTCCTCAGCCAGACGACTCACCGGCCACGTTTCCTTAATCGGAATGAAACGTGCGGTCTTTGTCAAGCGGTCTACCACTACCCAAATAGCATCAAATCCTCTGCTGAGTCTCAAACCAGTGACAAAATCCATAGATATATCCTCCCACTTCCACTGTGGTACTGGAAGTGGGTGGAGCTCTCCTCCAGACCTACGGTGCTCAATCTTGACCTGCTGGCAGGTCGCGCACTGAGCTACATATCGAGTCACATCGGGCTTCAAACCGCCCCACCAGAAGGACCGTCTCACATCCTTGTACATCTTACTCGCTCCAGGATGTACTGAGTATGGGGTAGCATGAGCCTCACCTAGTATCCTCTGTCTCAACTCACTGTCTGACGGTACACAAACGCGATCCTGACGTCTCATCACTCCATCTGCACCAATAGTAAACTGTGGGGCCTCATCTCGAGACATCCTCTCTCGGATCCTGATCAAAGTGGGGCAAGTCTCCTGCTTCTGTCGGATCTCATCCAACAGATCAGGAAGTAACTCCATGGTAGACAACTGACCATCGGTATCGGGAAACTGAATCTCTATCTCCAACCAAGCCAAGTCCCTCTGCAACTGTGGCTGTACTGTCAACCGGGCTATTGCCCTCTCTCTAGGCGTCTTCCGGCTCAAAGCATCAGCTACCACATTCGCCTTTCCGGGGTGGTAAAGGATCTCAAGGTCGAAGTCCTTGATCAACTCTAACCACCGCCTCTGGCGGTTATTCAACTCTCTCTGAGTGAATATGTACTTCAGACTCTTGTGGTCTGTAAAGATCTGACAAGTCGCCCCATAGAGATAGTGACGCCAGATCTTTAGAGCATGGACTACTGCAGCCAACTCTAGATCATGTGTGGGGTAGTTCTCCTCATACGTCTTCAACTGTCGAGACGCATAGGCTATGACCTTACCCCTCTGCATCAAAACACACCCCAAACCCAGCTTGGATGCATCACTGTATACCACGAAGTCATCAATACCCTCAGGCTGTGCTAAAATCGGAGCGGACGTCAATCTCCTCTTCAGCTCCTCGAAACTCTGCTGACACGGCTCAGACCAGACAAACCGAGTGGTCTTCCTCAGAAGACAAGTAAGTGGTCGGGCAATCAACGAGAACCCTTCCACAAACCGGCGATAGTAACCTGCTAAACCTAGAAAGCTGCGAACCTCCTTAACATTCTTAGGAGGTTGCCAAGAAGTACTGACTCGATCTTCGCCGCTTCGACCTTAATACCCTCAGCAGTCACCACGTGACCTAAGAAAGCCACCTCTGACATCCAAAACTCACACTTGGATAGCTTAGCATACAACTGGCTATCCTGTAGGATCTGCAGTACTGTCCTCAAGTGTCCGGTATGCTCCTCTCGACTCCTAGAGTAGACTAGGATGTCGTCAATGAAGACCACTACAAACTGGTCTAAGAAGTCAATGAATATCCCATTCATCAACTCCATGAACACCGCTGGTGCATTAGTGAGCCCGAATGGCATCACTACGAACTCATAATGACCATACCTAGTCCGGAATGCCGTCTTAGATATGTCCTGATCTCTCACCCTCAACTGGTGGTAACCTGACCTCAAGTCTATCCTCGAGAACACAGACGCTCCATGCAACTGGTCCAACAGGTCATCTATGCGTGGCAGTGGGTACTTGTTCTTGATGGTCACCTTGTTCAACTCTCTGTAGTCTATGCACAGCCTCATCGATCCGTCCTTCTTCTTCACAAACAACACTGGTGCACCCCAGGGAGACACTCTAGGGCGTATGAAACCCTTCTCTTCTATCTCCTCTAACTGCTTCTTCAGCTCAAGCAGCTCTATAGGTGCCATACAGTACGGGGCCTTCGAGATAGGTCTCGTGCCCGGCTCCAAGTCAATGCTGAAATCAACGCTCCTCTGTGGGGGTAGTCCTGGCAGGTCGTCACTGAATACCTCTGCAAACTCGCATGCAACAGGTATCTCCTCTATAGTCAGGCTCTTGCTTTCCTTCATGGCATAACACCAGAAGGCTTCGCAACCCTGTGCTATCAGTCTCGCTGCTCTCACTGCACTGATAACTGTACCTGACTTTCCGAGGTCCCAACCTCGGAATATTACCCTATGGCCCTCCTCCGTGGTAACGGTCACTGTCCTCCTACCAATGTCTAAGGTTGCTCCGTGTTTCCTCATCCAGCCTATCCCTAAAATGACATCCTCATGAGCTAAGGGCATGACTAGAAAATTAACTAGCCAGTCTCGATCTCCCATGTGAACAGGACATCCAAAGATCTCTCTAGTCCCTCTTACCTTACTCCCATCAGGTAAGCCTATCATAAAAGGTATCCCCTCTACAGTAGCTAAGGACAACCTATCTACGCATGCATCAGATATGAAGGAGTGTGTAGCCCCCGTATCAAATAAAACTCGTACAGGTAAGTCATGAATCTGGATCGTACCTGTGGCAGTCGGTGCATCTGGCTGATCAGCCTCTCTCAACTCAAACACTCGTGCCTGAGCTCCTCTAGTATCAGTCACACTACCACGTCCTCTGCCCCGACCTGATCCCTGCATAGAACTCTGTGGTGGTGTGTGTCCTGGAGCCCGGTAAGACTGCTGCTGACTAGGAGCTCTGTACTGTGGCGGTCTCTGTACACTCCCTGATAAGCCTGCAGGAGAAGAACCCTGCTGAGATGGAGCCTTGCCCTGACGGCAAAAGGCAGCTCTATGTCCAATCTTACCGCATTGGAAGCAAGTCACTGCTAGCTTCGTGCAGTTTGATCGGATATGCCCATAGCCATTGCAGTTGTGGCACTGCAAGCCACCAGCTGAAGTCTGACCAGTAGCTGTATGACTCTGTCGCCCCTGAGTCTGTCCCCGTCCAAAAGCAGCTACTCCTGAACTACCACTAGCATAACCTGTCCTCTGCCGCTTATCCGGCCTGTCTGACTGAGCAGCTCTCCTCGACACTGGTATGTCTCTCTCATAAGCAGAGGCTATATCCTGATAGTCTGACAGAGTCTCACAGCGAAATCCTGCCAGATAGGAACGGGTACTCTCTCTCAATCTCCGTGAAAAGAGATAGACATGCTGCTCCTCAGGAGGTGCAGCTGGTCCAAGCAGTGTCAGTTCCTTCTGGAACTTCTTGATGGCAGCAGCGATTGGAACGTCCTCAAATCCAGCCTCAATGAAGTCCTGGAATCTCTCTCTCCTCAACGAACCAGGGCAGTATCTGTCTCTAACAATGCTCCTCATCTGCTCCCAACTGGTGACTCGACTACGCATGGTCCGCCACCAGGAATGAGCATCTCCAGTGAAGCAGGTCTGCACCAAGTCTACCTGTCGATCTTCTGGGCAGCGTATTGCCTCTAACGCAGTCTCTACCTGCCCAATCCAGTGCTCCACCTCCAATCCTATCTCTCCACTATATGAGGGGACCTTCTGAGAGTTGAAAGCCTTCAACCACTCATCTGGCCTCGGTGCTCTAGTCCCAGTAGGCACTCTATCAGCCACAACTCTCCTCTCAGGTATAGCTGGCACCTGAGGCGCTTCCTGTGTCACCTGGACAGATCTACCCGGTACTGGTGGTACCTGGGTAAGTCTCTCTGTCCTAGCAGCCTCCTCCCTGCGCTCAACGTAGGCTCGGTACTCTCTATACTCAGTCGCTCCAATGGAAACACGTCTTGACTCTGTTGAACGTGCTCTCTGTGCTCCAGACCTAGCAACGGTCTCGTTCCTGACCTCAGGACCAACACTCTCAGCTACTTCCTCCACTCCAGCCTCTAGCATGATCACTGCTGGGGGATACTCTCGTGGAGATCGACCTCGACCTCGGGCTAGTGGGGCTCTACCTCCACGGCCGCGTCCTCTAACTGTAGGGTTCCTATCTCCCCTACCTGGTCCAGCTGGAGGGAGAGGTGGACGACCTCTGCCTCGACCAGTAGCTAGCGTAGCTCTAGTACGTGCCATCTGCGTAAGAATAATAACTATAATTAATACTAGCTGAAAGTCCAAAAGTCCAACTACAGTAACCTAAAGTCCAACTAAGCATACTGAGATCCGCGGTAGTAGTGGTGGTCAGCCGTACTTTTCTATTCCCAACCAGACTATGCATGCATTTAAAACTAAACAATTTTCTTTTTAAAACTCAGACCCCTTTTCGGGTTCTGTTTAAAACTTATTTGGTCTTTCAGAAGATTTCAAGTGTCATTGTTGCCAACCTAGAGCTCTGATACCATGTTGTAACACCCCGATTTCTCAGAACTCGGAGTATTACTAGTTAGGACCTCACAATGGGTCCCGACCTCAGTTTGACAACAACATCACTAGGATCTTGCAACAAGACACAAATAAAGAAACCGAAATTTATAAAAACCATGTTTTTAGAGTAATGAATGCAACACTGTCTAGCAGCCTACAGTACTTAAGCAAAAGAAAAGAACAACTGTCTTAACCAAAAGAAAGGAAAGACAAAACAACCCCAACCCCACTCTAAGGAGTACGGAGACCCGGCTGACCACTACTTCCGGATCACTCAGCTGCTGATCTAACCTGCGGTAAATCTAAAACAACAACAAGAAGAACCGTTAGCTAGTTATCTAAATATTAGCAGAATAATAGCAGCACAAACACACTCAGATAAACATAAACACTCAACATGCTTTCAAACAAGTCCGGTTTATTATCTTGCTTTAATTTACTCGTTCACTCTAGTGATACTTATTTTGTGACACGAGGGATTCCCAAACCTCGCCTCCGCCCCCGTGTAACCATCAGGAATGGATCCGATGCATCTCACCTTGTACCTGCATGGTCTGGGTATAGAGAACCTCCCAGTCTCCTGTCAGAGCTGGGCAGTGATGTCACGGCCCGTTATTCATACACTTGGGCCTTAAACGTAAATAATAACAGTCGTCCTAGCAAGTTATTATTATTAAATCAAGCAATAGCACACACCACTACTATCACTCAACTAACACTCAGAAACTGGCTAAGTAAGTCGCAAGGACTTACTTGAATCAAAACACTCTACACTCCTCAAAAGTCCGTACTCGTGGTAACTCAAGTGCCTGTCAATGAAGGCATGTGTATCAAAATCTCATCTCTATGTCCAACCTCATGCGAAGGAATTACGGAAAGAATGATTCTCATACGGTAAAAGACCGTTTTACCCTTAGTGTAGATCATACTCCGGGTCACATCTTGACCTCTAATATTTCTTTTGGAACACTTTTCTAATCTAAGATTATTTCCAAAACAGTTTACTAAGGTTCTTAAAATTAATCTCGTCTACTCGTCATCTGGAATTACATTACTTCATTTTCGGTTATTAACTAATCTTATATATATATCTATATATCTGTATATATATATATATATACATACTTCCATTCATACTAACCTTCCTTCCAAATATATAACATCCGTAACTCTTAGGTATTTAGATATACATATAGATTCACATATTTTATAAATTATCCAACTCAACTCATGAGTATACTTTTATTTCATATAAAAAAAATACGTATTTTTATGTACTCGGCATACCCTCTCTTATATAAACTCACACCTGCTCTTATTAATCTTCTGTAACTGAAAGTACATATGTACTTATATGTATCCTATATATATATATATTTTCCGAACCAAATTATCCATACACCTCTTGCATCTCCATTCACGTTTTCTTACCCTATATCAACACCGTACTCGTATATATATATGTACACTTACGTCTCTCATACTTATTAATCTATACGTATATACATACTGCATATAAATTCCAATTGTATCACAGCTCGCATATACATTTACGACAGTGGAAATGAAAAGTGGAGGAGCCTGCTTACGGAACTGCAGTCCGGCGGCAAAGGGGTTGGCGTTCCGGCGGCAACGGGGTTGGCGTTCCGGCGGCAAAGGGGCTGGCGTTCCGGCGGCAAAGGGGCTGTCCTGGGCTGTCGGAATCAACCACGTGATCGGGTTCCTGGTGACCGAAGAGGAGCAGCGCAAGGTTACTGATGTTCACGCGAAGGAGAAGGAATTGCGAGGAGGGAGAGGCGGCGGCCGTACCTGGTTCCGATGGATCTGGCGATCGTCAGGGAGGACACGCGGTGGCGGCGGTCTGGCTGGAGGACGGACAGGCGAGGCAGTGGTGGCTCCGGTGTAAGACGAGGCGGAGCAGCGGTCTTCTCCTCCTGCAGAAGCGGAACTGTTGAGGCACGCACCGGGGAGAGACGACGGAGGAAAGGCAGTACACTTACCGGGATCGACTGGGGCGGCGCAGATGATAACACGATTTATAGCATAGTTTTAGGGGTACATTTAGATATAATTCTCGCTCAATCATGCATGATCTAGCACTAGTCCAATACATTTTGCACTCAAAACATATATTTTGTCGAGATAGACGTCTACACGGACTTGTGTGCGTTTTCTAGGTATTTCGGGAGGTTTAGAGCTAAAACGATGCGTTAAAGGATCGTTCATTTAGATGACACGTCCTCGGACTCATTAGGACAAGCAAAGGGGTAAGGAGGACCCATGGAACCTTGCCAACACTTGTCATGCACCAAACCACAGCTCAATGATCTAAGGCGAAGTTTTTGCATAGAATCACGATTTCCTGAAGAACCACGGCCGTAGAAATGACCGTGGATTTTGCCAGATTCTCGTGACAGCTGTGCCACGACTCTCATGGCCAGCTCATGAAGAATTTGTTATAAAAGTGGTCCTTGATGGGTTGTTCAAGGCAGCTGGGGTAGTTTGGGAGCAGCTCATCCATTCTCCATTTCTCTAACAAATATATTCTCCAAAGAAGAAGATTTTTTCTAGGAAGGAAAGTGCCAAAGAGAAGAAGAAAGGTGCCATTGAAGAAGAGAGAAGAACACACACTTAGCTCCTTGTATTTCGGATTTATTTCTAGAGATTTGTGAACCCTTGAACCTTCTTTTGGAAGGGTTGTAAGTTGTTCTAATTCGATCTTCAGATTGGTTTGTGTTGAAATTCACTTGTTCATCTTCTTTCTTTCATTATCTTGCAATGAATGCTATAATTTTATGTTTGTTTGCTTTGATTTTCATTATGAATGTTGTAGGCTGAATTGATGTGATTCTAGGGTAAGGAAAGGATGGTTATGGCTAGATCTATGATAGGACTGATTTAGATTTACCTTTGGATGATTTTTGTTTATGAACATAGCTGCTGTTGGAAATCACGGGTAGTTCTTGTAGAACCACGGTCGTGGTTTCTGTAGAACAAACCGTGATTCTTCCTGGTTCGAAGGATCTTACCTTAGACTCATAAAATTGTTGAAACCCTAAGTTTTTGCTGAGTTTAACCTACCCTAGGGTGTCCTAGTGTAGAGACTAAGTGATAGGAGAGACTTACCCGGTAATCCCTTCCCTTAGAATCTAAAATAGCAAAACCTTAGGTAGTGGTGAACCTAATAAGTCGCCATTGGATTAGATGTGCTAGGAATGTTGATTAGGACTTCCCATTCCAAGACTTACCCGGTAAGGATATGTTAGATCCTTAATTAAAAATTCCGGTTTGTGTAGAATCCCTAACCTTAGGTTCTTAGAGACCTAACCGGTAATGAGACCTTAGGTGTGGACTAGTTGGATCATGAGACCTACCCGGTAATTGACCCCAATTTAGAAACACTTAATCCCAACATATCATAATCAATCCAAAGA
This sequence comes from Fagopyrum esculentum, assembly GCA_033239045.1. NCBI lineage: Eukaryota > Viridiplantae > Streptophyta > Magnoliopsida > Caryophyllales > Polygonaceae > Fagopyrum > Fagopyrum esculentum. The sequence continues at coordinate 80,054,675 of BSUD01000008.1, forward strand.
ATGAATAGATAACTTGAGTTCTATGCCATAACCGGAACTTCCGACCCCTAGAATCCGTTTTTCCTTTCACTTGATCAATATCTTGTTAGATTTGTTATTTGTGATTTTTGGTTTAGTTTGATTGTTTGCCTCGCATGAGTTGTGATCTTTGATCACCTAAAACCAAACAAAAACAATTGAGATTTTAGTTCTTTGTTTTCCTCTTTTCTAACTTTAGACCTTCACTAAATTTAATCACAAAACCGAATCAATTTCACCTTAGTCTTTGTGTTCGACCTCGGAGTACTATCCATACTACAAACGTCCCGTACACTGCGGGTGCGCTAGAAGTTAGGATAATTATAACGAGTATAAATTTAAGGCTTATTACGTGCACACTTTCCTAGCGTAACAGCAGACACGGTGGCGTGCTCCGGTGGCAGGCGGAAGACTGTTGGGGCTGCGGCGGTCTGAGTCGCGAGGGAGAAGAAGCAGCTATCGTTGCAATCCAGAGAAGCGTAAGAGGTAAGCGGTAGGTTAGTTTTAGGATTAGGATTAGGTTACTCTAATTAGGGTCAGGGAAATTAAGTGGGCTGCTAATTGGGCTTTGTAGTGGCCCACACCCGGTCCGCTATGCGACTATTAAAACGGATACGCCACTCGTTATTTGCGTGCGGAAAATTATAAAAATACGGAATTAAATTCCGTATTTTATAATTTATTATTATTCTTATTTTTAACGTACTTAAATTATTTCCGGTCATTTAATTTATCATTTTATGTGAATCTAGGTCACGGAAATGATCGAACTACTCTCGTTTTATTTTACTTATTTATTTATTTACGATGGTCGCATCGGACTTTGGTTAATTTCAATTTATCGGAAACTTAAAATTTTCGGTTATTACATCGTATTTTTATGTACTCGGCATACCCTCTCTTATATAAACTCACACCTGCTCTTATTAATCTTCCGTAACTGAAAGTACATATGTACTTATATGTATCCTATATATATATATATATATTTTCCGAACCAAATTATCCATACACCTCTTGCATCTCCATTCACGTTTTCTTACCCTATATCAACACCGTACTCGTATATATATATATATATATATGTACACTTACGTCTCTCATACTTATTAATCTATACGTATATACATACTGCATATAAATTCCAATTGTATCACAGCTCGCATATACATTTACGACAGTGGAAATGAAAAGTGGAGGAGCCTGCTTACGGAACTGCAGTCCGGCGGCAAAGGGGTTGGCGTTCCGGCGGCAACGGGGCTGGCGTTCCGGCGGCAAAGGGGCTGGCGTTCCGGCGGCAAAGGGGCTGTCCTGGGCTGTCAGAATCAACCACGTGATCGGGTTCCTGGTGACCGAAGAGGAGCAGCGCAAGGTTACTGATGTTCACGCAAAGGAGAAGGAATTGCGAGGAGGGAGAGGCGGCGGCCGTACCTGGTTCCGATGGATCTGGCGATCGTCAAGGAGGACACGCGGTGGCGGCGGTCTGGCTGGAGGACGGACAGGCGAGGCAGTGGTGGCTCCGGTGTAAGACGAGGCGGAGCAGCGGTCTTCTCCTCCTGCAGAAGCGGAACTGTTGAGGCACGCACCGGGGAGAGACGACGGAGGAAAGGCAGTACACTTACCGGGATCGACTGGGGCGGCGCAGACACGGTGGCGTGCTCCGGTGGCAGGCGGAAGACTGTTGGGGCTGCGGCGGTCTGAGTCGCGAGGGAGAAGAAGCAGCTATCGTTGCAATCCAGAGAAGCGTAAGAGGTAAGCGGCAGGTTAGTTTTAGGATTAGGATTAGGTTACTCTAATTAGGGTTAGGGAAATTAAGTGGGCTGCTAATTGGGCTTTGTAGTGGCCCACACCCAGTCCGATATGCGACTATTAAAACGGATACGCCACTCGTTATTTGCGTGCGGAAAATTATAAAAATACGGAATTAAATTCCGTATTTTATAATTTATTATTATTCTTATTTTTAACGTACTTAAATTATTTCCGGTCATTTAATTTATCATTTTATGTGAATCTAGGTCACGGAAATGATCGAACTACTCTCGTTTTATTTTACTTATTTATTTATTTACGATGGTCGCATCGGACTTTGGTTAATTTCAATTTATCGGAAACTTAAAATTTTCGGTTATTACAAATATTACCTTTTTAAGATCATTCAGTTCGTTGAATTTGTCAATCAATGTTGGATCATCAGTTAACCTCAAGATGGTAAACCCTGATTTAGACCGTGAACCGTGTTCATCAAGCTTGTACTGATCAACATCAACGTTAAATAAAATTGTCTTTCCCAATAGCACATGAAGATCTTCAGGAATATTGTCCAATTCAACACCCTGTATTTCATTCAAACCAAAACAATTTTAGGCAATATATTTATAGGTTATACTTTATATAATTTTCACATAAAATAAAATATAAATTGAGAATACCTCATCTAGAGAATCAATAATTGAGTCAACGGATCTGTTCAACAATTGTTGAACATCCCGATCAAACATTACAAATATGGTGTTTCTAGTTTGGTCTCGTACTCGGACTCGGAGTTTAAACCTGCATTGAATTAACAATAGTTGATTATATATATGAGGAAATAAAACAATATATTTTACCTAGGAATAACATTCTTCACTTTTCGATCACATTTTGGACAGTAGAATGATTCACCAATCTTATCAACTTTCTTTTTGCATTGCTTACACGAATTATAGTACCAACCATTAGAGTCATCAATATCCTCAATTGTAGAGAGGTTCAAACACTTGCACAACTATATAAACAATATAAGATTAGTGTATTTAGTATTTGAAAGTATAAATGCTAGCATATCAAATCTTATAAGTATTTAGATAGAAATATATTGTGATTGATATATTATACCTCATCAATGGTAAGTAATTCATCAATAGATCTAGCATGCTTCACATCAAGAAACTGATCGGATATGGATTGAGATGGTGTAGTAGGTAAATGGCTCAATGTAGTAGATCTTTCATCTCCTTGAACTTCCAGCCTACAAACAACATCAAATTTAGTAAATGTAAAACAATGTATAAAATTATATTAAAAAATCTTACTGATGCTTGTAATCACAGATCTCTTGTATACTATCATCATCAATGAATATCCGAGTTCCTCCAAAAGCATTGGATATCTTGTATTGCCCTACAAATAGAAAAGATGAATAAAGATATTTATTTATTAAATGAAAATTTCACTATTACAGATTATTTAATAAACTAACCCTGATATGATCTAAGTTTAGCACTTTGAACAATAAGAACAACTGTAGATGAATTGTCCTTCTTCACCACAGAACTTAGTAGGGTAGCATACTGATCCCACATAGTACATCCTATCATGTCATCTCTGGATAACAAAAAGTATAAATTGTTAGTGTAAATATTATGATATAAATATTAAATGTGAAATAACAATATAATACATTACCCATTTTTCAAAAGTATCTCAATTCGAACATGTTCAGTTTTATAAGGACCAACAACACATGTGGTTAGAGTTCCGATGCCCACTAAATGACCAATAACATCTGGATAAAAAAAAAAGACATAACAATATTTAAGAAAAATATTCAAATACATTATGAAATGTAAATCAATGGAAGAAGATAGCAAACATAACTTACCAACCAAAAATCTGTCGTCGAGAGATTTGTTTAAGATCTGAGCGTAAGATACAAAGTTAAAAACACGGAAAGGGATTTGAAATCCCACAGGCTCAGTAGATGTCACAGTAGTGGGGGTGATAAAATTCAACTTTAGCTTGTTGTTGGTGTATCGATATAAACCGGATGCAGGGTCGATTCCAAAATTTGATATGACATAAATACCGGACTCTCGTATATGATTGAACTTCTTGAATGAAGATCTCTTGTAGAATGCTTGAATCGTAGTACCCTATAAAAGCACATGAAAAATTGGAATTTGTATTAGCTAAGCTATAGTAAATTAAAAAACAATTACAATAATAGCATGGAAATGAAGAAGGAATCTTACATTCTCATCAATGCAGATCATATCTCTACCGATAACAATAGGATTCTTCAGTGAGAGGTCATAAACATCCCATATAGACATAACTCGCACTCTGATCTTGCAAATTGAGCTCGACTTCATGTTAAGATCATTGATTAAAACAAAGTTGTTCTCCATGGCCTGTAACACGAAATTTCTTAATAAAAAAAAACGATAAAGGTATGGGTAATACACACAAGAAATGCGTATACCTTGTAGATAGAAGGTTTGGTTCTGTAGAGATGAGGATGTGATTGTGAATGATAGCAGGTTGTTTATATAGTATTCAGAAAACTGTGTACGTAATCTAATATAATTAGGTTTAAAGTATAAAGATCTAAAGATACGACTAACTAATAGATTTGAGGATAAGAATGCTTAACAAACTTTGTTTTAATTAAAAATATATAATGCAATATAAAGGTAATCTGGTGTGAGAAAATAAATAAATATAATCCAATTGGCTGAGCTTTAAAATTAACCGATTTGGATTTCCTATTTTAGTTTGTTAGATTGTTAATAAATTAGTAAATTTTAGATTATTTTTATTGTTAGATAGAAGATACGGGATCAATGGTAAGTTATCATCGATCTTAATTGTCATTTTTTAAACTATAACATGAACTAGTATAAGATTATTTTGATCTAATGAAAACCTGAACATGAAATCTGATGTATATGGTGACTTATTGCCATTATAGGTGTGATTCAAGATTTGGAATGGAAGACTGAAAATGGAAATGTGTTATGTAACGAAGAAATTCATATGATTGTTGACAACCTTCCCAGAATAAGGTATATTGGATTAACTATAAATTTTTTTTTTCATATACCATTATAAGAGCTTATTTCGATTTAAATAAGATAATAAAATAAAATATAAATATAGATACATATTAAATTTTAGTGTAAATATTATGATATGGTAGCATACTGATGTTATGTGCAGAACCTTATGTGCTTATTGATACATAGTAAATTATGATATGGTAGCTCTAGTGTAATTAAAGGGATTCAAATGATGGTTTACGTAATATGATGAATTAAGTGGGATCATTATATTATAATAGCTTTTTTCGGACCTTGACATATAGATACATAGAGCTTTCATATACCATTATAAGAGCTTATTTCGATTGAAATACATAGTAAATTTTAGATTAATATAAGTTGATCAAGATATAATACCAAATCAATAATGGGTTACACGTACCCATTAGACAACATAAGGATTACAACAACTTAGAGAATAATAGAATACAACACTAAACTTAAAAGCTTAAATCAATATGAAATTACTAATCTTCTTCAGGACAATAATAGAAAACTCAATGACACATTTTCTGAATATCAAAATCCATTGGATTATTGCGAAATTTCTCCCAAAACACCTGTTTCTGCCAGATACCAAACAAAAAAATTGTCATGATTAAATTTAGTACATATGCAAGTAATAATAGTTATCTTAGTTAAAAATATAAACATAAAATTTACCTTAAGGTTCTCATCCCACCATTCATCTGGAATGTGAAAATCGCCGGTGGTTTCATCACGAGTAACGCGAGCAGCCCTCAAAATATCACTCCATCTCCTATAATCCCACCTCAAACTATGAATCCTCGCTTTCACCTGTCTAGGAGTTGGATTCGCTCCAGTTCTTGCTTGAATTTTAATGGCAAGACCATCAAAATCAAAAGAACGCCTCGGTTGTTCACCCGATTGATATGATTCGAAACATATCTGCAGGAAATCAAGGCACAATTCTTTGGTCCATGGGAATTGAGGAGTCATATTAGACAGTTGTGTATGTAGTTTGTGGATACAATTTGTGTGTAGTGAATGACTGTTTTGAAGTGTATTTATAGTGAGTCTTTATATTATATTTGTATTTACATGATTTTCTTTTAAATTAAAAATTATGTTTCTGTTGTGTCTTGTCATATCTTGGCTTTACAGGCATGATTTAAGGGAATGGTAAGTTGTGACAGTCACATGTGACAGAAAAAAAACAAATAGTTTGAAGGGTTTACTTAATTCGAGGAATACAAATAATGAAACATGGTTGTGTATACTATCCAATAACATTGGGAAGGTTAATATCTTTTGGTTGTTACTATGCAACATGTGAATAGGCCTTGGATTTTTGCTTGTTGTTGGCATCAATTTATTATTCTTTACTTGTCTTCATCTTGTTGTATTCAGATGTACAGAAAAAATTGGATGGACACAACTCAACTTGCTCAGCGACAACATTAAGGCTTTGAAATAAGTATAGGTGACAACAGTAAGCCTTTTGAATGTTTACATACTTCACGATGTAGCAAAGACTGAATTAATGGATGGACACAACAAAACTTGCTCAGCAACAACCGTAAGACCTTGAAGCTTTACATTTATATGAACAAAATTATGAATTTACATATACAGTAAGTGTCTTCCCTTAATAGATATAAGATCAAATGGCATATGCTTAAAATTGTAGGACGACCTACTTTTGATGAAGAACAATATGTAGAAGCAACAAAACTAACTTCGACACCCTTGCAACAGCTTGCTGAACATGGCCAATGAAGATAAATAAGCAGGGACTGAGCACTTCAAAATGTATGTATGGCCGGGAGTATGGTGTCACAGCTATTCACAACAAAAGCTTATGCGTGGTAAAAGACTATCAATTGCCATTGCATCCAAATCTTCGATCTTCGATGTTGATTATAGGGAAAGTTTTTTGGATGCATAACAATCACATAATAGGTGCTTATATAGGATTTAGATTAGAATAACAAATCTTTGAGTTTATCTTCACAAATTAAAATAAATTAATTATCAGATTAATTTGATTGGTCAAGAGGATGAAAAACAGGTAATATCTTATATTTGATTGGTCAACAAGATAAAAAAAAACACGTAATATATAATGGTAGTATTATTTTTATTGTTTGATAAGTGATATGGGAAATATTTTGTTGAATTTTCTCATGCTAGATATACGTAACTAAAAGATCTGAATGAATTTGATTGGTAAATTAATTACTTTAATTATTATTAAATTGTGATCGAAATAAAAAAAATTTACATTATTATTAGACTTTTAAAAACCAATGAATTAATTAACTTTTGATAAAATTTTTTTGGGCTGAAAAAAACGTGGTTGCGACACGTGGCAAAAAAGGGCTCTCCTTTAATACATATAAGATTTTATAGACTTTAGGGTTTGGCTCTCTTCAATTGAAATGGGATGGGTTTCGATCTCTGATTGAATTTGCAGTTGCAATCTTCGATTGAATATTAAAGTTTTATTACGAATTAGGATTTCTGCACTTTAATGGTTTGCAAGCAAGATATGCTACTGCGTTACAAAAGATTACTATGGTAGTAGGTTCTTTAATTGTCCTTTATGTGCAACATGTAACAATTGAACTGTTTTGAGTGGGTGATGAAAGCTTTACTCTAAGATCAATCTTTGTCATCCATGAATTGGTGAATGAGAAGAAACAATTAGAGATATGTAACATGGAACTAACAAAGTCAAACAAGACAATGTTGTTGAGATGGAGAAGATGTTTTTGGAACTTGCATCAAAAAATTTCATAATTGTTCAACTACAGTTGAAGAAAGGGAAAGAAACTGCTTTACGTGTTTAGTTAGGTGGTTGACACTAGTTTTCGATAGGATAAAAAGACGTACATACCCCCGTTAAAAATAACAAATTACAACATATTCAACTTTACCCTTTTACAATCTGATTCTCTCTTAACTCACCAGTCGTCGAACGAGAAGAGAAGAAAGGGCCGAACTGAAGAACCCTAGGCGACCACGCGACCACGCGAAGTTCATCCGTTCGATTGTGTGAGTACTACGGGATCGAATACTGAGGTTAGTCTCCTTTCTTGCTATCAATTTCTTTCACTCCTCAAATCTGTTGATGAAACTCACCCTAAATTTGTCGATGCTTCATATCAATTTCCTGCACTCTACAAATCTGTTGATGAAACTCACCCTAAATCCGTTCGATTGTGAGCACATAGTATTGAAGACGAATTGCTTTGTTGATTTTAATTTTCTTTGCTGAGTTGAACAAAATTGAATTGAAGCTTTTAAAAGTATTCAACCAACGAGAAAATGGCTGAGAATATTGGTGAATTATATTCTTATACGCATGTCCCAAACAAAATGGTTGAGAATATTGGTGAATTATAATTTTCTTTATCAAGCATATCAATTTCCTGCACTCTACAAATTTGTGCTTTTTTTTATAATCTGTTGATGAATTATATTGAAGACGAATTGCTTTGTTGATTTTAATCTGTGAACTGTCCATGCTTCATATCAATTTTAATTTTCTTTATCAAGCATCTCCCAAACAAGCCCTTGCAATTATATTCTTATACGCATGCTTCTGTACATTACTGCACTGAATTTGAATATTGGTGAAGTTGCATTGGGTTTCTTGTATGTTTAATATTGTGCATTGGTTCAGAACAAAAATGGCTGAGAATACTACTAAAACGTTATACAAGAGTAAGGAAAAGTGTTTCATATGGACTGATGCTCTCACTAGAGTCTTGTTGGACTTGTTGAGCGATTACCAACGAGAAAATGGGAAGAATGGATTCAGTTGGAAACACTTGACAGATTTGTTTGAGCAGAAAACAAACATGAAATGCAAGAAAGACACATTGAAGAACAAGTATAATAATTTGAGATCCGTTTGGAAGCTATGGTTAAATCTAAAGCATGGAGAGACCGGATTGGGATGGGACTATGAGAAACAATGCATTTCTGCAACTCCGGAATGGTGGTCACAAAAACTGCTGGTACGGGTCTAATGTTGTGATTTGATTATTTATACCCTTGATTAACAAATTTTATGATATATGGTTTTTGTTTTCAATTGACTTTACAGGAGAATGAGGAATATAGAGTTTTCAAGAAGAATGCTTTCAACCCCGAGATGGAGTCTATAATGGAACTACTGTTCCATGGGACTATTGCCATGGGTTCTCATTGTGTTGCCCCCTCCATGGCTCCGACTGTAGTTATTCCGGACGCAGCAGCATTCCAGGATTTAACCGGTCAAGATGATGATACGGTTCCAGCTGAGTACGTAGATGAGTTGTTAAGAGATGCCACTATTGACGAGTTCGAGACGCCAATTGGAGGTTCTTCTGCACATGGGGATTTCCACTCCTGCCCACTTCCATCGCGTGAGAAAGGTAAAAAAAAGGATTGGAAACAGTTCTTCACCCGGAGTTGGAAAAAGAAATATCCGGAAGAGTACTGGATCTAGTTTGTACCAAGACAATTTGGCTAAGTTAATAAGGCAATGGCAACAGTGTTGGAAGCAGAGGCAAACTCAGCAGCTCAAGGGGCATCAACCAAGGCTAAACATGATTACACGGATGCCTTGGAGATTATTGCGTTGATGGTTGATGAAGGTTTTATTTCACAGGGATCATCGCTTTGGTGTTTTGCTGTTTCATTAATGGGATCAGTAGAAAGTCAGCATGCCTTGTTCACCCAGCTACCTAACAATGAGGGACGACTGTCATGGCTTAAGTGGGAGTTTAGGAAGGATGCAAAGAAGGGTCTTTTACCCGATGATGAGCGAGGGATGATTGTCATGGCTTCACATGGGCAATGTTTTACCTTTGTTTTTTTTTTCTGTTGAACATTAGTTTCATTTGAGTGTGTTTTTTTTCTAGTTTATGTTTCTTGACTAAACCCGATTTCTGTTTTCCGATGAATGTGTTGAACATGTTTGTATCCGCTTTCTTGATTATGTTTTACTATTGACAATGTTATATTGTGGTATTACTTTAGTTTAATTTCATTTTTCAATGATGTACATTACACCAAGCTAAGGTACTTACTATTCGCGTACCTATGTGCAGGTGTAGTGCATCTTTCCTACAAAATGTATGTTGATGAGTCACGACGTGCGCGGCTGCGGAGGCGTGCATTGTTTAAGGCTCATCTTCAGATGCAGCAAGAACTTCATTCAGAACACTATCACAAACACGTCCATAAGATACGTGTGTATGATTCATCATTCACCGGTTCACGGTAGATGGATTCAGTTCTAAATTCTAACACTGAGACGAGATGTGTGAACGCCTTTCGAATGGAAAGACGTGTCTTTCATGAATTGTGTAGGGACTTAACCGTTAAGTATGGCCTTCAAGCCTCCAAAAAAATGCGTATAATTGAAAAAGTAGGGATCTTTGTGTACACGGTTGCACAGGGTTTGACGTATCGAACTGTAGCTGAGAGGTTTCAAAGATCAACTGCAACGGTTTCTACTGTTTTCCATGAGGTGTTAGACGCCATAGTTGGGCGGAAAAATGAATTCAATGGCATGGCACGTGATCACATAAAACCAAAGGACCCTTTGTTTGGTGAGGTGCCGAAAAAGATAAGAGATGATAGTAGGTACTCGGCGTACTTTAAAGGGGCAATAGGTTGCATAGATGGGACTCACATAAACGTATGTATTCCAGAGGCTGACCAGCTACCTTACCGCGGTCGCAAAGGTATATGCACCTTCAACGTAATGGCGGTATGTGACTTTGATATGACATTTACTTTTGTGTCTGCTGGTTGGGAGGGTTCGGCCCATGACGCAAAAGTGTTTGAGCATGCCATTTCAACGCCGTCAATGGGATTCCCGCACCCACCATCCGGTAAGAAACCTTTGAATTCCACATAATAATCTAACTACTACATTCATCTAACTATAATTGCAATGTCATAGGTCGTTACTATTTGGTTGACAAAGGATATCCAAATAAAGAAGGTTACATGGTTCCTTACAGTAGGACCCGATATCATTTGTCACAGTTTGAGAATGTGGCTCCAACGAACTCGAAGGAAGCGTTCAACAAGTTACACTCCTCCCTTCGTAGTTGCATAGAGATATCATTTGGGGTCTTGAAGGCTCGTTGGAAGATATTACGAGTTATGCCAAGTTACAGTGTGGAAACACAGGTGGACATAATTTTGGCATGTTTACATTGCATAATTATGTAATGAGAGCCCAAACTGAATCATCAACAGTCGATGACTCGGCCCAAAACATGGATTTTGAAGAGGAAGATGCCAATGAAGAACAGGATGTGAACAACGAAGGTACTTCAGAGAGTGATGAGGAGGAAGAAGATCTAACTACTAGTGGTGCAACAAGACAAATAAGGGATAATATTGCTGCAATGTTGTGGAGTGGGTTATGAGTAGATAGTGTTGTGTACTAGTTATCAATTTTTTGTAAAAAAAACATGATGTGTGGAGGGGGTCATTTGTATGCAGGTTAACCTTTTGTAGCTAATGACTACATCACTTCTTAATCACAATATCTTTCTGATAGGATATTGTGATTAAGGAAGTGTTGTATAAAAGTCATTAATTTTTTGTCGTATGATGCAGCATGTATGTACTATTATCTGAAGCTTGAGATTTTTGAAGCTTCGATATGATGTTGTATGGTTTCACCTCTTTGCTTGAGAATGGAGATGTATATGATGTTGTATTTTTTGGCTTTTGCTTGAGAATGGGTATATCATGGCGCATGCATGCTGCTAGCTATTGAAATATCTAAAGCATTTTATTTCATCTGTTGTATATTTGCTTTGAACTCGCCCTTGGGACATAATTTATGTGTTTTACTCACTCCAGAGGACCACAACCTCAGGGGTTTTGCAAATGGGGTTACAAAGTGCCTTTTTTTTTACATCTGACCATTCTGATTTGATCTACCAAACAAGGAAAATAGGTTCAGCAACTATAAAATTTATTTGACCATTCTGAAGCATTTTTACATTTGACCATTCTGCTTGTAATGTATGTTACATATAGGTTCAATAACTATAAAATTCATTTCGAAATCTTCAGCTTACAGTACAGCTGGTTATATCCCTAATCTGTATATGACAAGACGACAAAAAATCCATCTCGTCATTTTACTCAGTTGTTGAATCTGTATAAGCATTTTTACATTTGAGCATTCTGCTTGTGTGACTTTGCTGCTTGATTTCTGGCGTACCAGCTTTCTCAATTGTAGAATCTGTATAAGCATTTTTATCGTCATTTCAACCACCACGGGTACTTTAGAGATACCCCTTTTCTTCCATGCATTAGAGTTGTTGAATTCCTTTACAAACTGGGTTCTTCTGTACAAGTTTGAAGACTCGCCTAGCCTGTCCCATATCGAAGGCAACGTGTATTCATGAGCTTCACCAACACCTTTCTTGTAAAAAAAGACCAAGCTCTCAAATGAGTGGAGATTCTTCTCTCTGACTGCATCCACATCCATGGAGAGGCTATCTGCTACATGTTCAATCACAGCTTCAGCTATAAATGACCCTTGTAGCTCCCCTGGGCCCGGCATCGATGTTTTAGTCATATGGTTTGTCTTGCACAACTTCATGTCAAATGATAAGGCTCCCAGTTATATTTCCTGAGCCCACTAGTGATTTTTGATGGCATTAGTGGGATAAAATCAATAGCATTCCAGATGTAAGTTTTTAATTTCTAACAGCTAGTAGGTAACTTCAATAGCTATTATTTTCATACTTGGACACCAAAATAAAGCAAGAACCGCAACCGCCTGCACAAAATGAACTATGAAGTTAATGTAGGTTCATGGAAGATATATATGATAAACAAAGGCATGGTGAAATTAAAGAAGTTATCCATTTTTTGTTTTCTTTATGGGATAACTCTCATTCGTGAAGTTTAACGTAGCCTACTTGTAAACATGTTATAAATCAAAATATGTTGCAAGGCTTTTAAAAGAGCTACAACATACATCAATGAAAGAATGCACATGAATCAAGAGCTTGTTCAAATGAAAAAAAAGTACAGGCTCTCAGAATTTCAATCACAGGACAAGATATTTAAGCATATTCTCCTAATTAAGTAGAAATGAAGGAAAGCCTCAATATCCACAAAAACAGAGGCCAATTCAGAAGCATTTTATTCAATCCTGTAAGAAATTTCTGCAAAATAAAGTCATATATGTGAAACCCAGTTTCTAAGAAAAAGTGTCTTGTGCTTGTTTGATATATAAAGGTAATATTCACACCAACAATAATATTTTCTGATCAAATTTAGATTGATGAATCTGAAAAGCCTTTTTGATATGAGCCAGAGACTCAAGGGGCATGGGATATCACAAAAATGAAACGCCCCAAATTGCTATTCATTCAACAAGAAAAATCCATAAAAACAATATCCATGATAAATGAAGACTCAAGAACATAATATACAGAAACAGCCAAATAGATAAATCCCACCATTCATCTAATATATCCGATAGATATATAGATAAACAGACAGATAGGCAAATACAAATAGTTATAGAGAAGTCAGTAGAGAACCTTCTCCACAGGCGAGTTTGACACTCTTGAAACGTGTAGAGGAACGCAAGAACTCGAGAAGGGTAGTAGAAGGATGGATGCTTGGGACTTCAAATCTCTCCCCATTTACAGCAAACACCATATTCCTGCTTAAAGATGCTTCCATAATCTTCTGGTTCAGGTTTGAGTTCGATCTTTTTTCTTTTGCAGAATTCTCCTCCACAATTCTCAGCCATTTTATCAATGAAAAACTCCATGGGAAGCTGACGTCAGTTTTCGAATTCCAAGTTCAACTGGCCACAACACTACCATATATGGGTATATCTGTATATGAAAGTCAGAAACTGAGATTTTTCTCTAGGATGATAAAAGTTAAGACTTTTCCGTCTGCCTCAGCTGGGAAGTCCATTCATGGTCAGAGATGAAATTACGGGTCAAATAGGATGTAATGAATACACGGCTAAACCTCAACCCCAGCTAAACCTCAACCCCCTATAATCGTTGTACTTTTCCTAATACATATTAGCTAATAGCCATGGAAAAAGCTTGATTAATCTCATAAGGGAATCAACAGAATAATTTTCAATGTGGATCAAGGCAGACACATGAACAAAATAGTCCGTGTGTAAAGGAAATCACGAGTCATCACTAAACAGAGAAGGTGCTGAAACAACAAGGCCATCTCAGGATATGCAATATTCATAAGGCATCAAATGAATGAAAATTAAGAGACGAAACTCTACATTTTATAACCAAGTTCAAAAGAAGTCAACACTCAATAGGGACAATTTATCTACACTGTTAACATCTGACACTGATAAATCATTACCAAAGAGGTATTAAATTGGACTGGACTGGACGACTCAAAAGAAGATAAAGATTGTTGATGATTCTCAAGGTACATTAGGGAGAATTTCTTTCTCTATCAAAATGCAAACCTGTAAACAATATCACAACACGCACTTTCAATTCAAATCAGGTTTGGTACTAATTGGTTCAGCAGCGAAATCAACAATCTTAATGAACAACAAACAATTGCAGCAAATGATAGAGAAAGAAAAGCTGCAGATCATTAATTCAGAAAACTAACCACTATATAGGAAGTATCTACACCTTCATCTTCTAGCTCCTCCAGAATGCTTGTACCTTGAGAATCATCAGCATCCTAATAGCGTTAAAGTTTAGATTTTAAGTTAGCTTATCAGATTCAATATGGTTAAATTAACATGCAGGCAAGTAAAATAAGAAAAGACATAAAAAAAGAAACCACCTTAGAAATAATTCTTGGACGCAAACCCAAACGTGTTGCACATTTCCACCACCTTGAACCTGGAAGGCAATATGACAATCATGTAGTGCCCCACAGTAAGCATCAATATATAGATTCAATTAGGGCTTGTTTGGTTGAACATGGGAAATAGAAACCAAGTATTTTAACATTTCAAGAGAAGTTTCTTTCCATCACTGTTTTTTTTATTTATTAAAAACAACTAAAACTAAAAGATATTATTATAAATAAATATTATAAATAAGCAAGAAAAGTACTAGGAAGGAACTCGGTCAGTTTTTACACATCTATGTGTGCATGGTACGTGTGCTTCAGATGGAGTTCTTGCAGCCTTGGTTACACAGTTCATAACCAGAGGACCAATTAGCATCCTGAAATCCTATCTCTGCTGATCTCTTCTACCTTCTGACAGGGCTTTATAATTGTGTTGCGTTAGCAAGTATTAAAATGTTAGTGGTACTCTTCACCAACCACATTAATGTCAATAACACCAATAAAAAAATTGACAGAACAATAACAACACAAAATATTTACCACTGACCTTCACAATTAATGCTAGAGGGGGACAGAGATGCAGATCAAGGCTCCATTAATGCCAAATTGCAGAACCAACCACATTCTCCACCTGACCATAAACTCTCCTCCTTTTATTGCTCTAATTTGCAATGTCTAGACTAATCACTGCCTTTGACTAACAACCATCAACTTTTCAAAACAAACCAACCCAACAAAGAAAAGTTTCATCCACACATGAATTCACTCTCCGGAAAACACATGACATATTTATTGCCCTATCCACATCAATTGGAACTCCAATAGAGGTCTTGTAACTACAAACCAACAAAAGTAACCATAACCATATGCAAGAAGAATCAGAGGAGGGTCAAAAGTAATTAAAAACCATCACCATTTGCAAAATATACCATGACAGCAAATTTTCAGTAGGAGTCGATAAGCCTGCAAAGGAATTGTATACATATTCAATGATCAAAGTAGTACAAACATAACAATCCCATACGAAAACATAATAAAAATTGAAAAAAATAAAACCCATGATCAAAGTAGTAAAAACATAACAGGTATGAATATATCAAAGGAATTGTATACATACTCAATGTCATTTACAGGCTACCATGATTATAAAAGAATGGAGGCAACTGTAACATTTTAAGCCTGCAAAATTCAAAGTAGAGAGGTAGTTATAACGTTGTTGAGCTACCTTTGTTATTGGAATTAAAGCTGAGTGTTCGCTACTTAGCGTGCGTGCAAATAAGCTTTAATTATAAAACTAGAAATCAAGCAAGCGAACCCGCAGTGTACGGATCGATATAGTTGAGCAGGAATTCCAGAGTATCGAACACATGGATTTGGGGGGAACAAATTCAATTGTAGATTATCAAGCGAGTAAATGTAAGAAGCTTTTCAAGTATTGGGAAAACAACAATCCTAAAGATCCAAGTATCCAGCCGTGGCAATCGATTCAAGATATACTAATGATATAAGGACAGAGTTAAGATATGCAAAGGTATGCTAATGTAAGGTAATCGTACGGTGAAGTTCCAAAAACCTTATATGACTCACCTACAAGACACTCTCTATAAAGGTTGTTGAGGCTTCAATATAGAAAGGTTCTAAAGGTAAGAATTAATGTCAAATACCCAAACTTGTAATCCAAGGATCAAGACTAACTTAACCGATTACGGTTGTGACACTCACAATCGGGGTAGAGGTTGTTGAGGCTTCACTACCACCTAGAAAAGGCAAGCCAAGACTAAGTTAAAGCAAATCTTTAACTTTGGATTAAAGTAAAAGCAGGTTCGTAACTTAACACAAAATTACGGGTAGTTCTTGAGTTCCACGGCCGTGGAAGCTCAAGAACAGACCGTGGATTAGGGTTATCGGCGATACTCTCTAACTCTCAGGGTCCAATCTGTTTACGATCGATCTATCATCATCTAAGCCACAACTATCAACCCTCCACCTTAGAATTGTTAAGGGTTTTTAGCCAACAATAGTCATAATGATATCAAATTCAAGGTTTAAAAGATTGAAAGATGAAAACTTCCGAAAACCTTCAATAACTTCCAAATCAGTCTCAAAGTCACAATTAAGAACAATAATCGTCACTAGATTCGGAATAGAACAAACAATCACAATCTTAGATAAGAAGGAAGAACGGGATGTCAATCCGTCTTCTAAATCAAACCTAAGTAAGAAGCGAAATCTTCTTACGAACAATCTTCCGAATCTCCGATCTTCCGTCAATCCGGAAATCACAATAGTAATGCGCCAAAATCTCTCAAACACAACTTCCGCCAAATGCGAAATTAGGGCAATTCCAAGTGCAAGCGTAAGATGCGTCTATGCGTAAGCGAAGGTCTAAGCAGAGGTGACGGAATCTCCCTTCGTCCGTCCTTTTATAGTGAAAGATAAAATATCGGCCCGGCCCAATTGCGTAGGAGATCGTGGCTTAAAGTGTGGCGAAAAAGATCGCCAAGATCACAGTCGTGGAAGGGTTCCACGGTCGTAATTTAGAGCGTGGAAATCAACACGGTTTGAACCATCTTCTCCACGGCCGTAGAAGTTACTGGAATGAACCACGCTTCCCTTGCCATGGTTCCACGGCCGTGGACTTGAACGTGGAAAGTAGTACGGCCGTATTTTAGAGCGTGGTTTAGGGCAAGAACGTGATTCTTCCTTAGCCTCGTGCATTCTTCAAGTTGGCACTCCCTTAGCTCCTATGAATGTCCTCAATCCATGGACATGCTCAAACAACTCCATCTTTGCTTAATTCCGTTCGGAAATAGCTCTCAATTACCTATAATCAACATAAAGCTTGTGTAGATCTCTATATCGACATTATAGACAAACTAGCTCACAAATGCATCAATGCTCAATCAATGACTATCAATATGGATCAAATACACTTAGAAAACGTGCCTAAAATATCACAATATTTCATGCTAACACTGAGGCATGGGAAATCATTCACAACAGGAAGATAAGTAGAAATATTACAATAGTCAGCAAAATACAACAACATACCCGCCAAGTCTTTTACCTAATAGAAATATTACAATAGTCAGCAAAATACAAAAGAAGGAACTATCCAAAGGTTGGTACACAACCGGAGTCAGCAAACACTACAATCCCTTACATATTGCCGCATTACAAACATCACATAAGCAAAACGATCAGTATTGTTAATACCTAACCATTACAAGTTAACTCTAACCCTTACACATATAATCAGACACTAGATACATGAAGACAATCAAGGTAATACAAACTAATAAGCATATCAGTCTCTTGTTAAGGGTCTTTGAAGCTGAATGCTCAACACCGAGGATGCAGTACTTGGTGGTAATATCAGCAACTTGGTCAATTAAGGCATTGTTACAGGTTTCAAGGGCATCAATCTTTATCTCCTGACGCTTATTGATAGCTACCAAGCGTACTGCATGTTCACAGTTTTCATACGTCCCCACAGACCCACTTGATTGCCCATGGTACATAGTTGTCCCTTCTTTAATTGTAGAATTCTACACATCACAAAAAATTCGTCATTATGCAATCCAAACCGAAGAATATGACATCGCATACGCTTGAGAACATGAATTACCTGAGGAAGTTTCTGCACAAAAGGTGAGTTAGAGTCCCAAACCCATTCATATTTTGTAGGTGGTTGTACATCCCATATATGCCTCTCTATCAACTTCCCTGCCTCCTCGACCATATGGAGCTTAGGTGCCCTTGTGACCAACAATAACATATACAAAGGTTAGTGTAAATAAATTCTAATAAAGCTCCAGCAAAAAGGTTGAAGCAAGTTTACCCAATTCATTAAAATAAACTCAATTTTTTTTTTATAGTATTGGATCAACTCCAATATATAAATGGACACAAGTGTCAGCAGAAACTACTGGTAACCATAACCTTATCAATGTATTTTTATATTACATATTTAGTAATAGATATAATAAAGAAAAAAGCACATCATTAATACTAACCCCTAAAACTGAAAAAATCTATCAGTATTGAGGATTATTTTATGAAATGTGTCAATACTACACAGGATTTCTGCTATAATATTTAACGAAGCTAAAATAATAAACACAAAAGACAAGTATGTCTAATCCTTCAACAAGTATTAAGACAGTACTATATAGGATTTTTCCCCTAAATTCCTAGTAGATTTTAGTAAAATAGAGGTCATATGGACGTACTTGTAGATGAATATTAAACTCGGAGAGGATTACTTTAAGCTATATGCTGTTCTTAAATATCATATAGAGCCTGTCTAAGCTATGGTTTATTTGCACTGCTCTTTCTTTTACAGAAGGCATGATAGTTATAAGTAACAAGGATATGCCCACTGTAGAGTTTAACAATCAGAACAATCAAAATATTATAAACTAAACACAAACATGACAACAATTTTCATGTTGAACACGTCCATATAATGCACACCTACAATTCCCCTAATCAAAACAACCATCAAATTCAATTAATTTGTGGATACTATACTACAGAAATTCAATCAGTTAAAGATCCTGCATAGTTTCTCAAAAAAGTAACAACAATGCAAAAAAATGCAAACAGAAGATGCCCACTGTAATAAGTTCTTTGGAGCAACAATTGTTCACATAAGATGCCCAAACACTCACAAATTTCTCACAAGTAAAAGTTATTTAAGGCTCTGCATAATTTCTCAAAAACGTAACAACATTTGAAACAAAAATTGACAGAAGATGCCCATAATCACTACCATTACCTCGTTCTTGAAGAAGAATAACACTTTTGGATGTGTACTGATAAGAGAAAGAGAACCCTAACCTCAGTGAACGCATGATTTTGGGAGTAGCTTTGGAGACCATCGACGAGGTAGCTTTTCCTAGGCGCCGTCCACTGCTCTTTCCGGTCGTCATTTTCGCCAAACCCTAGCAGTCACTTTTGGGAGAAGAATCGCCAAGCTGCTGTGCGAGGAGTGCTGAGAGTTTGGAGGATGTGTGAATGAGAGAGATATGAGAAGGGCATGAATGGGAAATCTCTCGAGAAAACTCCCAAAACCTTCATAGAGTAGTTTCTGAAATTGGAGATGTGAAACCCCTATTAACCACAACTACAAATCTTCATTGCAACGCAGAAGCTGTTACTAAACGCAAGTAAAGTTTTTGTTTTTTGGAAACTGAAACTAAATGGTGAGCATGAACCTTAACTAAACAGGCCCTTCATCTGTGATGATGAAGTGCAAATGCAATCATGTTTTGGTGTATTTTTCAGTATTGATGATATATGAGTAAAGCAAGGCAGCCGTATGTTTTGGTGGTACTATGAACAGATGCAATAAACGAATACGGAGTGAAACGGGAAAACAGGAAAAATAGAGACACGGTGATAAAAATAATAAAAAATATATAACTTTTAGCTGTTGCAAACGAAAATTTTATACAGAGAAAAATACCGGAAATTGACCCTTAAGAAGTCAATTTGCAATTACCGGAAACTAACTTCGTTAGCAGAATAGCACTCCGCTACTCTCCCGTTTCATTTTTCATTAAAGGGGACCGCACCTTTTTTTTTAAAAAAAAAATAACAAACCAACCACAACTTGTTTCTTTAGTTTTATTACGAATTAAGGTTCTACAATTGAACATTTTATAGACTTTAGGGTTTGGCTATCTTCAATTGAAATGGGATGGGTTTCGATCTCTGGTTGAATTTGCAATTGCAATCTTCGATTGAATATTAAAGTTTTATTACGAATTAGGATTTCTGCACTTTAATGATTTGCAAGCAAGATATGCTACTGCGTTACAAAAGATTACTGTGGTAGTAGGTTCTTTAGTTGTCCTTTATGTGCAACATGTAACAATTGAAGTGTTTTGAGTGGGTGATGAAAGCTTTACTCTAACAAAGTCAAACAGGACAATGTTGTTGAGATGGAGAAGATGTTTTTGGAACTTGCATCAAAAAATTTCATAATTGTTCAACTACAGTTGAAGAAAGGAAAATAAAGACTAGATTGGAAGGACATGGTAATGAATTTGAAAGCTCATGACCATAGTCGTATGCTAGTGATTCCAGGGTTAATGATCTTGTTAATGTGTATGAATGTTGTGATGATGAAGTTTGTGTTATAATTGTAATATAAGGTATTGTGATTATTGACTTTGATAAGATAATGTATCTCGTGACTCTTCTAGTTGAATCTAATGTATTAATTTTCCTACATGATTGTCATTTTCAAATATGATACCAATAATGTGATTATGACACCAAATGTCTTACAATACCAATATTGTGTTTATAACATCAAATTACACCAAATGTCTTACATCATAATACCCCCATAATATATATGAGACATCAAAGCATGGACTATAGTTTAGCACAAAAGCACCCAACTTTGAAATACAAACACCCAATGAGTGTAAACTTTCACACTTGACACGAAAACAAAATAAATATTGATCCAAGTCCACAATTAGGGAGCTCGACTCTAATGCTTTCTTGGCGAACATCTCAAAACAACAACTAGTTGAGGTCGATTGGTAATCACTCTTCCGTTTGATCTAGGAGGAGTAGTAGATGAACTTCCTACTTGGTTGTTCATTACATTGACATTGTCAACATGTATAATTTGTGCATAT
Organism: Fagopyrum esculentum; assembly: GCA_033239045.1. Lineage (NCBI taxonomy): Eukaryota > Viridiplantae > Streptophyta > Magnoliopsida > Caryophyllales > Polygonaceae > Fagopyrum > Fagopyrum esculentum. The sequence goes on from BSUD01000008.1 coordinate 80,076,021, forward strand.
GAACTTCTTTCTTGCTTGTTCTCTCCTAGTAGTATGTTGATCATTGAAGATGCAACTTTCTATAGTATAAATGAAAAAAAAAGTTAATAATGTTAAATGAAACAAGGTTTTTATAGTAAAAATGAAACAAGATAGATTCCATACCTTCTTTGTGTATTTTCTTTTCCGAGATTCAACATGGACAATGTTAGGACTCCTTGGCCTTCCACCATAATTACAGACTTTTCAAGTGGTCTTGTAGGTTGATTTGAACACTTATTTTTGTAAAGTCCTTAACCTCCACAATTTGAACACTTTACTTTGCCAAGACGAATTCTTTGCTTTTTACTTGGTGGTTGCTCAACTTGCATTTTCTCCTATCCTTCTTAGGCCTTCTTGGTTGGACAACATACAAAGGTGGTTCTGGTCGAATTTGAGATGTTGTCTTTCAATCTGTTTCTCTAGATTGTGGCTGAATTATGCATGCATATGTCCTCAAGTATGCCTCTTTATTGTAATAAGGATCCACAAAATTTTCTAGCCCCCTTCTATCCTTTAAGATGCAACACATTACATGTGAGCATGGTATTCTTATCAAGTCCCATCTGTTATAACCACAACTTATTTGCTCCAACTCAACAATGCATGTCTTGCCACAATGGTACACCTCAATTCTATGTCCACCTCCACAAGTAGGCACACAATTCTTCACATTAATTTTTATTGTAGACTATTTTCATCATTGCCTTTGGTGTGTAACGACCCACATATTGTTTAATCCCTTGACACTTTGCTTTTCATAAGCTTCCTTCTAATACACTCACACATTGACAACAATGGTTTCTATCTTGCCTCTGAAATAAGTGAGTTGAAACTCTCACAAACATTATTTAGTAACATATCAAACTTTGTATAATGTATGCATTCATTTTTGAACTACGAAGTTGGTTTTGTATCTAATAAGTAGTTGTATTCAACCTCATCCATGCATTTGATCTCTTCAGACATACTTCGAGTCTGTTAGGGTCGATGTCCTATCTGCAACCCATAAGTCAACCTCATCCATGTATTTCGGTAAATCAAGAGACACGTTAGAGTCAATGGAACGACCAACACCTCTCCGATGCCGGAGTCGATGGAACTGCCCCTGCTTCCCATTACTCTTCCCCGCCGATTCGCTTCTCCTCCAGTTTAGTATTGGAATTGATGTTTTTCTTCTGGTAACCCCTTATTGGATCTGTTTTAGGTTTTCGCGTTTGAATATGTTTTTTAGACTGGTATGAGAGTGCATAGGTTTGGTTAGATAATTAACAAGAGTTTTGTACTAATATTTTTGATTGTTGCTCGTGACTTTTATGACTGGTATGAGTGTGCATAGGATTTGTTTCTCATGGACTCAAGCAACTAGTAAGTCACAACCATTGCCGGAAAGTCCGGAGTGCCCTCCCATCCCTTCTTCTGGTATGAATTTTTTTAATACCGGAAAGCGGTTTTCCGGCTTCATTGTACCCGATTTTGCGTCTTTTCTAGCTTATGGTAAGTCATTAGTGATACCCCATTCTTCAAGATCTGTATGAGATCCTTAAGGATTTGTATCTATTGGGTTTGAAGCCATCCAAGGAGCTTGGTTACACTATACACATGTGATGAGGAGCATGCAAAGGTAATCTGATAAAGAAGAGAGCCTTGGTGTGAAACTTGTGGACAAGAAGAAACACGCAACACAAGTTTAGACAAGCCTGGTTGGCTTTTGGATGGAAATTCTTTGAGGGATATGGAGGAATTGAAATTCATGGAACTTTGAAAAGAAGAAAAAGTGGCCAATGAAATAATAGAAGAGGCGTGTGTTGTGGTGCAAATTAAACTATGATGCTTCTATACACGAAAGAGATTGATATTGGATTGTGCTTGTTTGGAGCTTCACGAGTTACGGTTGGATGACGGTCGGTTTAGGAGGCGGAAGGACAAGCAATGTTATGGGCTAAGGACAACGGTTTTAGGAAGATTACGGTGAAATCAGATTCAATTGGAATGTTCTCACCCTTCAAAGATGCATGAAATTCAAACTAGAAAGGAAGTTCTGGTATGAATTTTCTGGTATAAATTTCATACCAGAAACTCATACCAAAAAATATATAAATAAAATAAAAAGGGAAAAAAAAAGAAAAGAAAATTCTCTAGTATGAATTTCATACCAGAAATTCATACTAGAAAATAAAAATGAAAATAAAAAAAAAGCGAAAAAAAAAGAAAAAAAGAAGAAGAAGAAGTTAGATTTTACCTAATCAAACAAACAACAAATTCATGTT
>BSUD01000008.1:80078438-80137640 GCA_033239045.1 Fagopyrum esculentum
TTTTTTGTTAAAAACAGAGGGTTATATATTTTTACCTACCATCAATGAAAGTGGTACAAATTAATAGGGTATAGAAATCAAAAGAAAATAGAAAAGAGCCTATTTAACCAAATTCTTTTTTAATATATTAGCATGTTTAAACTCAGTCTATCCTTTACCCAATTCCTGTAATTTAATTTTCTACAGCCGGAACTTAATTATAGACAAGTAATTCAAACACTATTATTTCATGCACTTTACATCGCAAAAATTATCAACATTAAGAATTTGATTGATCAACATTAAGAATTTCATTAAATGGTTGTACCAAAATTTTGAAAACCACTTAGAGATTACTTACATTATACATTACCATAAACGAAACAATATTAAGCCACAAAACAAAATATATTAAGCCATGAAACGAAACATATTAAGCCACGTACGTGCGGAACACACGTAGTATTTTCTAGTATATATAAATAAATAACTTTTCAGGGGAAAAATGTGCAATTTCATAAATGTAGGCCATTTCTTGTAAATAAAACTTCGGGCCATTTCAGTAATTATATATGTAGAGGGCACTTTTCGTAAATTAAAAAATATGGGTCTTAAAATGTAAATAAGAATCCAGACCTCTTTTCGTAATTATACATGCAGGGATATATTTGCAAGATTTCAAAAGTTGGGCCATTAATGTAAACACAAAGTATGAGGGTTTTTTGTAATTACACCTAAACACTGGGGCCCGATTTAATTAATGAAAGAGGGTTTTCCTTTTAAAACCCGATCTGTTGGTGGCGGCGAGGGGAGTACTGGCGGCGTTGCAAGGCTCCGGCAAGGCGAAGGCGAGGGCTAGGGCAAGGGGTTTCTCCGGAAACGACCGATGCTTCAAGCGGCGGATGAAGGGGATGCTTCTCCGGCGAGGCTCGAGGAGAAAATGAAGCTTGGCTTGCTTGTGGTTGCAATGGGTGGCTCGAGTCGCTGTTGAAGGCTAGCGTGGTGAAACAGAGGAGGAGGGATGAGCATGTTCCAGAGGTGTCTTGCTTGGGGAGGGAAAAGGAAGAACAAAGGAGAAGAAGAAGGCAAAGGAGGGAGGAGAGACTGGAGAGTGGCCTGAACGGAGATACAAAAGGGGCGAGGGAAAGACGAGAGATTGAGGGAGAGGTTCGAGTGAGTGTAGGAGCTGAGTGTGTGGCGTTGCTGGAGAGAGGAGGTGAGGGGTTGATGGGAGTGATTGAGATGAGAGTGTAAGATTCAGGGGAAGCAGAGACAACCCTAGGCGACAAGACGCAGGCTAAGGCTGGAGTAGCTGCTGGCGCCAAGAAGAAAGAAAAATAAAGGAGAAAAAGAAGGAAAAAAAAAAATAGAAAATAGGGAAAGGATCGTTAAAATAACCCGATAGAAAATACTCGGACCGGATCTTCGAATCAAAAAAATATTTATGTTAATAAAATATTAATAAAAATAGGAAAAAGTATTTAGATAAAATGTGCCTTAGTTTTGAGGCATTTGATGTAGCAAGCCATGTTTTTATCAAATGTTAAGATACAAAATATAAGATTTAAACTAAATAGTGAAAAATGAGTAGTGTGATTGAGAAATAAATAGAAAAAAGGAAAAATGAGTAGTGTTATTGAGAAATAAATAGAAAAAAGGAGCAGCCTGTTGTATTATTGCTAAGATTAGTAAGATACTTTCTACTTGATATGATACTTAAAATTATTCCATATCCCTTTTAAGTTTTCGTTACTTACTATCTAACTTTTAACAATAAAGAAGGGGATGATTTGATAAACTTAACGGAACACCGGTGCTCTATGCCACATCGACTATATTACTCTTCATTGAACTTTTACATAGTCCCAACAACCAAGATTGAGAAAATAAAAAGATTTAACTTAAAAGGAAGGAGATCGAGACGGTGGAAATATCGAGGCAACAAAGCGAAGATGATTGGCTTAACATATATTTATAGCAAGACATGTTTTATCAAATGTGAATACACGAAATATAATATTTGAACTAAATTAAGGAAAAAAGAGCAGACATGCTGAGAAAAGAAATGGGTAAAAGGAACATACTTCTTTCTTATTGTTAAGATACTTTTTTTTTATATGATATTTAAGATTATTGCATATTCCTTTTATGCATCCATTACTTACCGTCTAACTTTTAACGATAAAGAAGGGGATGATTTAACAAATTTACTGTAGCACCGGTACTCTCTCTCACCTTGACTCTATTACTCTTCGTTGAACTTCCACGTAGTCTCAACAACCAAGATTAAGACAATTTAGAATGGAAAAAACAAAAAATGATAAAAATTTGTATTGACTCTTTATGATTCAAGTATATAGTATTCGTTGGTACTTAATGAGATTTAAAAGTTAAATAAAAATAATAAACATATTAAATATCAAATTTACATTTTCTATAACATACATAATTTATAAGTTCATGAGGGGTGTTATTTGCCGGTTTAAGATTTCGTTAACGCACCACTCACACGCAATGTGTGACCGTTACGGTCACGCATTGCGTAACCGTAAAAAACAAAAAAAAAAATATTTCTCCCTGACATCACGGTTACGGGTTCCGTAACCGTGAAGGTGTCAGATTTTTTTTTCGGGTTAGAATTCATGTTGAAAATTATAACGGATCCGGAACCCGTAAAGTTCATGGTTACGAGATCCGTATGCGTGGTGCAATAACGAAATCTTGAACCGTGCGAATGCAACTTCCGTATTTATATCAAACTAATTGCATGTTTCATTTATTTGTATTTCTTATATTTATATATTGGTAATTATTTTTAGATAACATATTCGTGAATAAGCCTTTATCTATATTATTAATAACATAATTAAGTCATCGAAAGTTCCAAGGTGTAGATGTAGATAATGACGCAAATCTTTGTAGTTGTTAATCAAAACAAGTTACACAAGCAATTCAAAGTCTTGACTTTTCAAGTCTCCAACTTTGTTAATCTAGAAAGATTTGTGCGATATTTTGATTAAGTTTTTCTTTTTATAATCCTCAACCTATATCTTACTCCAAAATCTTAGAGTCTTATGGTTAGAACCAAATAAAATCTTTTTGTTGTAACAACCAGCACAAAAAAATTATGGCTAACTAAAAACAAATCAGCTAGAGATATACACGGATGTATTCTTTTTAAATTAATTATAGAAATATCTTTAATATTGTAATATTTCAATATAAATAGTTTGTGAAGTGCTATTAAAATTCCAACTCAACTCGAAGATATCATTGACATACTAAAAATGGGAAATAATCTGTGGTTGCTTGTGGCCATTCTACTATGTTGTACATTATCATCGTTAGCAGTAATTGATGTTTCCTATGATGGACGAGCTCTCACAATTGATGGAAAGAGGAGGGTTATACTTTCCGGTTCTATTCATTATCCTCGCAGTACTCCTGAAGTAAGTGTCGTATGATTTTAGTTGAAACCATTTTTAGACGTTGAGTTATATTAAAAAGTTTTGTATGTTAATTAGATGTGGCCAGATCTTATTAAGAAAGCCAAGGAAGGAGGGCTTGATGCCATCGAGACATACGTGTTTTGGAATGCTCATGAGGCACAACAAGGACAGGTTTGTCATTTTTTATAAATTGTGCGCGATTGTATTGTTGTACGATGACAATGATTATATTGTTTGGTATTGTGTGCATACGTAGTATGACTTCACAGGGAACAAGGATCTCATAAGATTCTTGAAAGTCATTCGAGACGAAGGCCTATATGCAATTCTTAGGATTGGGCCATACGTGTGTGCTGAGTGGAATTATGGGTAAACATTACAAAATTCGGTTTTGTTTGTTTTTTTTATTTACAACTAAAAATTGAACTTACTTGTTTGATTGTTTTCATGACAGTGGCTTTCCAGTTTGGCTACACAATTTGCCGGGAGTGGAATTTAGGACCGACAACCTAGTTTACAAGGTAAATTTTATATATATATATATATATATATATATATATATATATATATATATAAGGGGAGATCTCTTTAATTTGTTATCGAACTAACTCATGTTGTTTGCAGAATGAGATGAAACGATTTGTGAACGACATTGTAAATATGGTGAAACGCGAGTCTCTTTTTGCATCTCAAGACGGACCCATCATTCTTTCCCAGGTTATTTATATATGTCAATTACGTTCGAATATGTGTTTGAATAAAATCACGCTCCAAATTAAATTGATGTGAGATTTATATACTATTGTAGATCGAAAATGAGTACGGGAATATTGAATGGGCATACGGCTACGACGGAAAACAATACACCAACTGGTGTGCAAACCTAGCAAAGTCCCTTAACATCGGTGTTCCATGGATCATGTGTCAACAAAACGATGCTCCGGATGGCATGGTACGTACAAGTACAATTGTATCTTCTTATTCATACTCGATTTATATTAATACTATTTTTCATATGTAGATCAATACTTGCAATGGCTATTATTGTGACCAGTTCCATCCAAACAACAAGAACGTTCCCAAAATGTGGACCGAGAATTGGACCGGCTGGTGGGTTCTATTTTCTTCTTATACTATTATATGTCTGACTTTGATTATATTTAGTTGTACGTACGTACTCATGAGTTAGTTGTATGGAATTCATAAAGGTACAAGAACTGGGGTAGCAAAGACCCACATAGAACAGCAGAGGATCTTTCTTTTGCCGTTGCTCGTTTCTTCCAGTACGGTGGAACCCTACAGAACTACTACATGGTAAATATATAGCATAATACTCTCACTTTCTTAACTCAGTACTATACATTAAAAATTAAAAATTGGTGTTTTATCATGTAACTTTTTTTTAGTACCATGGTGGTACCAATTTCGGTCGCACTGCTGGGGGTCCTTACATTGTCACGTCTTATGATTATGATGCTCCTCTCAATGAATACGGTATGTACTTGACAACCCATCCATATAACATGTACTATGAATTTGCATTAATTTCTTGATTGAAAAGGTAACTTGAATCAACCAAAGTATGGACATCTCAAGAGGCTTCATGAGATCATCCACTCGGTCGAGGAGATTCTTGTCTATGGTGACACCCAAAATACTGATTACGGAAACATGATGTTGGTAAGTGATATTCGATCCGCTTCCTCTTCGTAGTTCTCCGATAAGGGAAATGATTCTTACTTTTTTACTCATACAGGCCACCAAGTACACTTATAAGGGATATCAATTTTGCTTCCTCGGAAATGCAAATGAAAACCGAGATTTCACAGTAAAATTTCACGGCAGGAGTTATACTGTACCGGCATGGTCTGTTACAATGCTTCACAGTTGCACTGATGAAATTTACAACACTGCAAAAGTGAATGCACAAACCTCTATTATGGTGAAGACGACAAACAAGGAAGACGACGAGCCGTATGCTCTGAGATGGACATGGAAGGGTGATGCCATCGAGCGTTACACCCCAAATATGAAGGGTTTTATGACGGCTCCTATGCTTTTGGATCACAAGCAAGTTAATAATGGTACAGGCGATTACCTTTGGTACATGACCAGGTAAGAAAAGCTTTTAGCTTGCAACCCATTTTTTTTATTCCATTATAATTAAATGTGATATTGATATTTGAGGTGAATTGTGAAAATAGTGTATATATGGATCCCAAGGATTACTTCTATAACAAGCCCACGACACTGACAGTTCATACCAACGGACACCTTCTTCACATTTTCGTCAATGGAAAACACTTGGGTAAACATTCTCCTTTATTTTCTTGTACTGATTATTAGGTCTCTAAATTAATGTATATGCCATAAAAATGTAATTAGGATCACAAGCTGCAACAAACGGACATTACAAATTTGCACTCACGAGTGGTGAATTTCGGTGGAAGAAAGGAACCAACACTATCTCTCTCCTGAGTGGCATAGTCGGACTACCGGTATGAAGCACATGAAATAGATAAAACCAAAAGCTTGAGATATTCATAATGGTTTGTTGATTTGTTACTTGTAGAACTACGGACCACATTTCGAGAATGGAGTTGTGGGGATTGGCGGGCCAATTACACTATCGGCGATGCACGGTCATGAGCAAATCACCCGAGATATATCCAACAAAACATGGGCTTACAAGATGGGTCTTCGCGGGGAGGATTTAAAATTCTTTGCTGGGAACCGTGATCCGGCTAAATGGCACACGGAGGGGCTTCCCTTGAACCAAAAGCTGATTTGGTACAAGACTAGCTTCTTGGCACCGAGGGGAGATGAGCCAGTGGTTGTGGATTTGAAGGGGATGGGTAAGGGTGAAGCTTGGGTGAACGGCCAAAGCATCGGGAGGTTTTGGCCGAGCTACATTGCGGAAAAGAGCGGATGTGATATAAGTTGTGACTACCGCGGGAACTATCATCCTTCAAAATGCTCGACGGACTGCGGAAGTCCTACCCAAAGATGGTACCACGTGCCAAGGTCCTTCCTTAAGGATGGGGAGAACATGTTGGTTTTGTTTGAGGAGTTTGGAGGGAACCCAACACACGTGAGCTTCGAGACAGTGACGGTGGGGGTGGCTTGCTTGCATGCATATGATCAGGAGAAGGTGGAGTTGACATGCCAGGGAGAAAGTAGGATTAGGGGGATCCAATTTGCGAGCTTTGGAAACCCAACTGGAAGTTGCAGAGGGTTCAAGAGAGGAAGGTGTGATGCTCCTCGTACTGTGCCAGTACTTGAGAAGATATGTGTCGGCAAGAAGAGTTGTAGTTTTAGGGTTTCGGAATCTCTTTTTGGAACCGTTAGTTGTAAGGTTAGTCCAAGAAGGTTGGCTGTTCAAGTTGTTTGTTGACTACTAGATGTATAGTGTTAGTCAATTAGCTAGATGCTTAGGCCATTGAATTTTATGGTTAATCTTTTACCAATAAAATGTAATGCTTTTTTTATATTAATTAATATTGTCCGACTTCGTATAGTGTTAGTCACGTAGCTAGATACATCTTAACGCTAATTTTGCTCATCGTAGTTCCATTTCTCGTCAGTTGCCTAACAATTTGTTGTTCATAACATTGCTTTTTACATGTCGACTCACAATAATTTATATTATATACTCATTTTTATAACAAAACTTATAGATCAGTACACCAAATTTATATGATTTGGAGTAGTGGATGATCGACAATCAATATAGTAACTTGACCGGACCCTTCAAATATTTGTGAGGCGAAGTTATAAAAATTATGTTTCTTGTTTAATATGAGGGTTGCAAATTCTCTGCCTTTCCAAATCATATCAACCACACAAAAGAATAACAGGGCAATACAAGATGCTAGCTAAATTTTTATTTTAATTTTGAGATTAACGACTCGGATTTTGTTTTGTTTTCTAAATTTATGTACTGTTAGTGATGGTTTAGGGCCCATTTGGTTGGCAGCAAACTAAAGGAAAAAAATTATAGACTATGACGTTTGAAAACGAAAGAAAAATGTTACAAATCAATGTATATTTTGGGTCCATTCGGTTTTCTACCCTTTCAACATCAAAATTGAAGCCTTTGGTAACCGATTCTTCCCTTCACCTCTTCTATGCAGTTTATTAGCCTTACAGATTGGTGGATGCAAGTTTGAGATTGAAATGCTTATGTATAATTTGATTATTGTTTATATAGTTTCGTCACGCATTTCCCCTTGTTGGGAGACTTGGATTCACTTTGTTAAAATTTATATGATTTGGAGTAGTGGATGATCGAAAATCAATATAGTAACTTGGCCCCCTTCAAATATTTGTGAGGCCTAGTTTTAAAAAATTATGTTTCTTGTTCAATATGAGGGTTGCAAACTCTCTGCCTTTCCAACTCATATCAGTCCACACAAAAGAATAACAGGGCAATACAAGATGCTGACTAAATTTTCATTTCAATTTTGAGGTTAAAGACTCGGATTTTTTTTGTTTTCTAAATTATGTGCTATTAGTGATGGTTTAGGGCCCATTTGGTTGGCGGCAAACTAGAGGAAAGAAACATAAGACTATGAGGTTTGAAAATGAAAGAAAAATGTCACGACTTAGTATATATTTTGGGTCCATTTGGTTTTCTACCCTTTCAACATCATTACCAAAGCCTTTGGTAACCGATTCTTCCCTTCACATCTTCTATGCAGTTTATTAGCCTTACAGATTGGTGGATGCAAGTTTGAGATTGAAGTGCTTATGTGTAATTTGATTATCGTTTATATAGTTTTGTCACACATTGCCCCTTGTTAGGAGACTTGGATTCACTTTGTTAAAATTTATATGATTTGGAGTAGTGGATGATCGACAATCAATATAGTAACTTGGTCGGACCCTTCAAATATTTGTGAGGCCTAGTTTTAGAAAATTATGTTTCTTGTTCAATATTAGGGTTGCAAACTCTCTGCCTTTCAAACGTCCTCATATCAGTCCACACAAAAGAATAACTAGGCGATACAAGATGCTAGCTAAATTTTCATTTTAATTTTGAGATTAAAGACTCGGGTTTTGTTTTGTTTTTTAAATTTATGTGTTGTTAGTGATGGTTTAGGTCCCATTTGGTTGGCGGCAAACCAAAGGAACAAAATTATAGACTATGAGGTTTGAAAAGGAGAGATAAATGTTACGACTTCGTATATATTTTGGGTCCATTCGGTTTTCTACCCTTTCAACATCAAAACCGAAGCCTTTAGTAACCGATTCTTCCCTTCACCTCTTCTATGTAGTTTATTAGCCTTACATATTGGTGGATGCAAGTTTGAGATTGAAATGCTTATGTGTAATTTGATTATCGTTTATATAGTTTCGTCACGCATTGCCCCTTGTTGGGAGACTTGGATTCACTTTGTTAAAATTTAATAGGTAATTTTCTTTGTTTTATCCCGTTCCTTATCTTAGCTGAAACTTGAATTTATTTCGCATATGATTTGTTAGATGAAATAAGATTTTGCTCGTTTCTTAATGCACCAAATTTGATTTTTTTTAACTAGAGAATTTGAGGTCACTTTCTATCTTTCGTGATATGTGTTTATTTATGTGTTTGTATGTGACTTGATCGTTTTTGGACAAGCAAATAACGTTGAAATTATGGACATTGCTGATAAGGTTTTGAAGAAAACTAAGTATAAAGACCTTATTTTGAATTATCTTAATTAATAGATCTTGAGTCACAACTTAAGAAACAGTTGTATCGAGAGTGTTTGTGGTGGAAGTAGTGCATTCCCTGTGTATGAGAAGATCCTTGCTAATGTCAAACTCTCTTACTTGTTTACGGCGACTTGAGAATACATGTCTATACATCTCTTCTCTTGCTTGGTTCAAAATATTTAAAGTAAACAACTATTGGTACATGAAGTAGAGATGGACAATATGTTTGATTAGTGGTAGTATAACACAAACATAAGGAGCTTGCCTGGTGATATGCTGGATTACATGATGATAGAATAGGACATGGGATTTCTACCCTCCGTCCTAACCCAGAGAATTCAAAGAATATTATAGAAAAAAATAGATATCTTCACGTACCTAATGGTTACGATAATGTATTTATTGTGTGAATTTGTAAAGCGCCTCTGAGCATTGCGAAGACAACATCTGAATCTTTGGGATTGAACTTCGCTGATCAAAATATCACTCGACCAAAAAAAAAAAAATCTCAAAACACCCATTTTTCTTTATTGACTCCTACAATTAGGCAAGTGTGTGAGAGAGTGGTATTTCAAGTGTAACACCCCAAATTCTAGGGATTCGGGATGCTACGGGCTAGGACCTCACAATGAGTCTTGACCCTTAGCTTGACAACAATTTTACCGGATATTGCAACAAGGCACAAATAAATGAAATTCCAAAATATAAATAAAGTAATTAAAGGTTTAACATCATAAAAGAAAGAAACTCTTAGCCGAGTTCAACAACGTCAATAGAAAGACAACACAAAATAATCAAACCAAACTCCCGTCCTATAATGTACGAGACCCCCGGATGACCACTCTGAGCGGATCACTCGGCAACATCCGTAACGTGAAAGACATCTACACAACGGATAAACCGTTAGATAACATTCTATGAATCAGAATAATTATAACACCACAATCACACATCAAGAGATAAAACACATAAACATGCTTTCACACAAATTCAGTTATTATCTTTCATTAGGTTATACACTTTGCTAATTCAACTTTTTTTGTAACACGAGAATCTCCCGTAACTCGCCTCTGTCCCCTTATACCAACAGGAATGAATCCGATGCATCTCACCTTTTACTTGCATGGACTAGTGGGAGAGAACCTTCCAGTTTTCTGTCGAACTGGACAAGTCACCGCCCGGTTATCATACACCTGGGCCAATCAACATTTAACGCCCCGTTTATTGGGTGCGTTTCGTTATTTATTTCTCCTACTTTTATCGATATTTTTTTAGCTCAAGTATTTTATTTTAAAATTATTTTAAGGTGTAAATATTTTTCCCTAGTATAATTATATTTTTGGTAAATTTTACAAAAAAGTGCGAAAAATTTCCCTATCCGGAAATCCCGTTCGGATATACCTTATCGAATTTGTATTATCTTATTATATATATATATATATTTTATATTTATTTTACTTATTATTTTCCTCTTTCTATTTAAATTTCTTTTCCCTCCTTCTCTGACCCGGAGGTCTCGGGTTCGAGCCCAACCGAACTAGTTTTTGCTTATTTTCCCCTCCTAGCCTTCCCCTGCTTTTCTTTTTGTTTTCATTTTCTGTATGACAGTTAGCAGCCCTAGCTGCCCCTTGTGCCCAAACCCGCCATAGCCGCCCATGCTACCCAACCCCCGACCCTACAAGCCTACCCCTTGCAGACCTCGACCCCTCGCTCTTCCCCTCGACTACACCTACCCGACCCTTGTGCTCTCCTTCCTACGTTACTCCCCCAGATCCCTGACCCCTCGCTCTCTTCTCATCCACGCAAAACAACACCTTCACCCCTTCTCTCCCTCACGCAACGCGTGTTCGCTCCAAATGGTGTGTGCAAGCTTTAAATTTATAACCCAAGAAGTATGCTTAAAACAAGGATGCGAACCCACAGTGTACGGATCAATTATAGTAAAAGCAAGAATTCCGGGGTGTCGATCTCAGGGACTTAGGTGAAACAAAGCAAGTATAGGTTGTCAATGCAACTAATAACCACAAAAGCGATTAAAACAATCAAAGATGATAATAAGGTCAATTAATGGAAATATGCAAATTCTAGGGATTAAAGCATCCAGTTGTGGTTCCAACTCAAGATCTCAAGATAAGCGGACAAAGCTGAGGTTTTGCAAAGGGAAGGTGTTTCTAAAGTGGAATAGATCACCGGGTAAGTCTCACTACTCACTAACTCCAAACCAAAAGCTCCTATCACCGGATAAGTCTCAAGGTACTAAGGAAATGAACTATAATCTCAAACCAACAAACCAACTAAGGGAATAGAATCAACCTTTACCAGGTAAGTCTCAGGCTAACTCACAAAGATGGAACGAAGGCACACTCAAACCCTAATAAAGGATAAACCTTTATTACCTACACTTATGATCATGGGTAAACAAACAAAGGAATTACCGGGTAAGTCTCATCCTAAGCTTGTATTGAACCAGGAAAGGTGTAATAAGAATAGGATTTGGCAAACTCTAACACTTAACTCTCAGTTTCGGATCAGAAGGGTCACCTTGGTCAGCCAAGTTCCACCCCGGCCGAGATGTTCATCGACTGAACGAGATGTTCTAAGGTTAAGGATAAAGAGTCGTGCTTTCAGGGTCCTACTGGAATTTAAGATTATTCTATCATTGTTTTTCCCACAACTTTCAGCCAATCACCCTAGAATCGCACAAGGAAATTAGCCACTCATCATCATGAAAGCAATAATCAAATATACGGGAGAAGAATGAACATTTGAACACAAAAACCTTAAGAACAAGGCTTCAATAACTGAATCAAATATCAAACAAATAAGTGTTCCTTATATCACAAATCCAACAAGACAATCAAACAAAAGGGAATCTAAGGAAGTCTTACAAATCCCCTCAAAAGCTATATTCGAACTATCAATCATTCCTTGATTGATCGTCAATCTTCCTTCCTTCCTTCAAAACTCCGGAAAAATCCTTTAATTTGTGGATGCTCTCAGCCCTCTAAGCATGGTTGAACCTGTGGAAAATCTAACCCTTTATATAGGAGAATTATCTTCCAAAGATAAAATATCTTAAATAGATAATTTCCTAATAAAATATATCCATATCTCATAAATAGATCTCTAAAATATATGATCTTCCTTCCAGAAATCCAACCCAAAAATATAAGATCTCGCCTTCCAAAAATAAAAGATCTCAGCCAAATAAAATATATCTCGCCGCGTCCAGGGTGTTCGCCTCGGTCGGGGCGCTCCTCAAGATCACCTCGGTCAAGGTGGTACTGTAGCTGACCGAGGTGACTCTGAACTGAATGTGAAATCTCTCAAATCTGATCCAAAGTAAATCTTTAATCCATTTCCATGCTTCCTGAGCTCCTCAAGCTCTTGAATGTAGCTCCAATGACTCCTTCGCTCCTTTAGCTCCATTTTGATGCAAAACGTGTCATTTTACCTACGATTACAACGAAACTTGGTGTAGACCTCGATTCCCGCAAAGGTAGATGAAACGACAATATAATCACAAAATATACATCCAAACATGCAGATTATTGAAGATAAAACGTCTAAACAAGTCCCAAAATATAGACTATAATTCATGCTATCAAAATACCCCATACTTGTCCCTTGCTTGTCCCCAAGCAAGTTCCAAATCTTAAGTACAAGATAAAATGGATTATAGGTAATAAAGATCAATGAAAAGTATTTCAAAACATTTTTGATGGTGTGCTCCACTCATAGATCACTCTAAGAGAATGCTTCATGGAATTTAAAATCAAAATATGATCAAAACATTTTATAAATATAAGAAAGTTGTTCATCTTTTCATAAAATCATAGAATGTATAATAAATCATAATTATCGAAATTAATCATGTATAATCCAGTTTAAACCACCAAGTCAATCAACAAGCTCGAGGTCTCAAGGGCTTTTCAAGAGAAGGTCAAGAAACGTGTAAGGGTGGGATGTATATAAGGAATGTGGTGCTAGAATCCGGGAAATGATCTTTACTTTACTTGCTTTGAACTTCAACATCTTCCACCAATAAGCTTTGCTTATTTTTACTTTTTTACTTTTTGGGATGCATGGACAGAGGTGCACAATAACCGAAGCCTAGAAGATCAGCAATCATCAATTTCTCGAGATGCCTCAAACCCTTGATGCACATACCATGACCCGTTAGGAATATCGCTCAATCTGACTTTGGCAAAACACAAACACCCGGCTATGTGAATGGTGCCGAGTTACTCATCATCATGATTGACTTCCCCAAACCTATTTGTTTCTTTCTAACTTTCAGCCAACATCTCAACTTTTCTTTCACTTGCTTTTCACTTGCTTGCTTCCAAATTCCTGGATAGGTAAAGGGAGGCAAATATGTATATGAGGGGATAAGCATGATCAAGAAGAAGAAGAGAAGAGAATGAATTGCCTTGTTCTTTCTAGGAAGAGAGTGATAGAACTCATCATGTGGTGTCAACCTTCAAATTCAATATAATTTGGATAAAAACAAAGTATTAAACATGCCAAAATCTCAAACAAAGCATTTAGCAACTTAAACATATCATAAAACCTTTCAATCATATAAAGATTTCAAAACCAATCTGCAAACAAAATCTTCACTGAGGTCATATCCAAATAAGAAGCACAAAATCATTTCGAAAACTTTCTCTGTTAAACCGCCTCGGTCGAGATGTTCTAAGTCAACCGAGGTGCTGCACCTCGATTGGTCAGAGTCACTTTGGTCGAGGTCATAATTTTTTTTTTCTTAACCGGTTTTTGACGTCTTTCTCAATCAAATAACCTGTATCCATGCATGTAGTCTCAAATAAACACATAGAGCAAGATAAAATAGTAATATCCGATAGAGTCATATAAGCATACACATAATGCCAAATCATACATCCAAATACCCCATACTTGAGACACATTGTCCCAATGGGTCAAAATAAGTCTGAAAGAATTGTTCTCACCGGACATAAGCTGAGCTGCATACTAAATAAATAAAAGAAATCCCTGCAAGCTCTAGTCCCGATCTGCTGTTGGTGGTGGTGGATATGGCATGTACGTGTGCTGGGATGGATCAAAGAGGTAGCCCATAGTGTGCTGGAACTGTATCTCCAACATCCGGTGCTGGTAGTGCTGGCTCTCCCTCATCTCCAACATATCTAAGGATAAAGCGGCGTAAGAGTCGATCATCTGATCCGTCAGCTCGTCTATCCATCGGTGAGCTATGGGATCCCACTGTATGCGGACTCTAAGCCTGGCAGGACGTGATGGTGGTGCAGCTGCCTCCTCCTCAGTCTCCTCGTCGTCCAGATCGACGACTAGTACACTAGGACCGTCTGTGTATGTCCTTGTATCCATGGCAACACCGCCATCGTCCTCCTCATCCTACTCAGCCTCCTCTTGTAACTGTGCTGCTGCGTCTCTAGCGTCCTCAATGTACGGGGTCCATGTAGTGGACTAGTACTGAGGGTCGTAAACCGAAAACTGAGACGACCACCTAATACCCTAAGGCGAAGTCTGCTCCCAAGGCATCGCCATATATGGCGTAGTAAGTCCACGAGGAACCAGAATCCTCCTGGTGATCATCTCCTACAGCCCTAGCGGCTTGGCAGCCGCCACTAGTGTACAAGCACTCAGATCCAACCCCATCTCAGTAGCTAAATGAGTCACTAAACCTCCACAACAGATGTCCCCCTTCGCCTTGGCCTTGATCTTGTGCAGATCCTCAGCTAGCATAGTACCGATATCAAGCACGCCCCCAGTCACCATGCAAAATAAACTCAAGAGCTCCCCCTATCTCACCTTCTGGGGTGTCTCAGTACGCTCCAGAAGTGTCTCGCTGAATATCCTGTGGGCGAGTCTGAAGGCGAGGTGGAAGATGATCCACTCCCTAGAGTCTCCTGGTCTCCACCTGTCAGCATGCTCAACTACGTGAGCTATTTGTCCCCAGAACTGGCGAGCTACAGCTTGAGAGGGGAAATCAGTAACTGTCGGGGTTGGGAAGCCGAAGATGTCTCTTCACTGATCCATCGGCACTAGATAATTCTGGTTCAGCAACTGGTACTTGATGGCCTGCTCTGCAGGCATGTGAGTCACAGAACTCACAAACTCCAATGTGGGCTCGAGGTAGGTTGGAGCTCGGATCTCCATGAACTGCTCCAGACCGACCATCGAGACCATCCGTCTCAGATCATCTACAACGTCCAAACAGTCAAAAGCAGGATTGTCCAAAAAGCGCGGCGCAACCACTGGACGTGTACAAATGCGGGCGTAGTCGACCTGGTGACGCTTGTGGATCACCGGTATAGAAGGTCGAGAGGAAGAAGAAGAAGGGGAAGATCTATCCCTCAAGACAAGCTGTCTGTCAAATCTAGAACTCATTCTCTCTCTCTGTCAGATCACCTCGGTTGACCTGACAATTCTCAAGAACACCTCGGCCGAGGCGCAGGTCGACTGGACCGAGGTAAGGGGCTGTTCGATTTCAACTCTCAGAATTCCAGTTATTTTTCCCCAATATCACTACCAATTGTTCCTATAGGGTACTTAAGCCTTTTTTAACAAGAATTATTGGCAACCAAAGCCAATTTCTTCCAAAATCAGTAAAAGACGAGAGGTTAGGATTTTCGGTTTTGTTACCCCAGATTCGGTCAATTTGAGGTGTTTTTGTTGCGGTTTCTTGCTTGCAATCCGTTCCTCTAGCATTTCCTTGCAGAATGGGAGCAAGAATCGTCGAAAACGAGTGAGAATCAAAGAAGTGAGGTGAGATCAGTGCCGCGGTCGAGAAGGTGAGGGAGGGAAGAGAGAGAAACCGTTCCCCCTTTTATACCCCTCACTGAATCTGCTGTCACCTCGGTCGAGGTGATCCCGACTGGACCGAGGTGAATGGACCGAGGTGAGTTTTTGTAAGCCATAGTCGCCTCGGTTGCCCAAGAACATCTTGGTCGAGGTGCTGTGACAACAACCGAGATGTGTCTTAGTCAAACTCCGTCTTCTCGATTTCTCGAACGTCTGTCCTTCCAGTGTTGCTCATGGGTTGTATTCCTTACTTATAAAGTACCTGTTTTCTGTCTAGGATGCCAAAAACAAAGCAAAGCAAAAGCAAACTATCTTAAGCTAGACTAGAAAAAAGGGAAAGAAAGCAATACCTTGGGTTGCCTCCCAAGAAGCGCTTGGTTTAAGGTCTCTAGCTGGACCGTACGACATCCTTAAACAAGGTAGAGTGTCTCCTCACCCCATGCTTCACCTTCATCGTGGGGTGAGATAAGGAAGTCTATCAAACGTTCCAGCAAATGCAAGTGCTCATCCGGGAACGAATCGTCTATGGGTGGTTTGTCTTTTTCGCGTGAAGAGGGAGGTAGCCGGCTGAGGTGATCCGCAACAAAATTTTCGGATCCCTTCTTATCGCGAATCTTTAGGTCAAACTCTTGAAGCAAGAGAATCCATCAAATAAGACATGACTTAGCATCCTTCTTAGCAAGTAAGTAGTGAATAGCTGCATGGTCAGTGTAAACAATAACTTTCACTCTCACTAAGTAAGATCGAAATTTCTCAAAAGCATATACAACCGCCAATAGCTTCTTTTTGGTGGTGGCGTAGTTATGTTGGGCTTCGTCTAGCGTCTTGCTAGCATAGTAAATGGCGGTTGTCCGGCCATCCTTCTTTTGTCCAAGCACCGCTCCTACTGCCACATCACTCGCATCACACATGATCTCAAAGGGCAAGGTCCAATCTGGAGGCTGGATAATGGGAGCGGAGATCAACGCTTCCTTAATCCTGTAAAATGCATCGAGACATTCCCACGAAAACTCAAAAACAACATCCTTATTCAAGAGTTTAGTTAGTGGATTAGAAATCTTCGAGAAGTCCTTGATGAATCTCCTATAGAAACCTGCATGCCCGAGAAAACTCCGCACACCCTTAACTGAACAGGGGGGGGAAGTTTCTCTATAGTCTCTATCTTAGATCAATCGACCTCAATACCTCGGTTGGAAACTAGGTGTCCTAGTACGATGCCTTCATTAACCATAAAATGACACTTCTCCCAATTTAAAACAAGATTAGTGTCTTCACATCTTTGCAGAACTAGAGAAAGGTTAGATAGGCAATCATCAAAAGAGGAACCATATACTGAAAAATCATCCATAAATACCTCCATGATCTCCTCTATATACTCGGAAAAGATAGCCATCATGCATCGCTGGAAGGTAGCGGGTGCATTACACAATCCAAATGGCATCCTCCTATAAGCGAATGTCCCCCATGGACAAGTGAAAGTGGTCTTCTCTTGATCATCCGGATGGATATGAATATGAAAGAAGCCACTATAACCATCTAAATAGCAAAAATGTGAATGCTGGGCTAACCGTTCGAGCATTTGGTCGATGAAGGGAAGTGGAAAATGGTCCTTCCAAGTGACCACGTTCAGCTTCCTATAATCGATGCACACCCTCCAGCCCGTGACGGTCCTAGTTGGAATTAACTCGTTGTTCTTATTTGTCACAATGGCCATCCCTCCTTTCTTCGGAACTACGTGCACTGGGCTCACCCACTTGCTGTCCGAGATAGGAAATATGATACCTACATCCAACAACTTAAGAATTTCTTTCTTCACAACCTCTTTCATGATCGGATTTAACCGTCTTTGAGGTTCCCGTGAAGTCTTATGATCGTCCTCCATTAGTATTCTATGCATGCAGAAAGAGGGTTTAATACCAACAAGATCATCAATAGTATAACCCAAAGCCTTTTGATGCTTTCTCAGGACATGTATTAGTTTAGATAATTCAGTTTCGGAGAGAGAAGCACTAACAATGACGGGATAAGTAGAATCCGGTCCAAGAAAAACATACCTCAAGTGACTCGGGAGTTGTTTAAGCTCCACATCTGGGGGTGCTTTCTGAGGTGGATCTTTGCTTCCTCCTTCCAGTGGAGTAGACTTAGATCGAAGAACTGGACTTTCAAAAGTCTCAGTTGACATCATCTCGCTTTCGACCTCGGTCGAGGTCTAGAGAGGGTGACCGAGATGTTCTTCAGTCAAGAACACCTCGCTTGGTCCAGAAAGTGCCTCGGTCGAGGTACTTCAACTGGGACTGAAAATGGAGATTTTCTTCTTCTGGATTAGTTTTTCAATCTTAGCTCCTGGATCTTCTTCCAGTGCCTTTAAGCTCCGTATATCTGCATCACAAGAAGCATCTATACCTTCCTCCATTAAGCTAAAACTAATAACTCTCTCAAGTGGATCATTAATAAGGATAGAGATCACCAATTCTCTCGATTCTTCTTCATCATAGATGTTGAAGATATCATCTCCCAGCGGCTCTCCTTTCATTGCCGCAAGTAATGCAAACTCAACTTGATCACCACCAATGTTGAATTGAAACTTGGCGTTCTTACAATCCACATTGCAACCCGAGGTTGCTAGAAATGGTCTCCCGAGATTGATAGGAACGGGATAATCTGCGGGAATATCAAGCACAACAAAGTCTATAGGTAAATAGAAGTTACCTAACTTAACCGGAACGTCTTCCAAAATGCCCGCGGGATGGGTAATGGAGCGGTCCGCCATGTACAACCGTATCTTCACCGGCTTGGGCTCTCCAAGTCCGATCCTCACGCATAGCTCCAGCGGGATGATGCTCACGCTGGCTCCTAGATCACACAACGCCTCACAAGTGACATCCCCAACTTGAATGGGAATGCAAAATGAGCCGGGATCTCACAACTTGGGTGGCATCTTCTCCTTCATGATTTGAATGAGCTTCGAGGATTTAGATGTCATCCTTACTTCACCAAAGTCTTCCAACTTCCTCTTCCTTGATAGAATTTATTTCAAGAACTTCCCATAGGCGGGCAACCCTAGAATAGCATCAAGGAAAGGGATATTAATATGTAGTTTATTCATCAAGTCAAGGAACTTACCAAAATGCTTGTCTAGATGTGCTCTGTCTCTTGACCGAGGGAATGGAAGAGGTGGTTTATATGCAGGAGGTGGGACATAAACTTCAGTTTTGTCCGACGATCTCTGAGGCTTCACTTTGGTTGGTACCTCGGCCGAAGTGTTCTTCGTCTGTACCTGGACCGAGGTGTTCTTCACTGGCATCGACCGAGGCACTGGATCTGCAATTTTTAGTCCACTTCTCGTCGTTATTGCAATGATCTGTCCTTTAGGGTTGCTCTCTGTCCTTGCTAGAAGCTTCCCTGGATCTCTTGGCGCTTCATTCGCCTTATTAAAGAATTGTTGTTCTAAGGATTTTTGTGCCTTTGAAAATGAAGTCATGGACGTCTCCATGGCATTGAGCTTGATCAAGATAGCCTCCAACACTGCATCTTTCTTCTCTGGTTGGGACGAGCTTGATCCAGGCTCTTGGCTTTTCAATGGAGTAGAAGAAGGAGAAGAGAGGAAAGGATTAGAAGAGTTGTTTGAATCGGAGTTAGAGTAAGAGTTACCCGAATTTTGATTGTTTGGCCTCCAATTATTGTTGTTGGATCCTCTATTGTTGTTGTAGTTGTTGTTCCGAGAACCGTTGTTGTTCAGGTAACCGTTGTTGTTCCTTGAGCCTTGATATCCTTCCTCTTCTTTCTTGGTGTGAGCAACCAAAAGTTCCTTCAATTGCTTCACATCATTCTTGAGGGAGGTAAGTTGATTATCATTTGATGGAGCTTCTTGAAAATTAACTCTCTTAACTCCATTTTCAGCTCCTTGGTGTGAGTACTTCTCCATGTGCAAAGCTTGTTTTTCAATGAATTCCCAAGCTTCATCAATCGGCATGTCCATGAATGTGCCGGCGGATAGTAGTTGAAGGCTTAATTGGGTAGCTCCATCCAATCCCTTGAAGTAAATCTCCAACAACTCTATCTTTGGAATCCCATGATGTGGGCAATCCAAAAGAACGTCTTTAAATCTCTCCCATGATTTGGACAAACTCTTCTTGTTCTTCATGATGAATGCGTTGATCTTCCCTCTCATTTCGGCAGTTTTGGAAGGGGGAAAGAATTTCGTCAAGAACTCCGTCGTCATCTCCTCCCAAGTGTTGATCTTTCCGGGAGGAAGAGACTTGTACCAAGTAAGCGCCTTGTCCTTCAAAGAAAAAGTAAAAAGACCTTAACTTGTAATTATTATTTTCCACTCTCGAAGGTTTCAAGGTCTCCATCAAGATCTCATAGTTTTGTAGATGTTGATGTGCAGACTCCCTTTCTAGACCTCCGAACTGGCATTGTCGAATCATGGAAAGAACTTGCGGTCGAAGTTCATAATCATGTTCCGCTGGATCTCCTAGGTTGACTCCTGGACGCCTCACTTGCTGGTTTGGGTCCATCCTCTGCCCTAGGGTTTGTGGAATACCTGCAAAAAGAACATCTCGGACTAGCATCCGTGGTGGAAGTATCTCGGCCGGGGAAACTGGGGCGGGGTCCTGCCTCGGTCGAGGGTCCGGTCGATGCAGAATCTGAGCTCGCAACTCAGCCATATCTGCTTCAATCTCTGTAGCTCGGGTGCAATTTTGCTCCCTTTCGCGCTGTAGTTCTTCCCTATTGAGGCATAGATGTTCCATCGCCTCCTTCAATTCGGCTTCAAGATCGCGATTGTCTGGATTATCCATCTTTGCTTCTTTCAAGCGTCTCTTATATGTCTTTTCTGGTTCGGGATCGTAAGGAACGATTTCCTTCCCAGCACGGGTTCTTCGCATAAACCTAAGAAAAAGAACGTGCGAAAGTTACTCAAGTAGAGTGGTTAGTAGTAACAGGGGCAATAGCCCCGAAAGACAACCGCAACCGGCTCGGTCTAGACCAAGTCCCCAGCAACGGCGCCAAAAACTTGTTCGCTCCAAATGGTGTGTGCAAGCTTTAAATTTAAAACCCAAGAAGTATGCTTAATACAAGGATGCAAACCCGCAGTGTACGGATCAATTATAGTAAAAGCAAGAATTCCGGGGTGTCGATCTCAGGGACTTAGGTGAAACAAAGCAAGTATAGGTTGTCAATGCAACTAATAACCACAAAGCGATTAAAACAATCAAAGATGATAATAAGGTCAATTAATAGAAATATGCAAATTCTAGGGATTAAAGCATCCAATTGTGGTTCCAACTCAAGATCTCAAGATAAGCAGATAAAGCTGAGGTTTTGCAAAGGGAAGGTGTTTCAAAAGTGGAATAGATCACCGGGTAAGTCTCACTACTCACTAACTCCAAACCAAAAGCTCCTATCACCGGGTAAGTCTCAAGGTACTAAGGAAAGTAACTATAATCTCAAACCAACAAACCAACAAACCAACTAAGGGAATAGAATCAACCTTTACCGGGTAAGTCTAAGGCTAACTCACAAATATGGAATGAAGGCACACTCAAACCCTAATAAAGGATAAACCTTTATTACCTACACTTATGATCATGGGTAAACAAACAAAGGAATTACCGGGTAAGTCTCATCCTAAGATTGCATTGAACCAGGAAAGGTGTAATAAGAATAAGATTTGGCAAACTCTAACACTTAACTCTCAGTTTCGGATCAGAAGGGTCACCTCGGTCAGCCAAGTTCCACCCGGCCGAGATGTTCATCGACTGAACGAGATGTTCTAAGGTTAAGGATAAAGACTCGTGCTTTTAGGGTCCTACTAGAATTTAAGATTATTCTATCATTGTTTTTCCCACAACTTTCAGCCAATCACCCTAGAATCGCACAAGGAAATTAGCCACTCATCATCATGAAAGCAATAATCAAATATACGGGAGAAGAATGAATATTTGAGCATAAAAACCTTAAGAACAAGGCTTCAATAACTGAATCAAATATCAAACAAATAAGCGTTCTTTGGATTACAAATCCAACAAGACAATCAAACAAAAGGGAATCTAAGGAAGTCTTACAAATCCCCTCAAAAGCTAAATCTGAACTATCAATCCTTCCTTGATTGATCTTCAATCTTCCTTCCTTCTTTCAAAACTCCGGAAAAATCCCTTAATTGCTGGATGCTCTCAGCCTTCTAAGCATGTTTGAACTTGTGTAAAACCAACCCTTTATATAGGAGAATTATCTTCCAAAGATAAAATATCTTAAAAAGATAATTTCCTAATAAAATATATCCATATCTCATAAATTGAACTCTAAAATATATGATCTTCCTTCCAGAAATCCATCCCAAAAAAATAAGATCTCTCCTTCCAAAAATAAAAGATCTCAGCCAAATAAAATATATCTCGCCGCATCCAAGGTGTTCGCCTCGGTCGGGGCGCTCCTCAAGATCACCTCGGTCGAGGTGGTAATGTAGCTGACTGAGGTGACTCTGAACTGAATGTGAAATCTCTCAAATCTGGTCCAAAGTAAATCTTTAATCCATATTCATGCTTCCTGAGCTCCTCCTTAAGCTCCTGAATGTAGCTCCAATGACTCCTTCGATCCTTTAGCTCCATTTTGATGCAAAACGTGCCATTTTACCTACGATTACAACGAAACTTGGTGTAGACCTCGATTCCCACAAAGGTGTAATATCCGGAAATTTGTCTTCCCATTCTTTTCCAAGTCAACATAAATTTTGGTATTTTATGTGATGAATTAAACACATAAAATGATCGTTACAAACTTTTATGTTTTTATGTAGAGTTTTGATCAAATAAAATACTAGTTATAACACTCTTACAAAACTAGAATTTGATGGATCTTATGACAAGTCTATAAGGCCATTTGACAAACCTTGATAAGAGCTTGACAAGCTCTTGAGCCCACTTTCTCTCTTCCTTAGTGTTGTAACCTCAAGTCCACGTGATTTGTCACCAGCAGCCCAATAAGACCCGGCCCATGCTCTCTGTCCCTTGCCAGCTTAGGAGACATGTGGTCCAGCAGGAGAAGATCCAATGTAGCAGCAGCTAGGGCATTCTTCTGCACGGATTGCCTCTCTCTCTCCTATCTCATTTATACCGTAAATAAATGAGCAGCCCCACCTTCCTTCCACGTCACCCTATCCTTCAAGACTGATGCACGTTTCTGTTCAGCAAAAATAGAGGTTTCATTCCCCAAATCTCGCACCGTTACCTCACTTGCACCTCAACTTCATGATCAGAAGAGCCTCCTGCGTACAAACGGCCGCTCCAAGACTTGGTCCTACTCATAGCCCTAGCGTTGTTGTCTACACGAGTCTCTACCTTCTTCACGCACACCAGGCGACCGTACCTCGCTGTTTGGACCTGTTGACGTGGACAACATTCTCGGCCATCGATGGGAACCAAAGGCCGGCGCCGTCCTCGACTGAAAATGCCGAGACCATTGCCTACCCAACAAACTAGGCCGGAGTTCCGCGACTGCCGACACTGATCCAGACTCTCCATCCTTCACGAAAACGGATGATGAAGCTCTCCCTCCTGTTGCGCAGTGGTGTCGCCCTCCACCTCCCAAATCTCGTCACGCAGTGTCGACCGCGATCTACGTAGCTTCCGAAACCTGGTAAGCCTTGTACCCTTCTCCTTCCCCCTTAGCCTTACCTTGTTGCTGAGAGTATTCACTTGTGTGAACTAGCCGAAGACGTAGAGTCCTTTTCCCAGCTTACCTTAGTTGACGGTGAAGATTCCCTAGCCAGATCACAGTCAATAGTGACCGGAACGGTACCGTCATCGATTCAACATCGCTGAGTACCACAGTCGATCGGACTTCTCACGACAGTTGTAAGGCATCGAACTAAGCCGCCTCATCTTCCATAAGTTTAGGTCTTCAGCGGGTGATCGAGAGAGCTGTGAGTGTTGAGGTGAGTCCCTTTTCCATTGCAAATTCGGTCCATATGTAATAGTTGTGGTAGTTAGATGTTGGGATGTTAGAGCATAGATGCTGCATAGGGGTTTCGAATTTCAGAACCTTAAGGATATGTAGAAGTAGGATTATGTTGGCAATGAGAATCGAACTGTAGAACTACTGCTGCTCCTTTTATTTTGGTAGATTTGAGATTGTAAACTGCTGACTTTGCGGATAGGTTTGGATGCTTTATAATGATCATCCACCGTTGAGTTTTTGATATATTGTAGGGGAATATATGTAATTTGATTTATTAAAATTTGGAAACAATCCAACGGTCGGATTTGGTGTTATGATGTCCAAAAGTAGAGTATTAATGCAGTTTGGTATAAAGTTGGAAATTTTGGCTAAGTATGGGATTTCTTTTGTGTTTTGAAGTGATCTTTGAGATTTTGTGTAGGATTAGTTTTTGATCCTTTTTAAGTTCTCTTTGTCCTAGTAAATAGAGTACATATCATAGGATGTTGAGATTTTTTTTATTCGGAAAATTTTTAGATTTTTGTATGAGTGCTTTAAGTGAGGTCAAAGTGAGATCCTTAGTGAGTTTTTATGGAAGTTAAGAAATTGGGAAGATCTTCCAACTTAGCTAGATCTTCTTGTGAGTGTATATTGTGATTGCGGACTTTATAGAAAGTTTTAGAAATATTCTAGCAATATCGCTAGAGTTTTGAGACCCAAGGGTAAAATCGTCTTTTTGCCCTTATAAGGGTATTTTGGGTAATTTCCTCTTATGATGAAGTTGAGTATCTTAGAAGATAGATAATTTTAAGAAAGTGAGACACATTATTAATCCACTTGTCCTTTTATCAGGCAATTGATTTACTGCGGTTATAGACCGAGTGGTTACAAATCGAGTTGAGATAACGTGAATGGATTTGATTCAGGTAAGTCCTTTGAGCTTACTTAGTTGACTTCTAGATATGAGTATGAATAATGGTAGTGGTGTGTGAATGAGATGCTTATAGTTATATTTTAGTAATATTTATATACCGACCTATACCTTGGCCTAAGAGTAACGGGCGGTGGCAGTCTGCTCAGTTAGCTTGAGGGCGCTGGGGGTTTCTTTAGGGACTAGTCCACACTCGGTTTGTAGTGATGCTACCGGCGGAGGTAAGCTAGACCTACACCCAGTTGGTTAAGGAACGGAGGCGAGAACTCTTAAGATTCTCGTGCCACAACTATAAAATGAAATAAGGTGAATCACTTAACTACTAGATAAAAACCGGTTTGTGTGCCAACATGATGATTGTTTATGTTACCTTGTTTGTGTTTGTGCTATCCTTATTCTGCTTATTTTTGGATTGTTAGCTAACGGTTTATCCGTGTTGTAGATTCGTAGAGATAGACAGTTGCAAAGTGATCCGGAACGGATGGTCAGCCGGGTCCACGTACTCATTAGATGAGGGCGGGGGAGTCTCCCATACAGCATGCATGTTATGTATATGTTTATGTTTTGTAAGGCTGTCACATGTGTACATTCATACAATAAAAATATTATGTTTCGAAATTGTTTTAAGTACATTTGTGCCTTGTTGTAAGATCCAAGTAATGTTGTTGTTAAACCAAGGTCGGGACCCATTGTGAGGTCCTAACCAGTAGCTCCCCGAGTTCCGAGAATTTGGGGTGTTACAACATGGTATCAGAGCTCTGGGTTGGCAACAATGGCACTTGAAATCTTCTAAAAGACCGAATGTAGAAAATAACCAGAACCCGAAAGGGGTTTAAGATTTTCAAAACGGATTTCTGTTTTTTTTTTCACACGTGCATAGTCGGGTTGTTGGGTTAGTAGTACGTCGGACCACCATCGTTCTCCGTGGATCTCTGCAACTTGGAATGATAAGTAAGTTTGTATATAGGCTTATATTGATATGTTTTAATGTATGATTATATAAATGTGTATGTTTAGCATGTTTGTATCCTAAAGGATACTTTATATCCTTTAGTTATGATATCATGAATCGATTATCGCCTCATGATAAATCGGTAACGGACTTGAAGAGTTTTCAACACGAGGTAATGGATTCAGACCGAGGATTGAGTGTTATACTCTGGTGGGCGTCCTTGTGACCATATAAATCATCCAAAGAACGAGTGGGCAAAGAAGTACAGATGTGGAGACAATTTTCACCACAAGTACCGTCCGATGGGAAAGGAATCCCCGAGTCAACTCAAGCAGAAGGAACAGGAAGTCACACAAGGGACTTGGTCGTATGAGGTTGAGAGATGAATTAGAAGAATCATGTAAGAGACGACGAGAGATCGGATTAGAGATAACGATAAGGGAACAAGAATCATACAGAACGGAGTACAACCAAGATTTGCAGAATAAAAGATGTTACAATCAAGGCGGACGCCACCATATGCAAGCATGGGCATGAGAGTACAAAGAAGATAGAGTGTTGACCCAGTTGTGAGAAATTAAAGGGTACAAAGATAGAGGGTGAGTTTAATAACGGGAAATAAATTTTGTAACCATGGGAACATGTGGAGTCCTTCAAGGATACGAGAATTTTGAGAGAAACTTCGACATAAGTATCAAAGAAGTTAGAAGTGTAAAATTGAGACAACGAATTTTTATAAAGGTGACATGATCAAAACAAAACCAAACAAGGGGAAGAATGTGGAAAAGTGATTTTGGGTGGACTAGAAAGTCCACAATAACTTCTCAATTACATAAAGATTTAAGTTGTCAACATTAACAGTCATATCAGAGAACCGCAAACAGACAATGAACAAAGTAAGAAGAATCGTGAAGACGCGCTAAAAGTTATTGTGGAAGACTGGATAAACTCATTGACGACAGATGAATGCTATGACTGGACTCAGAAGAGTAAAGTGATCTCATTTAAGAACAAGAGAAGTGCAGACTGTGGAAAGAGCTAAAGGAGTTTTAACAAGGAAACTGGAGGAGATGGATTTTCACCCAGTGTATCAAACTTCAAAATAGATAGGAGAACAATAAGTCCGTGATCTTATAGAAGGTCAACTACAGACTAGTTGGTAATAACTAAAACATGGCACGTGTGGGTCAACTAGTGGTAACCGGCTGGTAGATAAGGAGGATAACCATAGACTTATGAAAGAATTTTATAAACACCTGGAGGACCCTTCAAGGGATCAACTGCGACAATTGTGAAGATAAATCGATACAAGTACTAGTATCCTGGATAGTAAGATGAAAAGAGTCCGAACTAGTAAATGCAATTAAGAAATTATGACAGCCCGAAATGACCCTCTTATGTCATTAATGATATCAAGGAAATTGTGTGGGTGAGAAATTTTTACAAATCACAGTTAGTACATATGAATTCGTATAAGAAGAACTAGAGGAGTAAGAAGAAGCAGATGATTTTGATAAGATTCTACGTCAATCCAGATAGAGGGTACTTAGCCTTCCACATAAATGGGACTGATGATGCCCTTCTGAGCAAAAGTTGGTTTCTAGATTTAAAGAGGAAGCTGTTGTGATTAGGAGTTAACACGGAATAAATGTAGTCATAGAAGCGGCACAAGCATAGAGATCGGACCTAGTGTTTGGGTGGAATGTCTCGTCGAATTGTGGAATGATTATAGATGGAATTCACATCGTTGTTGGAACAAACATGAGAAAGAGTAAAGATGAATGATTGAAGGTGGTTATACGAATCCTATATCACCCAATAAAATGAATACCGAAAAGTGCTTATTTAAGAGTTTAATGAGAAATGGTGATACTCCAATGAAAATTTAAGTTAACCCTGATAACCAATAATATGTAGACGGAGGAGTAGTAGTGAGATTGCGTGCAAATGGTGTGCTAGAAGTCCATTCTCGACTGATCACATATAAGTTGATGAAAGTAATAAGACTAATCAACGTGGTCCGTAAAGTGGGAACGAGAAAACTCAAAAGGATTTAACTGTCCTACTGAGCGTAAAGATTTAAAGAAGGTAAAGCGACACGAGCATAAGGACAATATAAATGCGAGTCGAGGACCTCGATTTTTTGAGAAAATCATATAAAACTGAGGTTCCTTATGCGATTAGTACCGATAGATGTTTAATAAAAGTCGTACTATCAGACCGATGATACTAGGATGGATAGAGTGTAAACCAAAGAATAGCTTAACCAGCCAGAAGGAAGTCATGTATAAAAAGACGGGTCTTGCTAAATTGGAATAAAGTGTTGAGATGAGGATATCTTTGTAGAATCTATGCAAGAGTACAACGTAACTGAGGTTCCAACATGAAATGGGCAGTAATGATCAACTGAAAGTCTGAGACCGATTTAGAGGAGGAAATTGTTATAAAACGAGTCACCTAGTAGAAGAGTTCACAAGGCAAGCATGAGAGACCATCATGAGTTGTTATTATTGTGTCGGTGTAGACTCATTAACACACCTCGAAAGTTTGGAGCTAGTTTAAAAAAAAAAAAAAACTGTCTCAAGATTTTAAATAGATCAAGGTAAGAACTTGTAGGCCCACGGAATGTGCCCTACGTTAGAGGGAAACGGGATTGTGAAAGGATAACCACATTGAGGAGTCTTGACGAGTAGTAAGTAGAGGCCTGGTGAGACGTAAAAGAATTCCGAGAAAAGTCTAAGACCGAACACTCCAATCGCTCCAAGGAGCCATAACCGGGAGTTATTTTACCGAGGAGTTCCTAAACCAATTGTGAAACCCAATGGGAGTCGAATACAATAGTTTCGACAAATAAGGACCGTTCATCTCGAGGTTTGGACAGCCAATACACCCGGTGTAGAGTACAAACTTACACTTTACCATAGTAAATCATCCCTAGAACGACGGTTGGTTTGAGAGAACATTGCCGTTATTAGAAAGTAAATTAGTGACGAAAGTTTGGTAAGTCATCCTGACTCACGGAGGATAACATTATTAGTGGGCGGCAACAGATTGATCAGTGTAGCGCAACGGAAGCGTGGTGGGCCCATAACCCATAGACCAGGAAACTTAATAATATTACATCTATGACCTTGAGTTAAAGAATTGGAGACCTTTAGGGAAATTTCCACTGGGAGTGTGACTTTGGGTTTCAACAAGCTGAAGCCTGAGAAGATGTAGGTGTTGAGTCGTATTAGAAAGACAAGACCAAGTGAGTGGTCTTACAAAAGGACATTAGACACTTAGTAAAGTGTCGGAAGATGTCTCAGATCATTGTATTAGATGCGATAGTCGGGATCTTCCAAAAAGTCGGGAACAACTGGATTTAAGAAAAGGAATAAAGTTCTGTGGTCATTTCGGAAAGTCATCAAGAGTATCTGAAAGGAAGTCAAGGAATGTGACCTTGTGAGATCTTCAAGAAGATTTGGAAGTTAGTAATCAACGGACACTCTTAACCATACTAGAAGGTGTACACCCAGTATTCACGAGTAACGGTTAAGGGAATACATACGAGAACCGGGACATGTCATCAGCCATGAGGATTTGATAGTTGAGCCAGATCATACTTTTGTGGAGTACTTAATACCCATTTTAGAGCGCGGTACTATACGCCTGCGGTCTAAGCATATACTGACGCCTAGGATCCAGTGGGCTAGACGAGGAGCCGATGAGGCTAGTTGGGAGACATGGGAGAGCTTTTGACGTAGTTATCTAGAGTTCTTTGCGGAATTAACCGCTTTGGTGTATTGACGAGTAGTACACGGATGTGTTTTTATGAGACCTACATGGCTATGTATTGGTTTGAGCTTTTGTGATATCACGTATTACTTGACTATGAGGTTTGAGTGATTCCTGTATGTTAAAAAAAAAATAAATAAATAAAATTTAGAATCGTTACTCCAGTTCTTCGTATAGAAATTTCTTTAGTGATTCTCCTTTCTC
Source organism: Fagopyrum esculentum (assembly GCA_033239045.1). Taxonomy (NCBI): domain Eukaryota; kingdom Viridiplantae; phylum Streptophyta; class Magnoliopsida; order Caryophyllales; family Polygonaceae; genus Fagopyrum; species Fagopyrum esculentum. The sequence goes on from BSUD01000008.1 coordinate 80,108,170, forward strand.
TAAGTTTCGGGACAAAACTTATTTTAAGGGGGTACTGATGTAATATCCGGAAATTTGATTTCCCATTCTTTTCCAAGTCAACATAAATTTTGGTATTTTATGTGATGAATTAAACACATAAAATGATCGTTACAAACTTTTATGTTTTTATGTAGAGTTTTGATCAAATAAAATACTAGTTATAACACTCTTACAAAACTAGAATTTGATGGATCTTATGACAAGTCTATAAGGCCATTTGACAACCCTTGATAAGAGCTTGACAAGCTCTTGAGCCCACTTTCTCTCTTCCTTAGTGTTGTAACCTCAAGCCCACGTGATTTGTCACCAGCAGCCCAATAAGACCCGGCCCATTCTCTCTGTCCCTTGCCAGCTTAGGAGACATGCGGTCCAGCAGGAGAAGATCCAATGTAGCAGCAGCTAGGGCATTCTTCTGCACGGATTGCCTCTCTCTCTCTCCTATCTCATTTATACCGTAAATAAATGAGCAGCCCTACCTTCCTTCCACGTCACCCTATCCTTCAAGACTGATGCACGTTTCTGTTCAGCAAAAATAGAGGTTTCATTCCCCAAATCTCGCACCGTTACCTCACCTGCACCTCAACTTCATGATCAGAAGAGCCTCCTGCGTACAAACGGCCGCTCCAAGACTTGGTCCTACTCATAGCCCTAGCGTTGTTGTCTACACGTGTCTCTACCTTCTTCACGCACACCAGGCGACCGTACCTCGCTGTTTGGACCTTGTAACACCCCAAGTTTTATAACTTAGGGAGTTACTGGTTAGGACCGCACAGTGGGTTCCGACCTTAGTTTGACAACAACTTAACGAGATCTTACAACAAGGCACATATAAGGAAAATCAGAAATCATAAAATAATTCTTAATAATGCATGAATGTGACCAGATCGACTACAGCCGGAAAACGGAATATAACAAAGTACGAAAGGAAAAAATGTTCAACTGTAAAACCCACAAATGCAGAAACTGTAAAACGTCCTAAAGTACGACACCCCGGCTGACCACTACCATCTGGATCACTCGGCATCTGCTCTAACTTGTGTCAAGTCTAAACAACATATCAACAGTTAGCTAACTATCCAAATATAAGCAAAATGATAACAGCACAAACACAAGCAGAAACATAATTAAACAAACATCATGCTGACACTCAACCAATTATTATCTATTATTTAAGTGATTCACATTATTCAATTTAAGTTGTGGCACGAGAAGTATTATTAGTTCTCGCCTCCGTTCCTTATCCAACTGGTGTAGGTCTAGCTGACTTCCATTGGTAGCATCACTACAAACCATGTATGGACTAGTCCCGAAAGAAACCCCCAGCGCCCCGCGAGCTACTGAGCAGAATGCCACCGCCCATTACTCTTAGGCCAAAATATAGGTCGGTAATTATATATCACAACCTATCTCTCTAACATGTCAATCACACACCACCATCATCATTTATACTCATATTTAGTAGTCAGCTAAGTAAGCCCAAAGGACTTACTTGTTATAACGCTCGACTCTTTATAAACCACTCGCTCTGTAAACTGTAACCACTCAGTTGCCTGTCAAAGGCGATAAGTGTATTAGCACACTTTCACGTAGATAGAAGTCTAAAACTTCTAAGATCAAATAAGGTATTAAGACGTACTAGTTACAGTATTAGTTTTAGGGTAAAATGACCATTTTACCCTTGGTTCCGATTTTCTCGAAAACCCTAAAATTCATGTCTAAACTCCTATTTGAAGTTCTAAATTTATATTCTCACTCCTAAAATTTTATTTGGTTCCAAACTGACATTTTTCCTATGTTTCTATTTTCCGGAAGAATCGAAGAGGTTTAACTTCGGCTCTAAATATAAAATTCTTAACAGCTTATAAAATTTCCGAATTAAATCTCTAGATCATCTATGAGGTTCTATCTAACCTTAGAAGAAAGAATTTCTCCAAACTGTTCAGCCAATATTTTTATAATAATTCACAAAGTCGGTTCCTTCACTCTAATTTCCTATACTTAGCCAAAATTTAAGTTTACCAAAACTGCTCAACTACCTAACTTCGGGAGCTCATAACTTTCAATCCGACCGTTCATTTCTTCCCAAATTTTAATATGCTAAACTACATATATCCATCTACAACATATCCAAAATTCAACGGTGGATCTTTATACAAACGTTTAATAATTGATCGACAAGATGGGCTGTTTGTAACCTAAAAGCTGAAGGAAATAAAAAGACATTACAGCAGCCTTTTGTCTATCATTTTATGTGAAATTTTCAGCAGCTACTTGTCACTATTTTATCTATGCTTAAGGCCGAACAACAACAGCCTAAATAATGTTATGAATCAATATAGCTAGAGACATTACAACCTAGTTGTAAAGGGGCAACAAAACAACATACAGCAATGCTTACTCGCTGCAGTAGAGTGGCTCTGCGTTCCTTGATTCCTGACTCGTAACCGAGAGGCTGGACTACGTTGCTGAAGCGAAACAAAAGGAGGGAGATCACTACTCCGATTGGTTAAGAGTGAGGCAAGAAGAGTAGAGAAAGACCTACCGGAGGGTGTATGCAGAAGGTCTCCGTAAGGTCTGCTCCGGAATTGTCGATCGCAGAAGGGTGAAGCTGTTACGGCAGGATCGAAATCTGCAGCAGATCGAAGTCCAGTGGTTCGATGAAGGCGTGCAGCAGGTCGAAACAGAAGGGGCGATGGTTGCTGATGAATCTGGACGGCTGAGGAGAAGGAAGGAAGAGGAGATCGTGGACGAGAAGAAGATGCAGCGTGTAACCCTCCTCCAGCGAAGCTCCACGCAGGCGTTGTACCTCTCTTTTGGGCTGGCGGAATCTGTGGTCGATCTAGGCTGCTATTGAAGGAAGGAGATGATCTTCTACGTGACTTCAGGCGGTGATAGCGTGATCTCCTCAGCCGTTACGTGGAATAAAGGAGAGAAGAGAGCAGTTAAGAAGGAAACTGGAAGAGCGTAACAGCCGGCTGCTGCTGCTCCTTCCTGCGGCTGGGCCGAAGTAGCTGCTTCATCATCTCCTCCAGTAGCTGGGCTGGCACGGATTCTGGGCTGTGCATTGGGCTGGAGCGGACAGGCAACGGGCTGGAGCTGGCAGCGCTGGAGCTGGGCTAGCAGGCTGGATCCGTGGGCTGAATTATGGATTAATAGATGGGCTGAAATTGGTTGCGGATGAGCTCCTTAAACTTAACGAGCTTCTGGCCGGGCAAGATTCCGATATATAAAAATATATACGGACTAGGCGAATAGGGAGTTTATTTTAGTTTAAGATCGGCTCAGAACTCTATCATTTTATGCGGAAGTAACCTACATAAAATGATAAACTATATAAAAGATTCTATCATTTTATGTGAAGGAATCTACATAAAATGATAAATCCTATAATAATGTGTCTAACTAGGTAGACGGATATGGGTCAACTGATCGAGATCTATTTTATAACGTAAATAGACGGAATAAAAATTCCGGATTTTACATCAGTACCCCCTTAAAATAAGTTTCGTCCCGAAACTTGGAATAAGATACCTACCCCATACATTTCCCTTCAAGAAATATATTATAGCAAGCAACTACTCACGTCATCAAGCACATAGACATAAACAATTATTTAAACATATAATCACAGAAGTCATATAAGGTCTCGTCTTAGTACTAACCCGTCGGTACTGAGGTAGCGGCTAACTCCGCAAAGAACTCAGGGTAATTACGTCTAATACTCTCCTCTGTCTCCCAGGTAGCCTCATCAACTCCTCGTCTAGACCACTGAATCCTCAGCATCGGTATCTCCTTAGAACGCAGGCGCCTAATGCTACGCTCTAGGACGGCTACTGGATACTCCACAAAAGTGTGGTCTGGCTGAACTATCAGATCCTCGTGACTGATGACGTGTCTAGGATCCGGTATGTACTCTCGCAGTTGAGATACATGAAAAACCGGGTGTACTCCCTCCAATCTCGGTGGCAGTGCTAGTCGGTAGGCAACCTATCCGACTCTCTCTACGATCTCAAATGGACCGACATACCGGGGACTCAGCTTCCCCTTAATGCCGAAACGTCTAACTCCTCTCGTAGGTGACACTCTCAACCACACCTGTGTACCTACTCTAAACTCCAAAGGTCGACGCCTTTTATCGGCGTAGGACTTCTGACGACTCTGAGCTGCTAACATCCTCTCCCGGACTAAGGCAATCCGGGCGATGTCGTCCTGTATCTGATCTGGTACTACTCCCTCAGTCTTGCTAGGCTCATCCCAACATAGCGGTGTACGACATCTCCGCCCGTACAAAGCCTCATAAGGTGCCATCCCAATAGACGCATGCCAGCTGTTATTATATGAAAACTCTACTAGTGGGAGGTGATCTGGCCATACCTGTCCCCAATCTAGCACACATGCCCTCAACATGTCCTCTAGGGTCTGGATGGTCCTCTCGGACTGACCGTCTGTCTGTGGGTGGTAGGCAGTGGTAAAGTGAAGACTCGTACCCAGAGCAGTATGTACCTGCTGCCAGAACCTCGAGGTAAAACGTCCATCCCTGTCGGAGACGATAGTCCTCGGTACTCCATGGAGTCTCACAATATGCCTGGTGAACTCCTCTGCTAGACGACTTACCGGCCACGTTTCCTTAATCGGAATGAAACGTGCGGTCTTTGTCAGACGGTCTACTACTACCCAAATGGCATCAAAACCTCTGCTGAGCCTCAATCCGGTGACGAAATCCATAGAAATGTCTTCCCACTTCCAATGTGGTACTAGAAGTGGGTGTAGCTCTCCTCCGGATCTACGATGCTCAATCTTGACTTGCTGACAGGTCGCACACTGGGCTACATATCGGGCCACATCAGGCTTCAAACCACCCCACCAGAAGGAACGTCTTACGTCCTTATACATCTTACTCACTCCTGGATGTACGGAGTAAGGGGTAGCATGAGCCTCACCTAGTATCCTCTGTCTCAGCTCACTGTCTGATGGCACACAGACACGGTCCTGTCGTCTCATCACTCCATCGGCACCGATAGTGAACTGAGGTGCCTCATCTCGTGACATCCGGTCTCGGATCCGGGTCAAAGTCGGACAGGTCTCCTGCTTCTGTCGGATCTCACCCAACAGGTCAGGAAGTAACTCTAAGGTGGCTAACTGATGAGCTGTATCGGGGAACTGGATCTCTACCTCCAACCAAGCTAAGTCTCTCTGTAACTGTGGCTGTACTGTCAACCGAGCTATCGCCTTCTCCTGAGGCGTCTTCCGACTCAAAGCGTCAGCAACTACATTCGCCTTTCCGGGGTGGTAAAGAATCTCAAGGTCAAAGTCCTTGATCAACTCTAGCCACCGTCTCTGGCGGTTATTCAACTCCCGCCGAGTGAATATGTACTTCAGACTCTTATGGTCTGTGAAGATCTGACAGGTCGCTCCATAGAGATAATGACGCCAGATCTTAAGAGTGTGCACTACTGCTGCTAACTCCAGATCATGAGTGGGGTAGTTCTCTTCATACGTCTTCAGCTGTCGCGACGCATATGCTATAACCTTACCCCTCTGCATCAAGACACACCCCAAGCCCAGCTTGGATGCGTCACTGTACACCACAAAGTCCTCTGTACCCTCAGGCTGTGCTAAGATCGGAGCAGACGTCAATCTCCTCTTCAGCTCCTCAAAACTCTGCTGACACGGCTCAGACCAGACGAAACGAGTAGTCTTCCATAGGAGAGAAGTAAGGGGTCGGGCAATCAGAGAAAACCCTTCCACAAACCGACGGTAATACCCTGCCAATCCAAGGAAACTGCGAACCTCCTTCAAATTCTTCGGAGGTTGCCAAGAAGACACTGACTCAATCTTCGCCGGGTCGACCTTAATCCCCTCAGCAGTCACTACATGGCCAAGGAATGCCACCTCTGACATCCAGAACTCACACTTGGATAGTTTAGCATATAGCTGACTATCCTGTAGAATCTGCAGCACGGTCCTCAAGTGTCCGGCATGCTCCTCGCGACTTCTAGAGTAAACTAGAATGTCGTCGATGAAGACCACTACAAACTGGTCTAAGAAGTCGATGAAAATCCCATTCATCAACTCCATAAATACTGCTGGCGCATTAGTGAGCCCGAATGGCATCACTACAAACTCATAATGACCATACCTAGTCCGGAATGCCGTCTTAGGTATGTCCTGATCTCTCACCCTCAGCTGGTGATACCCCGACCTCAAATCTATCCTCGAGAACACTGACGCTCCATGCAGCTGGTCCAGCAGATCATCTATGCGAGGCAATGGGTACTTATTCTTGATGGTGACCTTGTTCAGCTCCCTGTAGTCGATACACAGCCTCATCGAACCATCTTTCTTCCTCACAAATAACACTGGTGCGCCCCAGGGAGAAACACTAGGGCGTATGAAGCCCTTCTTTGCTAACTCCTCTAACTGCTTCTTCAACTCAAGCAGCTCTATCGGGGCCATGCGGTACGGGGCCTTCGAGATCGGTCTCGTGCCCGACTCTAACTCGATGCTAAAGTCCACACTCCTCTATGGAGGTAGCCCTGGTAAGTCGTCCCTGAAGACCTCTGCAAACTCGCATGCGACGGGTATCTCCTCTACTGTCAGGCTCTTGCGCTCCTTCATGGCATAACACCAGATGACCTCGCAACCCTGTGCTATCAATCTGGCTGCTCTCACTACGCTGATAACTGTGCCGGATTTTCCGAGGTCCCAACCTCGGAATATCACTCTGTGGCCCTCCTCCGTGGCGACAGTCACAGTCCTCCTACCAATATCCAGGACGGCTCCATGTCTAGTCATCCAATCTATCCCTAATATCACGTCCTCATGTGCTAAGGGCATGACTAGAAAATTTACTAACCAAATCCGGCCTCCCAGGTGAATAGGGCAGTCGTAAATCTCTCGAGATCCTCTAACCTTACCCCCATCTGGTAATCCAACCACTAAAGGTACACCCTCTACTGTAGCTAAGGACAACCTATCTACACATGCATCTGATATAAATGAGTGCGTAGCACCCGTATCAAATAAAACTCTCACAGGTAAGTCATGGATCCAAATAGTACCTGTGGTCGCAGGTGTTGCAGGCTGCTCAGTGTTCCTCAGCTCAAACACTCTCGATGGTCCTCCTCTGGTGTCAGTGGTACTACCACGTCCTCTGCCACGACCTGATCCCTGTGCAGTACTGTATGAAGTAGGATGTCCTGGAGCCCGGTACTGTTGCTGCTGCTGACTCGGAGCTCGGTACTGTGGGGGTCTCTGTACACTCTTCTCAGCACCTGCAGGAGAAGATCCCTGCTGAGAAGAAGCCTTGCCCTGACGGCAGAAAGTAGCCCTGTGTCCCGGCTTCCCACAAGTGAAGCAAGTGACCGGTGGTTTCGGGCAGTCCGTCTTAATGTGATCACGGCCACTACAGTTAAAGCACTGTCGATCTCCACTGGGAGTCCGAACTGTAGAGTGGTAGCTGGACTTCCCCTGAGTCTGTCCTCTACCATAACCTGCTACTGCTGCACTGCTACCCGCATGTCCTGTCCTCTGCCGTTTATCCGGCCCACTAGACTGAGCTGCTTTCCTAGAAGCTGGCCTATCTCTCTCATAAGCAGAGGCCCTATCCTGATAATCAGACAAGGTCTCACAGCGGAATCCAGCCAAGTAGGATCGGGTACTCTCTCTCAACCTCCTGGAGAAAAGATAAACATGCTGCTCTTTTGGAGGTGCAGATGGTCCAAGCAAAGTCAACTCTTTCTGAAACTTCTTTATGGCTGCAGCAATCGGGATATCCTCAAATCCCGCCTCAATGAAATCCTGGAATCTCTCCCTCCTCAGCGAAACTGGGCAGTACCTGTCTCTAACAATGTTCTTCATCTGCTCCCAGCTGGTGACTCGGCCACGAATGGTACGCCACCATGAATGAGCATCATCTGTGAAGCACGTCTGTATCAAATCTACCTGTCGATCCACGGGGCAACGTATTGCCTCCAAAGCAGTCTCAATCTTCCCTATCCAATGCTCCACCTCTAGCCCTATCTCTCCGCTGAATGAGGGGACCTTCTGAGAGTTGAAAGCCTTCAACCACTCATCCGGTCTCGGTGCTCTGGCCCCAGTAGGTGCTCTATCAACATAATCCCTCCTCTCAGATACAGCCGGCACCTGAGACACTCCCTGTGTCACCTGAGCTGACCTAGCCGGTACCACTGGTGGTACATGAGTAAGCCTCTCCACTCTGGCAGCTCCTTCCCTGCGCTCGACATAGGCTCTGAACTCCCTATACTCAGATGCTCCAATAGAAACACGTCCAGACTCAGTAGAACGTGCTCCTTGCGCTCCAGACCTAGCGGCGGTCTCAGGCCTGACCTCGGGGCCTACACTCTCAACTACTTCTTCTACCGCAACCTCTGGTATGCTTGCTGCAGGTGGGTCCTCTCGAGGAACTCGTCCTCGACCTCTCCCTAGTGGAGGTCTACCCCCACGACCACGCCCTCTAACAGTAGGGGTGCTATCAGCTCGATCCTGTCTGACTGGGGGAAGGGGGGGACGACCCCTACCTCGGCCAGTCACTTGTGCAGCCCTAGTACGTGCCATCTGCACGAATAGTAATAACTACAGTTATAAACTAGCTAATCTATCATAACAGTACAAGTCTATAATTATTCTAAGATTACCGAGATCCGCAGAGGTAGTGGTGGTCATCCGTACTTTCTATCCCAACCCGACTCTGTATGCATTTTAAAACCAAAATTCTCTTTGGAAAACTCAGAACCTTTTCGGGTTCTGTTTATTTACTTATATGACCTTTTTAGAAGATTCAAGTGCCATTGTTGCCAACCTAGAGCTCTGATACCATGTTGTAACACCCCAAGTTTTATAACTTAGGGAGTTACTGGTTAGGACCGCACAGTGGGTCCCGACCTTAGTTTGACAACAACTTAACGAGATCTTACAACAAGGCACAGATAAGGAAAATCAGAAATCATAAAATAATTCTTAATAATGCATGAATGTGACCAGATCGACTACAGCCGGAAAACGGAATATAACAAAGTACGAAAGGAAAAAATGTTCAACTGTAAAACCCACAAATGTAGAAACTGTAAAACGTCCTAAAGTACGACACCCCGGCTGACCACTACCATCTGGATCACTCGGCATCTGCTCTAACCTGTGTCAAGTCTAAACAACATATCAACAGTTAGCTAACTATCCAAATATAAGCAAAATGATAACAGCACAAACACAAGCAGAAACATAATTAAACAAACATCATGCTGGCACTCAACCAATTATTATCTATTATTTAAGTGATTCACATTATTCAATTTAAGTTGTGGCACGAGAAGTATTATTAGTTCTCGCCTCCGTTCCTTATCCAACTGGTGTAGGTCTAGCTGACTTCCATTGGTAGCATCACTACAAACCATGTATGGACTAGTCCCGAAAGAAACCCCCAGCGCCCCGCGAGCTACTGAGCAGAATGCCACCGCCCGTTACTCTTAGGCCAAAATATAGGTCGGTAATTATATATCACAACCTATCTCTCTAACATGTCAATCACACACCACCATCATCATTTATACTCATATTTAGTAGTCAGCTAAGTAAGCCCAAAGGACTTACCTGTTATAACGCTCGACTCTTTATAAACCACTCGCTCTGTAAACTGTAACCACTCAGTTGCCTGTCAAAGGCGATAAGTGTATTAGCACACTTTCACGTAGATAGAAGTCTAAAACTTCTAAGATCAAATAAGGTATTAAGACGTACTAGTTACAGTATTAGTTTTAGGGTAAAATGACCATTTTACCCTTGCTTCCGATTTTCTCGAAAACCCTAAAATTCATGTCTAAACTCCTATTTGAAGTTCTAAATTTATATTCTCACTCCTAAAATTTTGTTTGGTTCCAAACTGACATTTTTCCTATGTTTCTATTTTCCGGAAGAATCGAAGAGGTTTAACTTCGGCTCTAAATATAAAATTCTTAACAGCTTATAAAATTTCCGAATTAAATCTCTAGATCATCTATGAGGTTCTATCTAACCTTAGAAGAAAGAATTTCTCCAAACTGTTCAGCCAATATTTTTATAATAATTCACAAAGTCGGTTCCTTCACTCTAATTTCCTATACTTAGCCAAAATTTAAGTTTACCAAAACTGCTCAACTACCTAACTTCGGGAGCTCATAACTTTCAATCCGACCGTTCATTTCTTCCCAAATTGTAATATGCTAAACTACATATATCCATCTACAACATATCCAAAATTCAACGGTGGATCTTTATCCAAACGTTTAATAATTGATCGACAAGATGGGCTGTTTGTAACCTAAAAGCTGAAGGAAATAAAAAGACATTACAGCAGCCTTTTGTCTATCATTTTATGTGAAATTTTCAGCAGCTACTTGTCACTATTTTATCTATGCTTAAGGCCGAACAACAGCAGCCTAAATAATGTTATGAATCAATATAGCTAGAGACATTACAACCTAGTTGTAAAGGGGCAACAAAACAACATACAGCAATGCTTACTCACTACAGTAGAATGGCTCTGCGTTCCTTGATTCCTGACTCGTAACCGAGAGGCTGGACTACGTTGCTGAAGCGAAACAAAAGGAGGGAGATCACTACTCCGATTGGTTAAGAGTGAGGCAAGAAGAGTAGAGAAAGACCTACCGGAGGGTGTATGCAGAAGGTCTCCGTAAGGTCCGCTCCGGAATTGTCGATCGCAGAAGGGTGAAGCTGTTATGGCAGGATCGAAATCTGCAGCAGATCGAAGTCCAGTTGTTCGATGAAGGCGTGCAGCAGGTCGAAACAGAAGGGGCGATGGTTGCTGATGAATCTGGACGGCTGAGGAGAAGGAAGGAAGAGGAGATCGTGGACGAGAAGAAGATGCAGCGTGTAACCCTCCTCCAGCGAAGCTCCACGCAGGCGCTGTACCTCTCTTCTGGGCTGGCGGAATCTGTGGTCGATCTAGGCTGCTATTGAAGGAAGGAGATGATCTTCTGCGTGACTTCAGGCGGTGATAGCGTGATCTCCTCAACCGTTACGTGGAATAAAGGAGAGAAGAGAGCAGTTAAGAAGGAAACTGGAAGAGCGTAACAGCCGGCTGCTGCTGCTCCTTCCTGCGGCTGGGCCGAAGTAGCTGCTTCATCATCTCCTCCAGTAGTTGGGCTGGCACGGATTCTGGGCTGCGCATTGGGCTGGAGCGGACAGGCAACGGGCTGGAGCTGGCAGCGCTGGAGCTGGGCTAGCAGGCTGGATCCGTGGGCTGAATTATGGATTAATAGATGGGCTGAAATTGGTTGCGGATGAGCTCCTTAAACTTAACGAGTTTCTGGCCGGGCAAGATTCCGATATATAAAAATATATACGGACTAGGCGAATAGGGAGTTTATTTTAGTTTAAGATCGGCTCAGAACTCTATCATTTTATGCGGAAGTAACCTACATAAAATGATAAACTATATAAAAGATTCTATCATTTTATGTGAAGGAATCTACATAAAATGATAAATCCTATAATAATATGTCTAACTAGGTAGACGGATATGGGTCAACTGATCGAGATCTATTTTATAACGTAAATAGACGGAATAAAAATTCCGGATTTTACAGACCTGTTGACGTGGACAACATTCTCGGACATCGATGGGAACCAAAGGCCGGCGCCGTCCTCGACTGAAAATGCCGAGACCATTGCCTACCCAACAAACTAGGCCGGAGTTCCGCGACTGCTGACACCGATCCAGACTCTCCATCCTTCACGAAAACGGATGATGAAGCTCTCCCTCCTGTTGCGCAGTGGTGTCGCCCTCCACCTCCCAAATCTCGTCACGTAGTGTCGACCGCGATCTACGCAGCTTCTGAAACCTGGTAAGCCTTGTACCCTTCTCCTTCCCCCTTAGCCTTACCTTGTTGCTGAGAGTATACACTTGTGTGAACTAGCCGAAGACGTCGAGTCCTTTTCCCAGCTTACCTTAGTTGACGGTGAAGATTCCCTAGCCAGATCACAGTCAATAGTGACCGGAACGGTACCGTCATCGATTCAACATCGCTGAGTACCACAGTCGATCGGACTTCTCACGACAGTTGTAAGGCATCGAACTAAGCCGCCTCATCTTCCATAAGTTTAGGTCTTCAGCGGGTGATCGAGAGAGTTGTGAGTGTTGAGGTGAGTCCCTTTTCCATTGCAAATTCGGTCCATATGTAATAGTTGTGGTAGTTAGATGTTGGGATGTTAGAGCATAGATGCTGCATAAGGGTTTCGAATTTCAGAACCTTAAGGATATGTAGAAGTAGGATTATGTTGGCAATGAGAATCGAACTGTAGAACTACTGCTGCTCCTTTTATTTTGGTAGATTTGAGATTGTGAACTGCTGACTTTGCGGATAGGTTTGGATGCTTTATAATGATCATCCACCGTTGAGTTTTTGATATGTTGTAGGGGAATATATGTAATTTGATTTATTAAAATTTGGAAACAATCCAACGGTCTGATTTGGAGTTATGATGTCCAAAAGTAGAGTATTAATGCAGTTTGGTATAAAGTTGGAAATTTTGGCTAAGTATGGGATTTCTTTTGTGTTTTGAAGTGATCTTTGAGATTTTGTGTAGGATTAGTTTTTGATCCTTTTTAAGTTCTCTTTGTCCTAGTAAATAGAGTACATATCATAGGATGTTGAGATTTTTTTTATTCGGAAAATTTTTAGATTTTTGTATGAGTGCTTTAAGTGAGGTCAAAGTGAGATCCTTAGTGAGTTTTTGTGGAAGTTAAGAAATTGGGAAGATCTTCCAACTTAGCTAGATCTTCTTGTGAGTGTATATTGTGATTGCGGACTTTATAGAAAGTTTTAGAAATATTCTAGCAATATCGCTAGAGTTTTGAGACCCAAGGGTAAAATCGTCTTTTTGCCCTTATAAGGGTATTTTGGGTAATTTCCTCTTATGATGAAGTTGAGTATCTTAGAAGATGGATACTTTTAAGAAAGTGAGACACATTATTAATCCACTTGTCCTTTTATCAGGCAATTGATTTACTGCGGTTACAAACCGAGTGGAAATCGAGTTGAGATAACGTGAATGGATTTGATTCAGGTAAGTCCTTTGGGCTTACTTAGTTGACTTCTAGATATGAGTATGAATAATGGTAGTGGTGTGTGAATGAGATGCTTATAGTTATATTTTAGTGATATTTATATACCGACCTATACCTTGGCCTAAGAGTAACGGGCGGTGGCATTCTGCTCAGTTAGCTTGAGGGCGCTGGGGGTTTCTTTAGGGACTAGTCCACACTCGGTTTGTAGTGATGCTACCGGCGGAGGTAAGCTAGACCTACACCCAGTTGGATAAGGAACGGAGGCGAGAACTCTTAAGATTCTCGTGCCACAACTGTAAAATGAAATAAGGTGAATCACTTAACTACTAGATAAAAACCGGTTTGTGTGCCAGCATGATGATTGTTTATGTTACCTTGTTTGTGTTTGTGCTATCCTTATTCTGCTTATTTTTGGATTGTTAGCTAACGGTTTATCCGTGTTGTAGATTCGTAGAGATAGACAGTTGCAAAGTGATCCGGAACGGATGGTCAGCCGGGTCCACGTACTCATTAGATGGGGACGGGGAGTCTCCCATACAGCATGCATGTTATGTATATGTTTATGTTTTGTAAGGCTGTCACATGTGTACATTCATACAATAAAAATATTATGTTTCGAAATTGTTTTAAGTACATTTGTGCCTTGTTGTAAGATCCAAGTAATGTTGTTGTTAAACCAAGGTCGGGACCCATTGTGAGGTCCTAACCAGTAGCTCCCCGAGTTCCGAGAATTTGGGGTGTTACAAAAGGTAGATGAAACGACAATATAATCACAAAATATACATCCAAACATGCAGATTATTGAAGATAAAACGTCTAAACAAGTCCCAAAATATAGACTATAATTCATGCTATCAGCGCGTTGCAACAACACCCTCCCTCACTCTCACCAGAGCAACCAGCGTCCGCCTGTCGAGCCCTCCTCCAAGCCTCCGATCTTATCTATGGCACCCATTCGGAGACCTAGGGTCTCGTGCGTCCGAGATTTTCCGCTTGGATGTGGGACGAAAGCGCTAGAAAACCTTCTTCCCCTCGCACCTTAAGTGCCGCTTACCGGAGCCAACAACAGGCAACTCTCGACTCCGTCACCACGAAGGGTTAGCTGTCGGAGTAGGCTGTCAAGGAGGCCCCTCACACCCAAGGGAGACCATCTAAGACACCATGGAAGCCTTGCTCAAGTAGCGCACCCACCACTAGAAGGTTGCATCGCCAAAGACCCTCTAGAGGTCCCTACTTCAGACGGAGATAGCCACCGCAGACGCCTCCCTCCGCCGTCTCCGCCACCACCATCGTCTAGACCATGTTGCAGTAAACATGTCTAAGGGTCGGACCGGCCGGGTCATGGGTCCGGGAAGGGCGACCCGGACCCTGACCCACCATATTGGCCAACTCGCCGGGCTGGTGACCTGCCGGGTCATGGGTCAGATCCGCCGGGTCTGGCGGGTTGGCATATTTTTTAAACCCAAAATCCCGGTTGTTCTATTACCTTTGTTTATATCCCCGATTGTTCCTTACCTTAGTCGTCGGACTCGGTCGCAACCGCTCCCTAGTCCGAGCTTCCCGCCGATACTTCCTATGGTGTTTGTTGTCGTTCGTCGTCATCGTCGTCACCTTCCTCCTCCGATAGGTTGTTTTTTTCTTGTGTTCGCATTTCCGCTCTCCTCCAATTGGCTAGTAGGACTTGAGCCTCCAACGTCTCGGGCAACATGTTTGATCTCATCGGATCGAGCAGCTTTCTACTCCGGCTCAAGGTTTTCTCGACCGCTACCGTTGAGGCGGGAACGAAGGGAATTTGTTCCGCGATCCTTGTGAGGGTAGGGAACCTCATTCTCTCCAGTTGGTTCCACCACTCTAATACGTTAAAATCCTCGAACTCTTCTTCATTGCCAAACTCAAAAGTAATGGTTAGATATTCGTCGAGTTCCGAATGGGAACTCGACGTGGTTTTTCCCCTTTTCTGGCTAAACAAATCTCTAACAATTGATTTAAATTTAGAAGTAGTTGAAGATGAAGGACCAGGAGGGGGTTAAGATGATTGACCTTGATCTATAACACGATAATGAACCATTAAATCATCAAGTAAAGAACTAACTCTAGAAAGTATGGTAGAAACATGACAATCGAGATGTTGTTGTAAATCTAAAAATTCATAATAGCTTTCTAAAAATTGTTTTAAACCATCCATTTTACGTCTAGGATCTAACACAAATGAAACAAGAAAAACATCGGGAATAGTTGTATAATAATCTAATCATTTACCTTGCATTCCAAAAATAGTTTGTGAAATAGAATCAATTAAAAGACCTTGTTGAAGTGCAAATGCAATATTAATTGCTACATAACAAAATACGTTTGAAGTTGGTGTATAAACATAACTAAAAGTATTAGTAGCATCATAAAAATATTTAAAAATCTCCATTACATCTCTTGCTAAAACCCAAGCTTCCCCGAAAACAAAATCACCATCAATACGTTATGCGGCAAAACCACTTAAAAGATCTCGATAATCATATGATTCGGAAATCATTTTGTAAGTAGAGTTCCATCTTGTACAAACGTCATTTTGTTTACAATATGCATACCATTTAGTACGCATACGTTTTTTAGACCAAAGTTCATTAAGAAATTTTCGAATAGGTTCTACTAAACCTCCAACATATGCTAAACCGTCTTGAACACACAAGTTTAGAATATCAGCGGCACACCTAATATGGAAAAATTCACCTCCAATTGATGGCCTACAATAGTTGGTCAAATCTCTAATGGAAGCCGTGTTAGCGGAGGTGTTGTCAAAACCGATTGAAAAAACTCGTGAAAGTAATCTATATTCTTCCAAAACATTTGCAATCAAACGGAAAATGTTTTGGGCGATGTGTTGTTCGTTGAAAACTCGTAATGCTAAAACTCTTTTGTTTAAAATCCAAAATTTATCAATAAAATGACAAGTAATACCCATATAGTGATTTTTTTGCAAACCATCGGTCCAAATATCACTACATATAGAAACTTGGATATCACCTTTTTCCATAAAATATTTAATCAATTCTTCTTTACGCATTTTATATTTAAGCATCAATTTTCTTTTAGCGGTTTGGCGAAAAATCGGTTTATATGCGGGTTGAGCATGATGTGTCATCCAATCATTAAAACCAACATTTTGTGCAAAACTAAACGACAAAGAATCTACGGCTAACATTTCCGAAAATGCATCCATAGATGAAGCATGATCATATATAAATAAAGAAGGAGGATGGTTAGAGGTTGATGTGTACCCGATTAGTTGCGTTTGCCCTCGTTCCATTCCCATTTTTCGGGATTCTTATTGAGAATATGTCTTTTGTAGTTCCTGTAGCCTTCTCCCTTTTTGTGCTTGTATTTTGTAGAGCAAAAATTGCATTTAGCATAATAAATTCCGTTAGCATCGGGAACACCTTTTTTGAACCAAAACCGAAGACCGCCGCCGATAGTTGAGTGTTGTTGATAGGCTCCTTCGGGTCTTGTGTCTTGGATTCTTGGGTGTTGAGGAAAGGAGGTGAATCCATGTTGATTTCCTCCTCCTTGTGGATCTCCTGGTCTCCGATTAAACCCGCCTTATATCCGAACCGTTTGGAGGACCGCTAACAGAATGACTTCCTCGACTAACACCTCCGCCGGATGAAGGACCGCTTATGGAATGTCTTCCTCGGCTAGCCATTTTTTTTGTAGTAATGGGAAATTGGGAAATATGAGAATAAGAAAATGAAATGAGAATTAGAGAATAATGAGATTATGAGAATTGAGAATTTGAGAGTAATTGAATATTTGAATGTAGTAAAATGTAAAATGAATAATTAAAAAGGAAATTAGAGAATGAGAATATGAGAGTAATTGAATGTAAGAGTTGAAAATTATGGAGAGATTGAGAGAGTGAGTAGATGATGAGTTGGTATGAGATAAAATGAATTAAGTTTGGGGTATTTATAGAAATGTTTTAGGGTTAAATTCAAATAGTTTTTTTGTTTTTTTTGGCTCATTAGCCGTTGCCCAAAGGTGACACCAACAACTAAAATAGCCGTTTCCCAAAGGTGACACCAACGGCTAAAATAGCCGTTGGGTTGATTTTTTTTTTCAAAATATGATCGTTGGCGGGTCGACCTGCCGGGTCGGCTGGTAAGGATCACCTCGACCCTTAGCCGCACCCGTAACCCGGACCCATCGTGACCTAGACCCGCCAGATCACTAACCCGCCGGGTCACGGGTTACCCGTGACCCGTTGACATGCTTATGTTGTAGTCCATCGAGGGAGCCCATCACCGACGTCGGAACCTTGCTGGCACCGCCGGAAACTATGTCTGAAGATGCCTAGTCAACCTCTACTGTTTAGGTGTATTCACATAAAATGACCCATATTTGATATTTCAGTTTATGACCCAAATTTTTACATATGATCTTTGGTGCCTTGTTGGTTTAATTTCGGGTTATGACCCAAAGGATTTAATTGTGGTTCTATGACCAAGTTTCTAGTATTGTACTTTTGCCCCGGAAGGGTAATTAAGGGATTTTAACGTTGGCATTTTGAAAACGAATTTTACCTTAGATTTATATACGTTCTATATTCCGTTCAAATTTAGCGTATAAGCTAAATTTGCTTAACTTTGGTTTTAGGTTCGGAAGCGCCCCGATTAAGGCCCAACGAATCCCTATCGACATCCATAGATCGTCTTCCGTCTTTTGACATCACGTGAGTACCCTCTCCCCCGAGCTTATGATCTTACTCAATCTAGTTATGTTTAGTGGTAGTATCATGCTAGGTTGGATCTAGCATAACTTAGAGTGAATGTCATGTAGTGACTTTTGGGACCTTCGGCGAGTGTGATGAGCATGTTGAACCTCATGGGCTTTTACGTTATTCTTAGTTGTTGAGTATGATCATATGAGAGTTAGTAGGCTGTTGAGAGATCTCCTCATACGTTGAGTGAGATGTGAGTATGATAGATTCTAGGATGCGGTTCTAGAATGAGAGTCAAATGATCTTGCGTAGATCATTTGTGTAGAAGTCCTTGACCTCTTGAGTTGAGCTGGTTTTGCTAGATTCTTGTTGTGAGCAGGTTGTATGCTTCTTCCCAAGGGAAGTGAGAGCGTTTTTGTGAGTTAGCGTTTGGGACGAGGTAAGTCTCCGGACTTACTTAGCTTGTATTCCTTGTATTAGTTTCGATACGTGTTTGGTGGTGTGTGTTTATTGTTTATGTTATAACAACGAAACTAGACATAGGACGACTTATTATTTTTTTTATTAGCCAAAGTGTATGATAATGGACGGTGACAATACTGCCTAGCTCTTGCGGAGAGCTAGGGGGTTCTCGGGGACTAGCCCAAGCAGGTAGACGGCCAAATGCATCAGTGTCATTCCTTGACAATGAGTAGGAACCGAGGCGAGATCATGCGGTGATTCTCGTGTCACAAACAAAAGTTGAATTAGAATGGGATATGACTTAATAATAAAAAAGATAATGAACCGGACTTGTGTGTTTATGGTCATTTGTGTGTGTGTGCCATCACCTTGATTGTAATGTTTCGAATATTAACTTACGGTGTTATACCGATGTTGTAGATTGCCTTGTAGGTTAGGAATACGGCCGGGAGATCCGGAAGAGTGGACAGCCGGGGTTCCGTATATTTTAGGAGGGTTTTGCTTCAAGTCGGTTTGTGTTTTATTCTTCGTTTATTGTATCATTGTATGCCACGTGTATGGCGTTTGCCCTTTGGAATTATTTTCGGCTGAAGTCCGTTGTTTGTTTTCTTTCGGGTTTCCTTTCATTGCATAAAAATGCATTTCGGTTTTGGCCTTTATTTGTGTCTTGTTGCAAGATCTGGTGAAATTGTTTTCAGGCTAAGGGTCGGGACCCATTGTGAGGTCTTAGCCCGTAACATCCTGAGTCCCGCAGATTCGGGGTGTTACAAAACATATAAGGTCGTCCTAGCATGCTGCTTTGTGGAGGCCTCACCCGTGGCGCCTGTGGCCGCACCCGTGGCTCTTTGGAGGGCGCATCCGCGGCCACACCTGCAGCTCTGTGGAGGGGCACCCACGGCGCCAGTGGCCGCACCTAAAGGTTCTATGGAGGGCACACCCGCGGTGCCGTAAGCCGCCCCCGCGGTTTCGGTGTGGAAGGCGCACCTACGACTAGGTCATGCCGCCGGCGCGGTCGAACTCCAGAAAAGACGATATGTCATCTCTTCGATGTGCAGCAGGCTTCCCGGTGCCTTTTGGCTGGCTTGCTCAGCCCTAGACGTCCACCAATCGATCGCCACTCTACTCCACTACCTAGACGAGATCAACATAAGCAACACAAGAAGGGAATAACATTGTGTGAGTCTTTCTCTAAGGCTCACAAGCGGTGAAGAAAGGGAGGAAGAAGAAGAAGAAGAAAGAGAGGGAGGATGAGAACTTACCACAACAACCAATAGGTGTTAAGGATCATCGATCTTAAGTTCACAAGAGGAACAATCTCACTTGTATGAGGATGTACAAGGAGGGGTCAAGCAAGAAGATGGAGGAAGAAGAGAAGAAGAGGAAGTTGAATGTGAAGTAGGAAGAATGTAATAGGAGGACGGCTGCTAGGGTTAAGAACGGATCGTAAAAGAAGCAGCAACCCTAGGGAAATCCAGAAATAGAAAGAACGGAAAAAGAAAATAACGGATGACGGACAAAAAAGGAAATAACGGAAAATGGTTACAACCAAACCTTCCATGATCTGTTGTAAAACCGCACCCACGACAAGACCCTACCGCGCCCGCAAGCTCCTGTGACCGCAGGTGCGGAGACTCCCTTTCGGCACCACTCGTGTGGCTCTGAAAGAAGTCACGAAGGACCAAAACCGGAACGAAATTTCCGGTTGTTACATCAAGACAGTGTAAGAAATAATATATGCATTAGTTAAAATAATCCTCTTGTTCAATTCATAACAAGTGAAACTGTAAGACAATATTCCCTCTAAAAATGTTGAACCATCTGAAGAAGCAAAAATAAAGTAGGTTGATAGGTGAGTTGCTTCATAGTGTTTAAATCACTTATACCTCATTTACGGGCGTTGGGATGTCTTATTTGTTATTTTTTTCTACCCCGCATCACAAATAAATTTAGTTCTATAAGTCGAAAACGTGTTTTCTTGGGATATTTGCACATACAAAGGGTTGAAAAATGCTCGATTTAAATTCCAATATAAAACAAATTATAACTCGGGATATAAATTTTTAGGAGGATACTTTTACGAGCCAAACAAACCCTTCATTCAAACCCATTCATGACGTCATCCCCTCAAAACCTAATCCTAAAGTTGACGTCCTTTTTACCTAACTACATCCAAACCCCTAACTCCCCTACTACCCACAAATTGATACCTCTAGTAGCTCCCATCTAGATCCAAAGCCTACCACCACTGAAACCCAACTTTCCCTTCTTCTACTCTAGCAAGTTCTTACACTAAACCCATCAACTTTGAAAAAAGTTCCACCCAACGGTCTACAATCCTCTCACCCTCCTTGATCACAACCGCCACCCACCAATACTCATTGTAGTACTCATACTACTCAACCATCTATTAAACTTGTAACGCCTCAAATCCGCGGGACACGGGACGCTACTAGGCTAGGATCTCACAGTGGATCCTAACCCTAGCTTGACAATAAGTTCATTGGATCTTACAACAAGACACAAATAGATTGGACCAAATGCATCCAACTGTATAAAAATATACAATCAAAAGGTTTGCAAAACACAACCGAGTACAAAACGACATCAACGTATTCAACAAGTACAAAAAGTCTCCAAAATCCTCGCAATCCTAGTGTACGGAAGCCCTCGGCTGATCACCCATCTGGCTCACTCCGTAGTCTTCCTAACCTGCAGTAGCACATATAACACATCAACATATCATAACATGCAATGCCACACATACACACAACCCTTTATTATCTTTAATTAAGTTATACCATTACTAATCCATTCCTTGTGACACGCGGAGTAAACTCCCAATGCCTTTGTCCCCGTTTACCCTCAGGTTTGGAATTGGTGCCGATCACCACCACCTGGGGACTGGTCGCAAAGAACCCCCTAGCTACCCATTTTTAGCTAGGCAAGTTACGCTAGGAATATAACGGTGGGACTCATACTCATCACTTGCGAAATATTCTTGAGTTATAAGTCAATTACTATAAACGATTAAGTTAATCAACATTAATTAGAATTCGGAAATCCTAGGTATTACATCACACGCCCCTAAAAAAAAGTTTCGTCCCGAAACTTGCAAAATTCCAAAGTCATCTCGGACCCATAAGCCGAGGTATAACTCTCACTCTCTCTATCAGAGGTATCACATCTCCATTCAGAAGGTCATCACCTATAACAATCTATAACTTCAATGTCACCATGGAGGAATCCTCAACTCCAGAAAACAGGGTCATAATGCTACCCAAAGGCGTAGAGGAATCACGTCTCTCGCCATACCACATCACAAGGCATAGAGGAAGCACCTCTCTTGCCCAAACATATAACAGACATAGAGGAAATACGTCTCTAGCAAACCATAAGCATATATATCGCATGGAGGAATCACATCTCCACTAAAACTATGTCCATCAAGGTAGCATGGAGGAAAGAACCATCTCCAGCTGAATCTTAATCACACTCAAATAGCATGGAGGAAAGAACCATCTCCAACTATAAATATAAATCATACTCAGATAGCGTGGAGGAAATAATCATCTCCAGCTATGACATACACTACGCTAGCACAACAAGATCTACTAAGATCATAAATCACATCACAGCTAGCATGGAATAAACACATCAAGGCATATAAGCACAACATTCATCAAGATAGCACTAAGATCTACTCGTGCTCCCACATATGGACCTGACTCGACATAAACTCTGGATAGTTCCTCAGGATACTATCCTCAGTCTCTCATGTGGTCTCTTTAGGTCCTCACCTCGACCACTACGTCCTTTAAAATGGAAAAGTCTTTCGAATGCAAGCGTCTCATATCTCATTCCAGGAATGTAACCAAATGCTCAACAAGGATGTGGTTCGGCTTAACCACTAGATCATCATAACTCACCAGGTGTCTCGAACCTGGTATATACTCCCTCAGTTGAGACATATGAACACTGGGTAAACACCCTCTAACCTCAAAGGCAAAGCTAAACATCATGTTACCTTCACATTCTAGTCAAGATCCCAAGTAAACCGACATATTGGAAACTCGGTTTCCCTTTTATGCCAACACATCTAACATTTCACAGTAGAGATACTCTCAGCCGGTCATGAATTCTCACTTGAACTTTAGAGGTCGACGCCTCTCGTCTACATATGATATATGACGACTTTGTACAACCAACATTCTTCCTCTAATCAACGTTACTTGAAGTATAAAATCCTGAATCGGATCAGGTGTTATTCTACTAATACTGCTAGGTCAATTCTAGCATAAAGGTATACGACGTCTACATATGTATAATGCCTCATAGGAGGCATCCCAAAAGATGCTCGTCAATCATTATCACATAATAAATCCATTAATGGAGGTAATCTAACCATCCATGTTTCCAGTTCAATACATAAGCTCATAACATATCTCAAGGGTTTGGATGGTCC
Organism: Fagopyrum esculentum; assembly: GCA_033239045.1. Classification (NCBI taxonomy): domain Eukaryota; kingdom Viridiplantae; phylum Streptophyta; class Magnoliopsida; order Caryophyllales; family Polygonaceae; genus Fagopyrum; species Fagopyrum esculentum. The sequence goes on from BSUD01000008.1 coordinate 80,130,907, forward strand.
TCTCTGACTGACCATCTATTTGGTGGTGAAACGCAGTCATAAAGTGTAAACTCATCCCTCAAAGCAGTTTGTATCTGTTGCCCAAAATCTCAAGGTAAAACGTCCATCTCGATCAGAGATGATCGTTCTCGGTACACCATGGAGTCTCACTATCTGTCTAGTGTACTCCTCAACCAATGCATTCGCTGGCCACGTCTCTCTAATAGGAACGAAACGTGCCGGCTCCATTAATCTGTCACCAACAATCTGGATACATCAAAATTCCCACTGGGCCTCAATCCCATCACAAAGTCCATAAAGATAACCTACCACTTCCACTACTGCACTGGTAGTGGATGAAGCTCATCTCTAGGTCGGAAATGTTCTATCTTGACCTGCTGACAGGTTACACACTGTATCACAAATATGATTACATCAATTTCCATCTTCTCCATCAATATAATCGTCTCACCTCGTGGTACCTCTTACTTGTACCTGAATGTACTGACTAAGGTATACAGTGAATGTACTATAAAATTGTTTGTCTCACTCTGTATCAACAGGTACACAAAAGCGGTCATGTCTCTCTTCATCATTCCATCTACTCTCATGGAGAACTGTGGTGCCTCATTACGAGACATCTTCTCTCCCATCTTCAACAAGGTCGGGTAGGTCCCTTGCTTCTGTTGGACCTCATCCAAAAGACCAGGTAGAACCTTTAAGGCATAATTGGATATCCTCGTCAAGGAACTGATTGTCCAACTCTAGCCAAGTTGGATCTCTCTAAAACTGAGGCTGAACTGTCAGCCTCGCAATTGTCTTCTCTTGAGGCGTCTTTCTGTTCAAGTTGTTGGCGACAACGTTTAAATTCTCTGAATAGTCTTGAATCTCTGGGTTAAAGTCTTGATCAGCTCGAGTCCTTAACGCTGGTGGTTATTCAACTCCGCTGCTAACTCTAAATTAGGCGTCAAGTAGTTCTCCTCACACGTCTTCAACTGTAGACCCACATATCTTTAACTCCACTCCTTTGTATTAATACGTGTCTTAAACTTAGCTAGGATATATCACCGTATGTTATGGAATCCCCAGAACCTTCGGACTATAACAAAATCGAAGCAGAGGTCAAATGTCTCCTCCACTCTTCAACGTTCTGGCATATTGCTTTGACCACGCAATTCTGAGGGTCTTCCTCAGAAGACTCGTAAAGGGATACATATTCACAAAAGCCTTACACAAGCGTGGGTAGTAATCGGCTAAGCCGAGAAAACTACGCATTCCCTTAATGTTCATCAATATCGTCCATGTTGCAACATACTCAATCCTCGTCAGATCAACCAAGATCCCACTGACGGAGACAACATGGCCTAAGAAGGCTACAACTTGCATCTCACTCGTACTTAGAGAGCGTAGTATACAACCCTCTATCTCTCGACATCAGCAAAACTGTCCTTAGATGATCGGTCTGCTTCTCTCTACTACAAGAGTATATCGAAATGTCATCAATGAAGACCACCACAGACTGTTCAAAGAAGTCGACGAAAATACTATTCATCAACTCCATATAGACTACTAAGGCATTCGTCACCCCAAATGATATCACTACATACTTGTAGTGTCCATAACGGGTATGAACAGCAATCCTATGCACATCCTGCTCTCTCACCCTCAATTGGTGGTAATCTGAGCGCAAGGAAATCCTGAAAAACACGATTGCTCCTTGAAGCTGATTCATCAGGTCGTCAATACGAGACATTGGATACACTAGGGCGAAGGAAGCTCGTCTTAGCCCACTCTTCAATCCTTCAGTAACAACATCTCAACAAGCACCATATGATATGGGCCTTCCCAATCAGTGTCGTATCACACTTCAACTTGATAACAATGTCCACACTCCGCTGAGGTGACAACTAGACGGTTCAGTAACACGTCTATAAGCTCATAAACCACTGGAATATCCTCCAATGTGGAACTATCTTCTTCATATCATAACATCAGAAAACATCACCTCCTTGTGTTATCAACTTCGCTGCTCATACGGCACTAATGACAAGACTCATCTCTTCAAAGGTCGTAACCTCGGAAGACCTCTGTCTAATCGGTCTCAGTAGAGATTGTAACAACCTTCCAATTGATATCTAACATGACATCATATTTATTCATCCAAACCATACACACAATGACTTCCTCATGCACCTAAGCCATGACAAAGAAGTCTATAAACCATACACAAGTCCCTGAATGAATGGGACAATCACAATCTCGCGGGTACCTCAGATCCCTAACTAGTAATCATGTAAAGGAAAGTCTATATTCTACTGTTACCACAATCAACTATTAACACATGCATCGAAAGACATGAAGTGCATAGCACTCACAACAAACAAAACTCCACTACGTAAACCTTTAACAAGAATGGTACCCGTACAACTAACACCAGAAGCTCCACTGTATATCATCACTAAATCTCGGGTCTATGCTCCTCAGGTATCACTGAGGTCATCGCCATAGCCTCCACTTCCACTCTTTCTGCACCGGAAAGAGGAAGGTCTTGCTGAGAAGAAACACCACCTTGCTGACAGAAGGGGCCAGATGGCTAGTTCACCACAGGTGAAGCAAGCTATCGGTGCCAAGGGACACTCAGAGCGCAAATGATCTGGATAGCCACAGATGAGACATAAACGTCCCATAACTATAACTGGTACGGATGACTCCTCTACACTTCTCAGCTCCAAGGCTCAACCCTGAGCTCTTCTAGTGTCTATGACACTCCCACCACGACCTCTATCTCTACTCGGTCTGGGAACGGATCCCTGAGTAGGCTGATGATCTGGGATTCTCTATTGTCCTTGTATCTGCTGTTGAGGGGTCTTTTGACCACCTCCCGTCATATTGGCAAAAGAAGAACCCTGTCGTGATACAACTCTACCTTGCCTACAAAAGGCAGCTTTATGACCTGGTCTACCACAGGTGAAGCAAATCACCGGCGGTTTTGGACAGTGTGGTTTTATCTGTCCAGGCTTCCCACAATTATAACAAGTTCTCTTCTCACCAGAAGTCCGTTTAGAACGGGGACTACTCAAACGTCCACAAGCCGGATTCTGCTTACCACTTGGAAGGCCTACCTCATCTTTCGCTAGTTCGACTCGTTGTTTCTTCTTTGATCAAGAAGCTTCAGTTGGTCCCACAAATGTTGGTAGATTCGGTGTAGGTCTAACCGCTATTACAGCCTCATATACTTGGCGCATATATTCTTGAAACTCGGATCTGCTCATGGAGACATGATCATTCTCTTCAAACTCGTTCTCTACCATAGGCAAAACAATAGCGGAAACTGGTCCTTGACTTGACGTTACCGGAGGAAGAGGGGGGTGTACCCCTACCTCGTCTCACTACAGATACTGCTCTAGTCTGAGCCATCTGTAGGATATACGAACCTAAGCTTACAAGGCTATATATATGCCATATGTATCGATATATATAATACATCCACGTAATCCATAATACACACACACACACACACACACACACACATATATATATATATATATATATATATATATATATATATATATATATATATATATATATATATATATATATATATACATATTTACGCTGTAGAGATCCATAGCAGAGGTGACAACTTCTCGTACATTCTATCCCAAAACCACACTTAAAACCAAAACCTTTGAAAACGTTAGATCCCATGTGGGCTCTGTTTATTTTACCTATCAAACCTCATTGCAGGTAGCAAGTGCCATTGTTGTCAACCTAATGCCCTGATACCAACTCTGTAACACCCCGATTCCGCGGGACTCGGGATGTCACATTGGGCTAGGATCTTACAATGGATCCTGACCCTAGCCTGACAACAAGTTCACTGGACCTTACGACATGACACTGACAAATATAAAAACAAATACATAAAACCGTATAAACTATATAACCAAAGATAAACAACAACATAGCCGAGTATGAAACGACATACTCACACAGGAGGGAAAACAAGACATCATCCTCACGCAGGAGGGAAAATATAAACAACCCCAAAACTAACCACCTAATGTACAAGAGTCCTCGGCCTGTCACCTTGTCAGATCACTCAGCAGCGCCTATCCTGCAAACATCTACAACACGGTATGAAACCGTTATCTAACCATACATATATAAGGTAATGCATAAGCACAAGCACAATCATGAAAGATAAACACATCAGCATGCTATCACACATTTACCCATTTTATCATCTTTATATATTGGTCATTCACTCAAATCGTATATATATATATAGATAGATGAAAGTATGTGACACGAGGACCGATACATCCCCGCCTCTGAGTGCAATGTCCAGCTGTACGAGTATCGGTCACATAATCCGTGTACCCTATGGGAGTGGATTGTGCCCATCCTGTAAACCTGTCTGGCCTGACATCAGAGAACCTCCCAGACTCCACGGCGGGATGAAAGGGAAAGGTTATCACAACCACGCAGTGGGGCAGTCAATAGAACATAGGTCGATAAAAACGACAACTCATGCTATCATAGCAAACAAATAAAGCACACACCACTCATGCAAACACCCAATATAAGGATGGTAGCTAAGTAAGTCCTACAGACTTACCTCAACCTCGTACTCAGCTCAACCACAACAACCTCCAATCCTCAGAGAGGGCACTGCCTAATAACAAGGCATAAAGAGATGTCACATCTCTTATCAAGCAAAGGGTCACACCTAGACCCAATAGGATCCATAGGGATCATATACATCCTATAACCTCGAATAGTATGCTAAACCTTAAAGCCACATCAGGGCATATATCCAACTCATTATATCATCATCAAACTAAAAATCCCATAATTACCAGAATAATGTAACGAGCATAATGAAATTTCCAATTATCCATTTTAATCAACTTAAGGTCAATTTATACTAACCCGTAATACGGAAAACGAATAAATTCATAACTTATTCGTTACTAACCTGATATACGATCCGGAAGAAGGTACGGACTCCTGGCGATACGGGGAGTAAGAGCACAATATGAAACCTTACGTTTGATGACTTGCGGTGGTCCGTCGGCGTTCTGATAGCGGTAAACGGAAGCTTTACCAAAAAGCTAAAAACGGAAAATAAATTGGTACCACGTTGAAGAGTACAAGATAAGGGACTCGTTGATACAAACGGATATGAAAATGGATCGAAGATGGACAAATTATGGAAGGTTGAAGATTGGTTAATACGTTCGCTCGGTTGTTCTCGCTTGTTCACTCTGTAAATGAAACCTTACAATTGAAGGAGATAGGATAAGTGGCAGCAGTCCTCACTACTCATTTATTACATATATAATTTATTATATATGAATGTGTAAGTGAAGAAGGCTGTAACCGCTTTTTCATTCCTCTGTAATTGCAATTCACAATTGCAATTGTAAATATATCCACAGCCGCATGTATATATATATATAAAGTTAATCCATATTATTTAATTAAAATGCTGTTATATTTTCCGGTCTCCAAACTTTATGAAATTGGAATATAAAATCCAGATTATTATCGGGATAATTAATCCATAACTATCTCGTAAAATGGGCATTCCTAAGCCACCTTTCTTAACCGCTAAGAATCGGGATAGCGACTCTTTTGTCTGTTTCGTCTTTCTATATTATTTCACATCTAGGACATATCCGATGTCCCGATCATTTCTCTCAACTGCAACTTTATTTATTCGAGCTCTCAAATGCTCCAAATAACACCGGAGGGTAAAAATAATTACCCGGGGGAAAAAGTAAAAATTTCCCCAAACGTCCAAAATTACGCTAGGAACATAACGGTGGGACTCATATTCATCACTTGCGAAATATTTCGCAAGTTATATGTCAATTACTATAAACGATTAAGTTAATCAAAATTAATTAGAATTCGGAAATCCTATCTATTACATATGGTCATCCTAGTCCGGTTTAGGTTATAAATGAAACATACATATGCCCACACACCACTGCAACCAACAATCAAACCCATATTGCTCGCTAAGTAAGTCCTAAGGATTTACCTGTCTCAAACGCAATCCATATCAAGTGGTCACAATTTCCCCTCGGGAAACGATCAGTGCTTGCATCAGCAAAGCACAATAAGTATCAAACGCAACCCAAGGTTAGGAGATTCCACCTCCTAGCCCCAAAACCAAATCCTATAGCCATCCTCAAACCATAACTCGAATCTAAACATCAATATATCACATCACATCTCACAAATGCCGAAGGCATTACCTCAACATACATCTCTTCATCTCAGCATACACATCACTAGCCTAACTGTAATCTGAAGCCAAGGTTAAAGGAAAGGAAAGGAAGAAGCATACCAATCTTGGTATGTCCTGGACATGCACTTGCGGAGGCAAGAAGACGCTGAGGCATAGCACACCGCATGGGCGATGACACTCGGCCGCAGGGGCGGCGACACTATCTAGCCGCAGGAGAGGCGGATCCAATCCGCGGGGCGGCTAACACAACAAAGGGCGATTCTCTACATCTCTTCACTCCACTCGTTCGATCTTTTCATTTCTTCTTCATACATACATACATACATACATACATACATACATACATACATACATACATACATACATACATACATACATACATACATACATACATACATACATACATACATACATACATACATACATACATACATACATACATACATACATACATACATACATACATACATACATACATACATACATACATACA
>BSUD01000008.1:80143058-80259943 GCA_033239045.1 Fagopyrum esculentum
TCCGCAGAAGGGTGATGACTTCCCGTACACAATCCCAAATCACTGTTGTACTCTTTTCAAAACCAAAATCCTTTGAAAAGTCAGATCCCTTTTGGGTTCTGTTTATTTATCTATTTGACCGTTATTGCAGATTACAAGTGCCATTGTTGTCAACCTAAGGCTCTGATACCAACTTTGTAACACACCAAATCCGCGGGACTCAGGGCGCTACTAGGCAAGGATCTCATAGTGGATCTTGACCCTAGTCTGACAACAAGTTCAGTGGATCTTACAACCTAATACAGATAGATTAAACCAAATACATCCAACCTGCAAATCATCTACAATACGGTATGAAACTGTTAGCTACCAGAAATGAATAAGAATAAAGCAGTAGCACATATAACACATCATCATATCATAACATGCAATGCAACACACACAACCCTTTATTATCTTTAATTAAGTTATACCATTACTAATTCATTCCTTGTGACATGCGGAGTAAACTCCCAACGCCTCTGTCCCCGTTTACCCTCAGGTTTGGAATTGGTGCCGATCACCACCACCTGGGGGACTGGTCGTAGAGAACCCCCTAGCTACCCATTTTGAGCTAGGCAAGTTATAACCTCCCGTTATCATACACTTTGGCCAATTAATAGGTATATATGATCATCCTAGTTCGATTTAGGTTATAAATGAAACATACATATGCCCACATACCACTACAACCAACACTCAAACCCATACTGCTCGCTAAGTAAGTCCCTAGGACTTACCTGTCTCAAACGTAATCCGTATCAAGTGGTCACAATTTCCCCTCGGGGAAACGACCAGTGCCTACATCAACAAAGCACAATAAGTATCAAACGCAACCCAAGGTTAGGAGCTTCCACCTCCTAACCCCATAACCAAACCCCATAGCCATCCTCAAACCATAACTCGAATCTAAACCTCAATATATCACATCACATCTCACAAATGCCTAAGGCATTACCTCAACATACATCTCATCATCTCAGCATACACATATCTAGCCTAGCTATAATCTAAAGCCAAGGCCAAAGGAAAGGAAAGTAAGAAGCATACCAATCTTGGTATGTCCTGGACACGCACTTGCTGAGGCAAGAAGATGCTGGGGCGTAGCACACCGTAGGGGCAGTGACACTCGTCCGCAAGGGCGGCGGCTCCAATCCGCGGGGCAGCTAACACAGTAGAGGGCGATTCTCTACTTCTCTTCACTCCACTCGTTCGATCTCTTCACTTTTTCGTCATCCATCAACAATCAACATATACATACATACATATATGTGTTAACAATTGTCTAGGAAAGGTACACAAGATCAAATTGTTGGAATTCCTAACCTAAGGAAGAAGAATGAAGAAAGAATGAAGAAGGAAAGGAGAAGGAAGAGAAAGAACTCACCACTGCAGTTCTAAACGGAACTACCTCACGTCAGGCTATCCACAACACACCACAACACACCACAACACAACCATCATCATTCTCAGCCCAAATCAATCACACACACAAGTTCTCACAAGCCTTCTCTTGCAAAAACTCCAAGGAAACTTCAAAGAAGAAGAAAGAGGAAGAAGAACGTGAGGAAGAAAAGGTACAAAGCTGGAGAAGCAAACCTTCATTCAGAGGAGAAAGAGGAAGCTTATAAAGGAAGAAAAGGCATAAAGCACGGGTCAGCGAGGTCAAGGAAAGCGGTTGAGGCCGCCATAGCCGCAGGGGCGGGTCCTCAGTTCCGCTGGGGTGGCTAGCCGCACCTGCGGCCAAGTCATGGTGCAGGGGTGGGTGTCCTAAGAAAACTAAGGCTCTTACAAAACTAAGGGATTTTGTGTGTAAATAAGCAACCTCATATGCTTCACTCACGTCAAAATACCCTTCGTCATCGTTCTCAAGTACACCGTATTCACTTGCTTCATGTGTGTCGTATGATCTCTTCTCTTCTTCATATGTTGGTTCTCTCATGGAAGTATATTAGGAATTTGAGCCACAAACTTTCAGCGAGTCGGTTGCCCATAAGACTTGGCAGGTTGCAATGATTACTAAATTTTAAGCTCTTCGCTATAATGGCACTTGGGATCTTGTTCATTTATTTGCAAACATATCTACAATAGGATGCAAGTGGGATTAAAAAGTTAAGTTCTAGTCCATTGGAAAGGCAGAGCGATATAAGGTACGCCTAGTCGTGTTGGGCAATCGGAAAAAGAAATGACTCGATTATCACGACATGTTTGCACCGGTCAAAAAACTCGTAAGTGTAAAATCTTTTTTTTGTAGTCGTAGTCACTCGATCATGGGAGTTACACGAGATGGACATCCATAACACATTTTTATGTGGCGACATAGACAAGGAAGTTTATATGCACCCATTGCTAGGTTTTTTCTCTTCCGACTCTTGTTTAGTTTGTCATCTACAAAAGTCTTTGTACGACCTAAAGAAAGCACCCCACAATTGGCTATGGGATCTTACTCAAGCTTTGCTCATATATGATTTTATTTCTTCGAAAGCATATTAGTCCTTATTTACATACACAAATCCGGTATCACTCTTTGAGTTATGATTTACTTAGATGATTTAGTGATTAACAAGAATAATTCATGCACCATTAGCCACTTCAAATCCTATATGCATCGGTTGCTTTCATATGAAAGATTTGGGGCCTTAGATTCTTTCTCTGAATAGAGATCGTGCGGATGACGGATGGTTTATTATTCAATTAGAGACAATATACACTAGAGTCTCACATCATCCATATTTCATAAAGTTAATCGATTAACTAGCATATCTCCTGACTAAATCATTTGGGTAAACTCATTTCACATTTCTACTATCCAAACTTAGAGTCTCACACCATCCGCCTCTAGCTTACAAGGATATGATGAGATAGGATCTTACTAATAATATAGGATATTATTGTTAACCAAGTTTTGGTTAATATGATCAAGTCTTTTAGTTATCATCTGGTTTTACATTAATCTCCAATTACCGATATGAAGCATAGTTTTATATAGTGGTTAATTCAAGTTTGATTGGGGTTCACTCTTGTATGTGAACCGGGATGAAGATTCCAAGGCAGTTAGTCGATGCCACAATATTGTATTGACATACCATCATTGTCTTTATCTTTTCTTGATTCAACTTGTTCATGTGAAAGTCTTATGTGACAAGTTCATACCCGACTAGAAACGTGAGGATGCCATTTTGTGTACATAGAATCATATACTATTTGTTCCTTCTACTCTTTATACTCTTGGTCTTCCCTTTCCTCAACACATAAACAAAGCTAATACATAGGTGAAGTTTGCAAACTTTCTTGAAATGTAAAACAACTCTATATAAACATTCCATTCACCAACACCCACAAGAAAATCCCAAATTTTATAAGATTCGTGAAGGAGTTCCTTTCCAACAAGGTAAAAATAAAGAAATGTGCAATATTGAAGTACCTACAAGAGTGCAACTCTATATGACAAATCGTTCTATAGCTAACTCTGTAGATATTCGGGCGTCCATTTATGAATATTGTTGGAGCTATCATCAATGTCAAGCAAGGAATCTTGATATTTGAAATTAGGGAGAGAAAGGTTTAGATTAATGATAATATAAGTATCAAATACCCTTCTTTTCTATTCATGGAATGCAACAAGATTGATGTTGAGGAAAAAATTATCAAAGAGTTTCTAATAGTTGTACACGTCAGTCATCAACCTTATATAACAATGATGAAGATTTTGAGATCTCCATATGAGCCCTTGAACCGTAAAAGTGATTGGTTGAAACACTTCCTACTCATCTCGTAGTAATTGACTCAATAATTATAAGCCGATGACTCGATCATCGTAACTCATCGATTCGATCTAAAACATGTGTTTACCACTTATGTTTTGTCTATTGTAGGATCGACGTGGACCAAAAAGTGATGATCGACGTGAATATTAAGTTTATGTATATAGTTTATCCCCTTTCCTATAGATAAAGATTGTAACATCATAATTTATACCTTTTTCTTTTGTATTTTATAGCTCTTCATTATATATGTAACCTTACCATTGTGAATAAAATAGATTTTGAGTTTCAATCTATTCTTTCATGGTATCAGTCAAACGACGTTACTCTCTTTTGATTACTCAATCTCTCTCAAACACACTTATTCGTAGCACCATCAACAACTCTAGCCATCACCGATCCCTTCTACCTTCACCCCTAAGATCATATGGGTCTCAACATTTGCCCGTTTATCCTCAATAGTAACAACCACCGGGATTGGCAACACAACATGCTAAATTCTCAACGTGTCAAACGCAAACATGGATTTTATTGATGGATCTATTGTTAAGCTTGAATGTAACACCCCAAATTCTCAGAATTTGGGGAGTCACGGGTTAGGACCTCACAATGGGTCCCGACCCTAATTTGACAACGCCTTCTCTAGATCTTAAACAAGACACAAATAAGAAAATCGAAATTCATAAAACGATGGTTTAATGCCATGAATGAAACAACATACTACTAACATCCAACAACGTACTTAAGACCAAAGCGTCCAACGATGACTTGAATTATATACCTTTATAATCATGCATATTGTAGAGGTTTACCTCAGTTTACCTTGCATTTAGAGAGAATTGTATACCTTTCAGACTTATTTCATCTATATTCCGAAGATAGAGGTCTACATGAGTTATGGTTGAATTGTAGGTAAATCCGGTGGATTAGGAAGCAAAAGTGGAGCAATGAGCATCTAAGGTTATTAAGGAAGCTTAAGGAGTCTTAGAGGAGTCACAAAGAACAAAGGAGTTGTGTAAAAGAGTCACAAAAGGAGGAAGGAAACAAGCCAAGAGACGAGCATTCTCTGTTGAAGAAAGTCGTGCCAATTACTATAAAAATCGGACGATTTTTGTACATAAAAATCGAACGGTTTCCTTCATTAATTCAGCAGCACGATTTTCTACAGCTTTCGGCCAAAGAAATATCATGACCCAAAGCCCATCACTTGTGGGCTTGAGACGTGTTTTGCCAAGTGGCCCATTAGCAAGAAACTATACATTGGAACCCTAGGAACGAAAATCGGGACTCCGGAGCGGGAAATATTTACACAATTTGGAGAGATTGAAGATTCTTGGAAGAAGATTGAAGGGAAGTGCCAAGAAGCCAATCTATACCATTAGTGTGAGATCCTTTGTTTCCCTTTCCGATTCTTGTGGTTTGTGAACACATTACTGAGTGTTTTGAGAGATACTTTGATTGGATTTGAGATTTGTTTACAGATTCGGAGATTATTAATTTTTTATTCAAATTTCGGGTTTATTTGATTTTATTCATTCAATCTTTATTTTGATTTGATTTTGAAAATGGTTGGCTAAAAACCTTGTGATTTTAGGGAGAATAGTTGATGATTGGGGCATGATGATAGACTGAACTCATTTAACCATTTGTACCCTAAGAGTTGAGATTTAGACTTTGCGACAACAGGAAAATCGTCCCGTTCTTGGGAAAAATCGGACGATTTATCTATGAACAGGTCGATTTATTCCCCTGACGATCTTTAATTGATTTATTCATTAACCAAAGTTAATCCTTGCCTAAGTCTCAACCTTGTTTAACCTTTTTAACCTCTATTTAAGTGTGTGAAGAGACTTCATCATTGATTCTACACTTAATAGATTAAGATTACAAGATTTCGGTAATAGAGAGACTCAACATCCTTTATTAAGGTTTAAGTGTGCTTTCTATCTTTACCTTGGAGAGTCACATCCTGGGGTTTTGGGTAGTTAGTTTGAGTGTAATTCTTGCCTTTAGATCTTTCTATATTGTAGCCTCAACAACCCTTATAGAGAGAACCTTTGGATTAGACAAATAGGTTTTGGAACTTCACCGTACGATACCTACCTTTGAAACACATAACCTTGGCAACATCAACTTTGTCCTTTGATCTTTAGAAGTGTCTTGAATTGAAAGCCGCAGTCGGATACTTGAATCCGTGGAATCATTTGTCTCTTTATTAATCACAAAAGCTTTTGCACTTTGTCAGATAATTGAAATCGATTTTATTCTCACCGAATCCCTGAGTTCGATTCTGGAATTTCTTGTCTTACTATAGCTGATCCGTACACTGCGGGTTCGCTTTTGCTTAAGTTCTAAATATAAATTTAAGACTTTGACGCACACACTTTTGAGCAAACAAGTTTTTGGCGCCGTTGCCGGGGGTTTGGTCTAGACCAAATTTCGGTTCTCGGTTGTCGTGCTTGGGAGCTTTGCTCTTGTTATTTGATATCTCTTTTTGAGTGATTTTTGCAGATTCTTTAGGTATATGCAAAAGACTAGATCTACAAAAAGATCTAGTTCCTTTTGATCCCGAATTGGAGAAAACTTTGAGAAGAAAGTTGAAAGAGAAAAAGATGGCTGAAAACAACGAGAGAAACATCCAAGCGGAGTTGGATGAAGCTCAACTTCAACTCAAGTTGAGTGAGAAAGCTCGTATAGATGAATTACAGCGTCATCAATTCCAAATAGATGAGCTCAAGGCTATGATGCTAGACATGAAGTTGGTGATCCATCCCGTTCGTAACAACCCTAGACCACCGGTTGTTCCTCGCATTCCCGCTGGAGATGTGAGAGTTTCTCATGAAGGGGATGAACCACACACTCTTTGAAAAAGGATGGATCCAATTCAGCAACCGCGCCGTCTATGTGTGAATTTCGGAGCTGAAGATATCCAGGAATTCAGTTTTAGCCCGCAAGTTATCACCATGGTTCGCCAAAGCCAATTTGGTGGAATGAGTGTTGAATCTCCACACCAACATTTGCAGAATTTCGAGATTCTCATGGAGACATTGAAGCTGAAGAGGGCTACCAACAACAACTACAAGATCAAACTGTTCTTTTTCTCTTTGAAGGACAAGGCTTTTTCTTGGTATCAAGCTCCTCCAGCTGGAAGGCTTAACACATGGGAGAATTTATCTTCGGAGTTCCTCACCAAGTTCTTTCTTCCATCCAAGACGGCGGAGTTGAGAGTTAAGATTAATGCATTTTCTATGAAACCTAACGAAAGTTTGTTTCAATCTTGGGAAAGGTTTCAGGATCTCTTATTGGATTGCCCACACCATGGCATTTCAAAGATGGAATTATTGGAGATCTACTACAAGGGGTTGAATGTGGAAAACAATTTAATCTCCAATCTATTTCTTATGGTACATTTATGGACATGAGAGAAGATGACACTTAGGACTTCATTGAGAAGCAAGCCCAAGTGATTGAGAAGTATTCCCATCGAAAGGTGGATCCTAATAGCCGGAATCAAGGAGATCCGGGAGCTAAGCTAACACAAGCTGCACAAACTCAAATATTCTCCCTCAACACCGAAATCATGGAGTTGAAGGAAATCATTAGAGTTGGCCTTCAAAAGCCGAAGGAGCAAGATGTTGGCTACTTAGGAAACAAAAACAACAATCAAGGGAATAGGAACAATAACCGGAACAACAATTGGAACAACAATTGGAATAACAACAACAACAACAGGAATTCCAACAACAATTGGCGGTCCGACCAACAAAAATCCGATAATCCCTATTCAAATTCTGGAAATTCACAAACACCAGCTTCTTCTTCTTCTTCTACTCCTTTGAAAAGCCAGGGACAAGCATCAAATGACTCAAACAAGACGGAGAAGGAGAAGCCCGATCCCATGTTGGAGACAATCTTAGAAAGCTACAAGGTTTGGAGAGCTACATAGCTTCGGTTTATAAAGCACATAAAGCTTTAGAAAACCAAGTATTCAACAAGGCCGGAGAAGTTCCTAGAGATCAAGGGAAGCTTCCCGGAAAGACGGAGGATAACCCAAAGGGAAGGGTGATGGCGATTACTACTAGAAGTGGTGTAACAACCACCGATCCACAACCCAAAGTAGTTGAGACCTCCGCTGAAAAAGGAAAGGAAAAGGAAAAAGAGAAGGAAGATGTCTTTGTTTCTCCTCCCGCTTATAAACCACCTCTACCTTTTCCTCAATCTAGAGCGAGAGCGCGTCTAGATAAACACTTCGGTAAGTTTATTGATCTTATGAGTAAGCTGCATATTAATATACCTTTTATGGATGCAATTTTAGGTATGCCAGCTTGTGGGAAGTTCCTAAAGGAGATCCTCTCTAACAAGAGGAAATTAGAAGATATTGGTGAAGTCAAGATGAGCACGGAGTCATCCGAACTCATCAAGACCATGACGGAGAACATGCCACCTAAGCTGCGTGATCCAGGATCGTTTTGCATACCCATCACCCTAGGAGAGGTCACTTACGATGCACTTTGCGACCTTTGAGCAAGCGTGAGCATCATACCACTTGCTTTATGCAAGGCGGTTGGTATAGGAGAACCTTGACCGGTGAAGATGACACTTTACATGGCCGATCGGTCCATAACCAGGCCTGTTGGGATAACAGAAGACATTCCCGTGAAACTCAGTAAATTTTACATCCCTATAGATTTTGTCGTTCTTGACATCCCTGCAGATTATCCAGCTCCCATCATTCTTGGGAGACCATTCCTTGCAACTTCCGGATTCATGGTAGATTGCAAGAATTAACAACTATCCTTCAATATAGGGGAAGAGAAAGTGGAATTTGTACTCTCCTCTTTAATCAAAGAGCCAGCTTTGAGAGAAGATGTTTTTAACATTTTTGATGAAGAAGAGTCTAGAGAAGTGGTGAGTTCAATCTTGATGAAAGATCCACTTCAAAAGGTTCTTAGTATGAGTATCATGAAGGAAGGAGTGGAGCATGATTGTGATGATGAAGTAAAAGCATTGAAAGATGTAGAGGAAGAGCCAGGGGCAGGATTTGAAGAGCTGGAAATAACCCGGAATTAGTGAAAAAAATTGACCTACACAAAGAAAATCACACGATTTCTGAAGAGGTAAGTCGATTTTTGACAACAGGGAGAAAAATCGCCCCAAAAATCGGACGATTTTATACAGAGGGGGTCGATTTATCGGTGAATTCTCAGGTTTCTATGAACTTGACTACAATTGTTCTTAACTCTAATAGCTCACTTCCCTCACCTTCAGAGGCTTCCCTCATGACATTAGATGATCATGAATCATCAATCAAGGCACCTCCTTCATTGGAATTGAAACCACTCCCTACACACTTAAGGTATGCATTCCTTGGGCCTAACTCTACATATCCTGTTATAATTAGTACAAATCTGAATGATGAGAAACTTGAGAAGCTTATGAATGTTCTAAGACAACATAAGAAAGCAATAGTCTATACTTTTGATGACTTGGTAGGCATTAAACCTTCCCTATGTATGCATAAAATCTTAATGGAAGAGGATTAGAAACCTTCACGTCAACCTCAAAGACGGTTAAATCCGATCATGAAAGAGGTTGTGAAGAAAAAAATCCTTAAGCTACTTGATGCAGGTATCATCTTCCCTATCTCCGATAGCAAGTGGGTGAGTCCCGTGCAGGTGGTACCAAAGAAAGGAGGCATTACCATTGTTGCAAATAAGAACAACGAGCTTATTTCCACAAGGACAGTTATGGGATGGAGAATGTGCATTGACTACCGTAAATTGAATGTGGCCAGCAGGAAGGACCATTTTCCCCTTCCTTTTATTGATCAAATGTTGGAAAGGTTAGCCCAACACTCTTACTTTTGTTATCTAGATGGATATAGCGGTTTCTTTCAGATTCCTATTCACCCGGATGATCAAGAGAAGACTACTTTCACATGCCCTTGGGGTACGTTTGCATATAGAAGGATGCCATTTGGCTTATGCAACGCTCCAGCCACCTTTCAAAGGTGTATGATGGCAATCTTTTCGGAGTATGTAGAGAACATCATGGAAGTATTCATGGACGACTTTTCAATATATGGTTCTTCCTTTGATAACTGTCTCTCTAACCTTTCCCTAGTCCTTAAGAGATGTGAAGACACTAAATTAGTTTTAAATTGGGAGAAGTGTCATTTTGTGGTCACCGAAGGAATTGTGTTAGGTCATTTAATTTCGAATAGAGGAATAGAGGTTGATAGAGCCAAGATTGAAACTATAGAGAAACTACCTCCTCCATCCTCGGTGAAAGGAGTTAGAAGCTTTTTAGGACATGCAGGCTTCTATAGGAGATTCATAAAAGATTTTTCTAAGATTTTAAAACCGTGAACTAATCTTTTGATAAAGGACATAACTTTCGAGTTTTCGAAAGAATGTTTAGATGCTTTTTGCAGGATTAAAGAAGCTTTGATTTCATCACCCATCATCCAACCACCCGATTGGACTCTTCCTTTCGAGATCATGTGCGACGCGAGTGACGTCGCTATAGGAGCTGTACTTGGACAGAAGAAAGATTGTCGTACACACGCCATCTACTATGCTAGCAAGACGCTAGACGAAGCTCAATAAAATTATGATACTACGGAGAAAGAGCTTCTAGCCGTAGTTTATGCTTTTGAGAAATTTTGTTCCTATCTTGTAGGTGCGAAAGTGATAGTCTACACGGATCATTCAGCAATTCGTTACTTGTTCACAAAGAAGGATGTGAAGCCTAGGCTTCTAAGATGGATCCTACTCTTGCAAGAGTTCGATCTAGAGATCCGTGACTAGAAGGGCTCGGAAAATTCAGTTGCTGACCACCTTACTCGTCTTCCACACCTCACCAATGAAGCGGATGAGCTCCCTATCAACGACTCATTTTCTGACGAACAGCTCCACGAGATTGAAGAATGTCTTCAACAAATCTCGAAAGGTAATGACCCATGGTTTGCTGACATTGTAAATTACCTTGTTTGTTAGGAAATTCTTCCCGGACTTTCGTATGCTCAAAGAAAGAAATTCTTTAAAGACGTCCGGCATTTATATTGGAACGAACCTCTTCTCTTCAAGAGAGGTCCCGATGGCATATATAGGAGATGCATTCCGGCAGATGAGGTGGAAAGTGTCATCTGCCATTACCATTATTTACCTTGTGGAGGACATGCTAGTTCCCACAAGACATGTGCTAAGGTACTCCGATCCGGTTTCTTTTGGCCTACCTTATTTAAAGATGTACAGAAATATGTTGTTGTTGCTTGTGATGCTTGTCAAAGGACATGTAATATTTCAAGGAGGAATGAGATGCCCCTCAACAAGATACAAGAAGTAGAGATATTCGATGTATGGGGAATGGACTTTATGGGACCATTCTCATCCTCTTGTGGAAACCAATACATACTTCTAGCCGTAGACTATGTCTCAAGATGGGTAGAAGCAATCGCTTCTCCTACTAATGATGCAATGGTTGTGGTGAAGTTCTTTAATAGAACGATCTTCTCAAGGTTCGGGACTCCGTGAACCATCATTAGTGATGGAGGAACGTACTTCACAGCCCGTCGGTTTGAGACTCTATTGGCTAAGTATGGGGTGACCCATAAGATAGCCACACCATACCATCCGCAAACCAGAAGACAAGTTGAGATATCCAATAGAGAGATTAAGGGAATTCTAGAGAAGACTGTCTCTAGAACACGAAAAGATTGGTCAATGAAGCTAGATGATGCGTTATGGGCGTATAGGACCGCATTTAAGACACCTATAGGTACAACTCCATATAACCTTGTTTATGGAAAATCTTGTCATCTTCCTGTAGAGCTAGAACATAAAGCATATTGGTCCGTCAAGTGGCTCAACTTCAACATGAAATAAGCCGGAGAGAAGCGGCTATTGGACATCAACGAGCTAGAAGAGATCCGGCTGACTGCGTATGAGAATGCAAAGATTTACAAGGAAAGAACGAAGCGGTGACATGATAAGCATATCATTCCAAAGGACTTGAAGGAGGGAGATCCAGTTCTTCTATTCAACTCAAGGCTTCGCCTCTTCCCAAGTAAGCTTAAATCCCGTTGGACAGGACCTTATGTAATTAAACGTGTTTTTCCCCATGGTGCAGTTGAAGTATGGGGTGAACAAAGCGGGAGCTTCAAGGTCAATGGCCAACGGTTGAAGAAGTACATACCGGAAGTTCCGGTTGAGAAGATAGCTCTTATCCTCCTCCATTGAACATCAAACAAACAACGTCCAGCTAAAGACGATAAGTCAAGCGCTTCTTGGGAGGCAACCCATGGTAGTATAGTTCTTTTCTTTTATTTTCATCTTAGAGTAGTCTAGTTTAGTTGTTTTCTTTCTTTAGTTTTGTTTTTGTTTGTTCCTCGATGCACTTTTAGTTTGTTTGTGTCAAAAATCGCAGGAATTAGGTCCAACTTTGGGAAATCAATGAAGAAAGGGGACACAAAATCGTTCAAATGCAATCTTCAAAGAAAAGAAGGAAGGAAATCGCCTTACACAAAATAAATCGAACGATTTAGGAACAGAGCAAGAATATTTTTGGCAACAGGGGGAAAAATCGTCCCAAAAATCGACCCTCCCATAAAAAATCGTCCGGTTTTTGTACTTGAGCTGAGAAAGTGAAGAAAAATCGGGCCGACAAATAAATCGACCCAATAAATCGTCCGATTTTCTTTGCAAAACCTCCGGCCTATATAAAGATTTCTCCACTCGATTCTTTCATTCCACACTTCTCCATTCTCGATTTCCCTTCGTCCCAAAGAGCCGGAAATCGCCTACCCTCCCATCTCCCCATTTGTTAATCGTTTTGAATGATTCTTGAGCCTAAACTAAAGTAGTTTCGACAAGGAACAAGGATCTATCAACAACAAGCTTGGCAAACTGCTCACTCGTCCGGAATTCAGGTTTTTGAATTCTAAACCTAAGTTTTTTGCTCGATTTCGATTATTGCTTTGAAGTTGTTGTATTGTTGAAATTGATTGAGGGATATGCTTAGAAATACCTCTAGGAGGTGATAGTTTGATCAAAGCTTTACAGAATTGTGAATTGTGTTGAAATCGGAGAAAAAATCAACCCTCCCAGGAAAATCGGACGATTTTTAGGAAGAACAGGGCAATTTTCTCTAGTAGAATGGAGACTTTGAAAAGAATCACTAGGAATGCGGGGAAGAAGAAGGGATCTTCTTCCAAAGCCCCTTCCCCACCACCACCACCACTACCCTCCCAAGCTAAACCAAAACTCCCTCCTCCCCTTTCCAAGCATAAGAAGAGATACGAACGTCTCTTAGACCGTCCCTTTACCCCTCCTCGATACATTGTCCTAGATGACTTAGATGCTTTGTTTGTTCGAGAGGATGTGAATATGATGCTAGATAGAGTGGGACTGAGTCAGTTTGCTCCGATTAGAGAGGATTCCTACACCGAGATTACGCTAGAATTCTTAAGTACATTCGAGCATGACCCTAGAGAGAGGATGGTCTCTTTCCGTCTCATGAACCAAAACCATGCTATGTCCATTGATGATTTAAGAGACTTATTTGGTTTTCCCTATTCTTCCGCAGGCACATTCGCAAGAGGGGTGAGTGCTAGTGCCTTTTGGGAAACCATTTCAGTTGGAGAGTATGGAGGAGATAAGTGGAGACCCGGGAATTCCAAAGAGACAAGTATGTACAACCTTTCCTTTAAGGTAGTTCATAGGATTCTTAGTGAGAGTTTGTTTGCATGGACGGAGACTCCACAAAATCTCAAGGCCAATGAGCTCTTCCTTCTATATTGTATGCCTAGTATTACCATTCCCAACATCACCTCCATGCTTGATGACTATCTTGGAAAGATAGCCAACAAGGCGAAGGGTGACCTATGTGCTAGAGGCCTTGTCACTTACGCGGCGAAGGCATTTGAGCTAGACTTTTCGGATTGCACTTTAGCTGAGAGTGCCTAGCCTCTAGGTTCACAGAGATTGGTAGCGAGACAGGTTTTTATTCCTCGAGGTAGAGGAACTCTTCATATGCCCATGTCGTGGGCAAAGGACCCTTCAAAGAAACCGTCTGAGATAGTATGGAAGTCCGAATACACTATTCGGAATAAGAGGAATTGGAAGGAGACATTTGTACTTATGCTTGAGGAGGTAGCTCCTCCTTCTGGTTATTATGATGATACATGTGACACTGAGGACGACTGACCATGAGGATGGAGCGTACCAGGGGAACATGCTGGAGTTCGAGAGTGACACCTATAGTGGACATGCCATGGATACCATGGATAACGATACTCATGGTGCTGAACCTAGCCGGACTAGTCGAGGTACCGAGGAGACGGAGGATGAGATGCAGTCACCCCGTCATTCTTTTGCACATACTCCTAGCCACGGTCGAGGACGTGGACGCGGACATAGACTCCCCTGACACTTTGGAGACTTGATTTCTAGCTTCCTGGGTCTACGTATCGACTACTAGGGTCTTCGCTCAGATTATCAGGCCCTCCACACCGACTACAACGCCCTAAACACTCAGTTCACGGCGTACCGTCAGGAGACAGATGCTAGACACTCCTCCTACGATGGCAAGATGAGGGACATGTACTATCATCAGTTTGACCACTTCTATGATCCCAGCGCACCGAGATATCCATATCCACCACCACCACCGCCACCGAATGAGGATTGAGTTTCCACTCCATTTTAAATTGTAAGTATTTTTATCCATCTTATGCTTGATTTTTCACATTGGGGACAATGTGAAGGTTAAGTATGGGTGGGGGTACTTACAATCTCTTTTACCTTCTTTTTCTCACTTTATGTACTTTGTGTTGCACTTGACGAATTGGCTTGTAATAACTCTTGCACTACTTGCTTTCCACTATGAAATTCGCATTTGCATGCTTTCATTCAAAATTTATGAGTTTTTCAAAAAATTTTGTGCTTCTTATGATGGAAATGACCTCTATGATGAGAATTGTGATGTGAAAAGGCAAAACGATGACATAGTTATGTTAAGATATTAATTATAGCATGAATGAACTTGTTTTTCTTACTTGAATGCATGAATAGTTCATATGATCTTGATGGCTTGATAAGAGAATGAAATAATGATCGAAGCTATATTATAAGTTCTTTTGCATCATATAGGAATGACCAAGGCAATTCACTTCTTTTCTATATCATATCTTGTTCATGCTAGCTCCTCAATGAAACATTTGACCTCCTTTTTACCATCCGGGAATTAGGATAAGTAATTGCAAAAGGCATGCTTGATGTGGGAGGGCCTATATAAATGTGTTAAGTGAAAGTTTAGCAAATTATAGGGTTGGGGACGTTGAACATGAGGATGAGTAACTCGGCACCATTCACATAGCCGGGTGTTTGTGTCTTGCCAAATTCCGATTGAACGACAAGTCCTAACGGGATATTGTTCGCTCAAAATGGTGTGTGCAAGCTTTAAAGTTATAAACCAAGAAGTATGCTTAACACAAGGATGCGAACCCGCAGTGTACAGATCAATTGTAATAAAAAGGCAAGAATTCCAGGGGTCGATCTCAGGGACTTAGGTGAAACAAAGCAAGAATAGGTTGTCAAGTAACTAATAACCACAAAAGCAATTAAAGTAATCAAAGATGATAATAAGGTCAAATAAGGGGAAATGCGGATTCTAGGGATTAAAGCATCTAGTTGTGGTTCTGACTCAAGATTTCAAAGGATAACGCGGACAAAGCTGAGGTTTTGCAAAGGGAAGGTGTTTCTAAGATGGAAATAGATTACCGGGTAAATCTCACTACTCACTATCCCAAACCAAAGCTTCTATTACTGGGTAAGTCTCAAGGTACTAAGGAAAGGAATTATAATCTCAAACCAACACACCACATAAGGGAACAGAATCAACCTTTACCGGGTAAGTCTCAAGCTAAATCACAAAGATGGAATGAAGGCACACTCAAACCCCAATAAAGGATAAACCTTTATTACCTACTCTTATGATCATGGGTAAGCAAACAAAGGAATCACCGGGTAAGTCTCATCCTAGGCTTGCATTGAACCAGGAAAGGTGTAATAAGAATAGGATTTGGCAAACTAGAACACTTAACTCTTAGTTTCGGATCAGAAAAGGTCACCTAGTTCAGTCAAGTCCCACCCCGGCCGAGATGTTCATCGAGTGAGCGAGGTACTCTAGGGTTAAGGTTAAAGACTCGAGCTTTCAGGGTCCTTCTGGGATTAAGATTATTCTATCATCGTCTTTCCCACAACTTCTAATCAATCACCCTAGAATCGCATAAAAAGCTTCGCCAATCATCATCATAAAGAAATAATCAAATATATGGTGAAGGAATGAATATTCGAACAAGTAAACCTTAAGAAAAAGGCCTCAATAACTGAATCGAATAAAAAACAAATCAGTGTTCCTTAAATCACAAGTCGAACAAGACAACAAACCAAAAGGGAATCTAAGAAAGTCTTACAAACTCCCTCTAAAGCTAACTCCAAACTATGAATCCTTCCTTGATTGATCTTCAATCCTTCAATCATTCCTTCAAGCTTCCAGAAAATCTCCTAACTATTGTGTGTAGAATATGGTGTAGCGGATGTTGTTGAATTGTGAAAATCCAACCCTTTATATAGGAGAATTATCTTCCAAAGATAATACTATCTTAAAAAGATAATTTCCTATAAAATATATCCATATCTCTAAAATAGATCTCTCAAAAATAAGATCTTCCTTCCAGAAATTCAGCCTAAAAATATAAGATATCTTCTTTCCATAATTAAAAGATCTCAGCCAAAAATATGGATCTCGTCGGCGGCAGGGTGTTCGCCTCAGTCGGGACGCTCCTTAAGATCACCTCGATCGAGGTGATACTGTAGCTGACCAAGGTGAGTCTCAACTGAATGTGAAATCTCTCAAATTTGGTCCAAAGTAAATCTTCTTCCTTAATTCTTTGCTTCCTAAGTTCTCTTTTAAGCTCCAGAATGTAGCTCCAATGACTCCTTAGCTCCATTTTAGTCCAAAATGTGCCGTTTTACCTACGATTACAATGAAACTTGGTGTAGACCTCGATTCCCATAAAGGTAGATGAAACAACAATATAATTACATAATATACATCCATACATGCAGATTATTGAAGATAAAACGTCTAAACAAGTCCCAATATATAGACTATAATACATGCTATCAAAATACCCCATACTTGTCCCTTGCTTGTTCCCAAGCAAGTTCCAAATCTTAAGTACAAGATAAAATGGATTATAGGTCATAAAGATCAATGAAAAGTATTTCAAAACATTTATGGTGGTGTGCTCCACTCATAGATCACTCTAAGAGAATGCTTCATGGCAAATAAAATCAAGATATGATCCAAACATTTTATAAATATAAGAAAGTTGTTTATCTTTGCATAAAATGATAGAATGCATAATAAATCATATTTATCGAAATTAATCTTGTATAAACCAGTTAAACCACCAAGTCAATCAACAAGCTTGAGGTCTCAAGGGCTTCCAAAAGAGGTCAAGAAACGTGTCAGGGTGGGATGTATATAGGGAATGTGGTGCTAGAATCTGGAAAAGGATCTTACTTCACTTCCTTTGAAACTCAACATCTTCCACCAATAAGCTTTGCTTATTTTACTGTTACTTTTTTGGGATGCATGGACAGAGGTGCACAATAACCGAAGCCTAGGAGATCAGCAATCATCAATTTCTCGAGATGCCTCAAACCCTTGATGCACATACCATGACCCGTTAGGGATATCGCTCAATCCGACTTTCGCAAGACACAAACACCCGATTATGTGAATGGTGCTGAGTTACTCATCATCATGATTGACTTCCCTAAACCTATTTGTTTCTTTCTAAAACTTCCAGCCAACATCTCAACTTTACTTTCACTTGCTTTTCTTCGCTTGCTTCCAAATTCCTGGATAGGTAAAGGGAGGCAAATATGTATATGAGGGGATAAGGATGATCAAGAAGAAGAAGAGAAGATAATGAATTGCCTTAATCATCCCAGGAAGAATGTGATAGAACTCATCACGTGGTGTCAACCTTCAAATTCAACATAATTTTGATAAAAAAAAACAAAGTATTAAACATGCCAAAATTTCAAATAAAGCATTTTGCAACTTAAAGATATCATAAAACCTTTCAAGCATATAAAGATTTCAAAAACAATATGCAAACAAAATCATTACTGAGGTCCTATACAGAAAAGAAGCACAAAACATTTTGAAAAATCTCTCAGTTAAACCGCCTCGGTCGAGGTGTTCTAAGTCATCCGAGGTGCTTTACCTTGTTTGGTCAAAATCATCCCGGTCGAGGTCATAAATTTTTTTTTTCTTAACCAGTTTTTGACGTTTTCCTCAAACAAAAACCCTATATGCATGCATATAATCTCAAATAAACACATAGAGTATAAATCAAATCATAAATATCCAAGATAACCCACAGTGTGCTGAAACTGGATCTCCATCATCCTTTGTTGGTAGTGTTGGCTCTCTTTATACTCCATCATCTCCAATGTCAAGGCTGCGTAAGAGTCGATCATCTGGTCCGTCAGCTCATCAATCCGTCGGTGAGCTACTGGATCGCTCTGTCTACGGACTCTACGCCGGGCAGGTCGTGATGGTGCAGCCGCCTCCTCCTTTGTCGCCTCATCATCCAGGTCGACAATCGGCACACTAGGACCAGCGGTATCTGTAGCAGTCTCCATGGCAGCTCCGCCATCATCATACTCCTCCTCCTCCACAGCTGGTGCAGCATCTCTCGCATCCTCTATATAGGGCAGCCATGCAGAAAACCAGTATTGCGGATCGAAAACTGTGAACTGGGCTGACCATTGGATACCCTGAGGGGCAATCTCCTCCCAAGGCATAGCTACGTAGGGTGTAGTGAGGCCACGAGGAACCAATATCCTCCTCGTGATGATCTCCTAAAGTCCAAGCGGCTTCACAGCCGCCACCAATGTACAAGCACTCAAATCTAGACCCATAACTGTAGCGATATGGGTCACCAGCCCTCCACAGTAAATATCTCCCTTTGCCTTGCCCTTGATCCGGTGCAGATCCTCAGCCAGCATGCCTCCAAAGTCAGGCACTCCTCCAGTAGCCATGCAGAACAGGCTCAACAACTCTCCCTGTCTGATCTTCTAGGGCGTTTCAATGCGCGCCAGAAGAGTCTCACTAAAAATACGGTGGGCTAGACGGAAAGCTAAATGGAAGATGATGCGCTCCTTGGAGTCTCCAGGTCTCCATCTGTCACTATGCTCCACCACATGGGCAATCTGCCCCCAAAACTGTCAAGCCACTCCTCAGGAAGGAAAGTCAAGAACTGTCGGGGTCGGGAAGCCAAAAATGTCTTAGAATTGATCCATCAGCACCATATATTTCCAGCTCAGCAACCGGTACTTGATGCTGATCCTCTCTGGCATGTGAGTGACAGAACTCTCAAGCTCCATGGTAGGCTCAAGGTAGGCTGGAGCTCGGATCTCTATAAACTGCTCCAGCCCTACCATAGAAATCATCTTCTTCAAGTCCTCTGCCACGTGGAGGCACTCGAAGGCTGGGACGTCCAAGAACCACGGGGAAACTATGGGGTGCTCGCAAATGCGATCAAAATCTGCCTGGTGACGCTCATGAATCATCGGGATAGAAGGTCGGGAAGAAGGGGAAGGGGAAGAACCACTGGGAGCATCCCTCAAAACAAGCTGATGGTCAGATCGAGAACTCATGATTTCTGCTGACAAGGTCACCTCGGTTGGTCTGACAGGCTGAAGAACACCTCGGCCGAGACACAGCTCGACTGGACCAAGGCGAAAAACTGGGCGATTTCCTCTCTCTGTTTTTCAGTTCTCCTCTCCTGGATCAGTTTCTCAATCTTAGTTCCTGGAACTGCTTGTAGTGCCTTTAAGCTCCGTATATCTACATCACAAGAAACATCTATTCCTTCCTCCATTAAGCTAAAACTAAGAACTCTTTCAAGAGGGTCATTAATAAGGATAGAGCTCACCAATTCTCTTGATTCTTCTTCATCATAGATGTTGAAGATATCATCCTCCAACGGCTCTCTTTCCATTGCAGCAAGCAATGCAAACTCCACTTGATCACCGCCAATGTTGAATTTTAACTTGGCGTTCTTACAATCCACATTGCAACCCGAAGTTGCTAGAAATGGTCTCCTGAGAATGATAGGAACGGGTTAATTTGCGGGTATATGAAGTACAACAAAGTCTATAGGTAAATAGAAGTTACCTAACTTAACGGAACGTCTTCCAAAATGACCACAGGATGGGTAATGGAGCGATCTGCCATGTATACCTTATCTTCACCGGCTTGGGCTCTCCAAGTCCGATCTTCACACATAGCTGTAGCGGGATGATGCTCACGCTGGCTCCTAGATCACACAACGCCTCACAAGTTACATCCCCAACTTGAATGGGAATGCAAAATAAGCCGGGATCTCTCAACTTGGGTGGCATCTTTTCCTTCATGATTTGAATGAGCTCCGAGGATTTAGATGTCATCCTTACTTCTCCAAAGTCTTCCAGTTTCCTCTTCCTTGATATAATTTCTTTCAAGAACTTCCCGTAGGCGGGCATCCCTAGAATAGCATCAAGGAAAGGGATGTTAATGTGTATTTTATTCATCAAGTCAAGGAACTTACCAAAATGCTCGTCTAGATGTGCTCTGGCCCTTGACTGAGGAAATGGAAGTGGTAGTTTATAACCAGGAGGTGGGACATAAACTTCAGATTTGTCCTTCGCTTTCTGGGTCTCCACCTGGGGTGGCACCTCGGCCGAAGTGTTCCTCGTCTGTACCTGGACCGAGGTGTCCTTCGTCTCCACTAGCACCAACCGAGGTACTGGATCTACAGTTTTTAGTCCACTTCTCGTTGTTATTGCCATGATTTGTCCTTTAGGGTTGCTCTCTGTCCTTGCTGGGAGCTTCCTTGGATCTCTTGGCGCTTCATTCGCCTTATTAAAGAATTGTTTCTCTAAGGGCTTTTGTGCCTTCGAAAATGAAGTCATAGACGTCTCTATAGCGTTGAGCTTGATCAAGATGGCTTTCAGCACTGCATCTTTTTTCTCTGGTTGGGACGAACTTGATCTAGGCTCCTGGCTCTTCAATGGAGTAGAAGAAGAAGAAGAGGGGTTAAAAGAATTATTAGAATTAGAATTAGAATAAGGGTTACCCGGATTTTGTTGATTAGATCTCCAATTGTTGTTGTTGGAGCCTCTATTGTTATTTTAATTGTTGTTCCTGGACCCTTGGTTGTTGATCCTTGACCCTTGATATCCTCCATCTTCCTTCTTCGTGTGGTCCACCAAAAGGTCCTTCAATTGCTTCACATCGTTCTTAAGGGAGATGAGTTGATTGTCATTTGATGGAGTGTCATGGAAATTAACTCTCTTAACTCCATTTTCGGCTCCTTGATGGGAGTATTTCCCCATATGCAAAGCCTGCTTCTCAATGAACTCCCAAGCTTCGTCTATCGGCATATCCATGAATGTGCCGGCGGAAAGTAGTTGAAGATTGAATTGAGTAGCTCCATCCAATCCTTTGAAGTATATTTCCAACAAATCTATTTTTGGAATCCCATGATGTGCGCAATCCAATAGAACATCCTTGAATCTTTCCCATGACTTGGACAAACTCTCCTTGTCCTTCATGATGAATGCATTAATCTTCCTTCTCATTTCAGCGGTCTAGGAGGGAGGAAAGAACTTTGTTAGAAATTCCGCCGTCATCTCTTCCCAAGTGTTGATCTTTCCGGGTGGAAGAGATTGATACCAAGTAAGCGCCCTGTCCTTCAAAGAAAAGTAGGAAGGCCTTAGCTTGTAGTTGTTGTTTTCCAGCCTTGAAGGTCTCAAGGTCTCCATCAAGATCTCATAGTTTGCAAATGCTGATGCGAAGACTCCCTCTCTAAACCTCCAAACTGGCATTGGCGGATCATGGATAGAACTTGCGGTCGAAGTTTGTAATCATGCTCTGCTGGATCACCTAGGTTGACTCCTGGACGCCTCACTTGCTGATTAGGGTCCATCCTCTGTCCTAGGGTTTGTGGAATTCCAGCAAAAAGAACATCTCGGACAGGCATCCAAGGTGGATGTATCTCGGCCGCGGTAACTAGGACTGGGTCTTGCAACGGTCGAGGATTTGGGATCGGTCAATGCAGAATCTGGGCTCTTAGATCGGCCATATTTGCTTCAATTTCTGCAGTTCTAGTGCGAGTCTGCTCTCTTTCTCGTTGCTGTTCGATTTATTGAGGCGCAGCTGTTCCAGCGCCTCCTTCAATTCGGCCTCAAGATCGTGATTGTCTTGGTTGGCCAACTTAGCTTCTTTCAATCGTCATTTGTATGTCTTTTCTAGTTCGGGATCGTAAGGAACGATTTCCTTCCCAGCACGGGTTCTTCGCATAAACCTAAGAAAAAGATCATGTGAAAGCACTAAAGTAGAGTGGTTAGTAGCAACAAGGGCAATTGTCCCGAAAGACAACCGCAACCGGCTCGGTCTAGACCAAGTCCCCGGCAACAGCGCCAAAAACTTGTTCGCTCTAAACGGTGTGTGCAAGCTTTAAATTTATAACCCAAGAAGTATGCTTAACACAAGGATGCGAACCCGCAGTGTAGAGATCAATTGTAATAAAAAGGCAAGAATTCCAGGGGTCGATCTCAAGGACTTAGGTGAAACAAAGCAAGAATAGGTTGTCAAGTAACTAATAACCACAAAAGCAATTAAAGTAATCAAAGATGATAATAAGGTCAAATAAGGGGAAATGCGGATTCTAGGGATTAAAGCATCTAGTTGTGGTTCTGACTCAAGATTTCAAAGGATAACGCGGACAAAGCTGAGGTTTTGCAAAGGGAAGGTGTTTCTAAGATGGAAATAGATTACCGGGTAAATCTCACTACTCACTATCCCAAACCAAAGCTTCTATTACTGGGTAAGTCTCAAGGTACTAAGGAAAGGAATTATAATCTCAAACCAACACACCACATAAGGGAATAGAATCAACCTTTACCGGGTAAGTCTCAAGCTAAAT
This sequence comes from Fagopyrum esculentum, assembly GCA_033239045.1. Classification (NCBI taxonomy): domain Eukaryota; kingdom Viridiplantae; phylum Streptophyta; class Magnoliopsida; order Caryophyllales; family Polygonaceae; genus Fagopyrum; species Fagopyrum esculentum. Next base: position 80,165,892 of record BSUD01000008.1, read on the forward strand.
CACAAAGATGGAATGAAGGCACACTCAAACCCCAATAAAGGATAAACCTTTATTACCTACTCTTATGATCATGGGTAAACAAACAAAGGAATCACCGGGTAAGTCTCATCCTAGGCTTGCATTGAACCAGGAAAGGTGTAATAAGAATTGGATTTGGCAAACTAGAACATTTAACTCTTAGTTTCGGATCAGAAAAGGTCACCTAGTTCAGTCAAGTCCCACCCCGGCCGAGATGTTCATCGAGTGAGCGAGGTACTCTAGGGTTAAGGTTAAAGACTCGAGCTTTCAGGGTCCTTCTGGGATTAAGATTATTCTATCATCGTCTTTCCCACAACTTCTAACCAATCACCCTAGAATCGCATAAAAAGCTTAGCCAATCATCATCATAAAAATAATCATCAAATATATGGTGAAGGAATGAATATTCGAACAAGTAAACCTTAAGAAAAAGGCCTCAATAACTGAATCGAATAAACAACAAATCAGCGTTCCTCAAATCACAAGTCGAACAAGACAACAAACCAAAAGGGAATCTAAGAAAGTCTTCCAAACTCCCTCTAAAGCTAACACCATAGGAATCCTTCTTTGATTGATCTTCAATCCTTCAAGCTTCCAGAAAATCTCCTAACTGCTGTGTGTAGAATATGGTGTAGCGGATGTTGTTGAATTGTGAAAATCCAACCCTTTATATAGGAGAATTATCTTCCAAAGATAATAATATCTTAAAAAGATAATTTCCTATAAAATATATCCATATCTCTAAAATAGATCTCCCAAAAATAAGATCTTCCTTCCAGAAATCCAGCCTAAAAATATAACATATCTTCTTTCAATAATTAAAAGATCTCAGCCAAAAATATGGATCTCGCCGGCGGCAGGATGTTCGCCTTGGTCGGGACGCTCCTCAAGATCACTTCGGTCGAGGTGATACTGAAGCTGACCGAGGTGAGTCTCAACTGAATGTGAAATCTCTCAAATCTGGTCCAAAGTAAATCTTCTTCATTAATTCCTTGCTTCCTGAGTTCTCTTTTAAGCTCCAGAATGTAGCTCCAATGACTCCTTAGCTTTATTTTAGTCCAAAATGTTCCGTTTTACCTACGATTACAATGAAACTTGATGTAGACCTCGATTCCTATAAAGGTAGATGAACCAACAATATAATTACATAATATACATCCATACATGCAGATTATTGAAGATAAAACGTCTAAACAAGTCCCAAAATATAGACTATAATATATGCTATTAGATATGGTTTGTGCATTAAGGGTTTGAGGCATCTCGGAAATTGAGAAACTCCGATCTTCTAGGCTTCGGTTATTGTGCACCGCTGTCCATACTTTCAAAAAGTAAAGTACAAAGAAAGCAAAATTTTACATGCAAAACATGTGTGGTGAAGTCTAGTTCTTGAAAGTATTGTGTTGTTCCTCTTTCCCGGATTAGCATCACATTTCCTTAAAAGATTTCCCACCCTTGACACATTTCTTAGACCTTTTCTTTGATTGGAAGACCTTGAGACTTTTATGCATATGTTGAAGACTTCATGGCTTAGATTTGTTTGACTTTGATTATCTCTACATCTTTATCATGTCCTTTATTTGTATCTTTGAGAAGGAAAAGATAGTTAAGTCATATTGTGATTATTATTGATCCATGTTTTGTTTTTCTATGTCTTGAAACTTCACTTTGAGAGTGATCCAATAAGAAGAATCACTTTCAAAACAAAAAGGTTTTTGAGTTTTTCATATATATAAACCATGACATCTTGTATTTTAGGTTTGAATCTTGCTTGGGGACAAGCAAGGGGTAAGTATGGGGTATTTTGATGACATAAATTATATACCATTATAATCATGCATATTGTAGAGGTTTACCTAAGTTTACCTTGCATTTAGAGAAAATTGTATACCTTTTAGGCTTATTTCATCTATATTCCGAAGATAGAGGTCTACACGAGTTTTGATTGAATTGTAGGTAAATCCAGTGGATTTGGAAGCAAAAGTGGAGCAATGAGCATCTAAGGCTATTAAGGAAGCTTAAGGAGTCTTACAGGAGTCACAAAGAGCAAATCAGTTGTGTAAAAGAGTCACAAAAGGAGGGAGGAAACAAGCCAAGAGACGAGCATTCTTTGTTGAAGAAAATCGTGCCAGTTACTATAAAAATCGGACGATTTTTGTACATAAAAATCGAACGGTTTCCTTCATTAATTCAGCAGCACGATTTTCAACAGCTTTCGGCCAAAGAAATATCACAACCCAAAGCCCATCACTTGTGGGCTTGAGACGTGTTTTGCCAAGCGGCCCATTAGCAAGGAACTATACATTGGAACCCTAGGAACGAAAATCGGGACTCCGCAGTGGGAAATATTTACACAATTTGGAGAGATTGAAGATTCTTCGAAGGAGATTGAAGGGAAGTGCCAATAAGCCAATCTATACCATTAGTAGAGATCCTTTGTTTCCCTTTCCGATTCTTGAGGTTTGTGAACACATTACTGAGTGTTTTGAGAGATACTTTGATTGGATTTGAGATTTGTTTACAGATTCGGAGATTATTAAGTTTATATTCAAAGTTCGGGTTTATTTGATTTTATTCATTCAATCTTTATTTTGATTTGATTTTGAAAATGGTTGGCTAAAAACCTTGTGATTCTAGGGAGAATAGTTGATGATTGAGGCTTTAATGATGATAGACTGAACTCATTTAACTATTTGGACCCTAAGAGTTGAGATTTAGACTTTGCGACAACAGGAAAATCGTCCTATTCTTGGGAAAAATCGGACGATTTATCTATGAACAGGTCGATTTATTCCCTTGACGATCTTTAATTGATTTATTCTTTAACCAATGTTAATCCTTGCCTAAGTCCCAACCTTGTTTAACCTTTTTAACCTCTATTTAAGTGTGTGAAGAGACTTCATCATTGATTCTACATTTAATAGATTAAGATTACAAGATTTGGGTAATAGAGAGACTCAACATCCTTTATTAAGGTTTAAGTGTGCTTTCTATCTTTACCTTGGAGAGTCACATCCTAGGGTTTTGGGTAGTTAGTTTGAGTGTAATTCTTGTCTTTAGATCTTTATATATTGCAGCCTCAACAACCCTTATAGAGAGAACCTTTGGATTAGACAAATAGGTTTTGGAACTTCACCGTACGATACCTACCTTTGAAACAAATAACCTTGGCTACATCAACTCTGTCCTTTGATCTTTAGAAGTGTCTTGAATCAAAAGCCGCAGTCGGATACTTGAATCCTTGGAATCATTTGTCTCTTTATTAATCATAGAAGCTTTTGCACTTTGTCAGATAATTGAAATCGATTTTAATCTCACCAAATCCCTGAGTTCGACTCTGAAATTTCTTGCCTTACTACAGATGATCCGTACACTGCGGGTTCTCTTTTGCTTAAGTTCTAGATATAAATTTAAGATTTTGACGCACACACTTTTGAGCGAACAAGTTTTTAAGAAGGAGCTTGAAATTTGGGAGGAGCTCTATACCGCTCGCGAGGTATATGAACAACGTCTTGAAGATCAACTTGAATCAAAGATCCAGCAATCAATAAAGGATCTCGATGACCTTGAAAGAAAACTGATCCTTGCTGAAATTGGTCGACTGGAGGAGAAGTGCGACGAAGAACTCCAAGTTTTGAGCATTCCTCCTATCGAACCTGATGTTCCTCTAGATCTTCTTGAAGAAGAAGAAGAGGAAGATGTAGAAAACCTTGGCCAAATTAATGAAACTGTGGCCAAGGTTGAAGAGGATCCAGCTGAGTTGATATTTCATGTGTGGATCATCATCCCAGCATGAAACTTGTCCCAAGTTCTAAAACACTTCACAAAGTACTTTCTATTACTCCTTTTGAAATTCCTATTAAAATTTCTAATTTTTTCAGGTATGCACCGGAGAGTTGGAGGTCTCCTCCAAAAGAACCCCCTAAGGTTAAGATGAAACTTCCATCAAAATTGCTGAAAGGAGATGCTCCTTGGACTACAAGGAGTGGAGTTAGCAAGCACTTCACCGTTAAGCGATGAAGTGTCTTTTGTATAAGTATGGGGTCAATCACATGACGAAGACCATACATCATCCCCAAGTTGGAGATGGGGAAGCTAGGAGGATTCTGGAGAAACTGATTTCTCGATCTAGGAAAGGATGGGACGCAAGGCTGAATTATGTCCCATTAAAGCATAGGAAAGCTAGGAGATTTCCGGTGAGAATCAAACCGTACAAGCTTGTACGTGGGAGATCTTACCATTTTCCGGTGAAATTAGGAACCGGAGAATTCTTGGAGGAGTTTAATGATGGAGTTGAAGAGCAATCAAAGATGTTCAAGGTAAATTGATCCATCTATGGAGATAGGTCCAGCTAGCGACGTTAAAGCAAACGCTTCTTGGGAGGCAACCCAAGGTAATGCATCATTTTTCCCTTTTCTTTTTTCTTAAATTAGATTAGTTTAGATGTTTTTGTTTGTTTTTCTTCGATACTCTTCCGGTATGTTTGTGTTTTTGGATGCCAGGAATAAGGAATGAGCAAATTAGGGAGGAAAAGCCGAAAGATTAATGAAACTTGGATTTTTGGCGAACATCAGAGGATTCCACGGGTGTCCGTACAGTTCCACGGCCGTGGAATGGTATTTTGGACCGTGGAATGCTATGTCGAGAGCAGCAGAAAGTTCCACACCCAAAACCACGGTCGTGGAAATGCCCGATAAGCCGTGGAAAAAAAAATTTTCTTTTCGAAAATTTTTTTCGGCCGGGAGTTGTTTCCTTTTCGGCCGGGAGCTTATATAGATTCCCACCACCATCACCCGATGAAGGATTTGCCATCTTACATTGTGAGTATTCTTTTCCATCTTTTCTTTGCTTCACATTGAGGACAATGTGAGTTTTAAGTATGGGGTGAAGGTATTTGCAATATCATTTGCATATTTTATGTCTTGCATCATATAATTTTGAAAATTTTGAAAATTTTGAAAATTTTTGTGCTTCTAGAATAGATATGATCTCTATGATGAATATTGTTTTGTGGAATAGTTATGATGATTTTTGTATGCTTGAATTGATTTATGACATATGTGGGATATGAATACTTTGTTAGAATTTCATGCATGAATGATAGTTTGCTTTCATTCTAAATCATGTTGAGTATTGAAGGTTGAAACCGCATTATAAGTTCTTGCGTATCTTTTTGAAATGATTAAGGCACCTCGATTTTTCTTGCTTCTTCTTTATTCATTTAGCCCCTCAATGAAATTTTTGCCTCCTTTATCTATCCGGGAATTAGGAAGAGTGTAATTTTGACATGTTTGATGTGGGAGGGCCATAAAAGAAATTTTGTGAATTCAAAGTGTAGAAAATTAGGTTTGGGGAAGTCAATCATGATGATGAGTAACTCGGCACCATTCACATAACCGGGTGTTTATGTCTTGCCAAAGTCAGATTGAGCGATATTACTAACGGATTATGGTATGTGCATCAAGGGTTTGAGGCATCTCGAAATAGAGAATCGCCAATCTCCTAGGCTTCGGTTTTTGTGCACCGCTGTCCATACTTCCAAAAAGTAAAGTCGAAAAAGAAATTTGTGCTGAAAAGGGAGAGCAAAGCTCTTAATGGTGGTTGATTTAAGTTTGCAAAAAGAAGTTGTTTTGTGTTGTTCCTTTTTCCCGGATTTTTGCACCACATACCCTATATGCATCCCACCCATTCACGTTTTTTCACCTTTATTTGAAAGACCTTAAGATATTTGAGTATGTTGTTTGGCTTTGTGGTCTAAATTGGATTCCTCATGATTGATTTTGATTAATTGCAAGTTATGATGCATGTTATGATTTTCTTGCAAAGTGTGATTATCCTTTCCATGATATAATTCCTTTTGATCATATGATAATTTTCATTAGCTATGAAACACCTATTTGAGGGTGATCTATGAATAGAATCACAAGCAAAATATTGTGGTTTTTCTTTGTTTTTGCATATTCATAATCCATATCATCTTGTATCTTAAGTTTAAACCTTGTTTGGGAACAAGCAAGGGACAAGTATGGGGTATTTTGATGACATGAATTATCATCTATATTTAGGCATGTATTTATATAGATTTTCCCTTTATTTTTGCATGCATAGATATACTTTCATGACATTTATGATTATATTCACCTAATTTGTGAGAATCGAGGTTTACACAGAGTTTTATTACATTTGTAGGTAATTTGGCGAATTATGGAGAGAAATGGTATATTTTATGGATCAAGCCTTGAAGCGGGACAAAAAGGAGCATAAAAGGGATAGGATGCGCCAAAGTAACTTCTGATACCGTCTGGCGGCCCAAAGTATCTTCTGATACTGTCTGGCAGCCCAAAGTATCTTTTTATACCGCCTGACGCGCCAAAGTATTCTCTGATACCGTCTGACGCGAACCAGAGTATTTTCTGATACCAGCGGTATCGACTTCTTTTCAACATTGAAAAGAAGTCTTAGGGTTTACATTTGAAGCCAGATTTACATTCCGTTCTTCGTTGTTCCTTAAGATTGTTGTGAGGATTTTTATTCCCTATTCTGCATTCATTAAACACAATACTTTGTTATTCGGATTTGAGATTGATTTTGATTGTTATTTGAGTTTTCGAGGGTTTTTACCTTTTTCTCTTCTTAATTTGATATTTGATTCAATGACTATGATTATTGGTTAAAACCCTTTAGTAATTCTAAGGTGAAGGGTTGATAGTTGTGGCTTAGATGATGATAGATCGATCGTAAATAGATTGGACCTTGAGAGTGTGAGAAACTACGTCGACAGCCTTTTCACGGTTTGTTCTTGAGTTCCACGGCCGTGGTTCTTCAAGATCCAGCCGTGATTTCCTCTGTTTTACGACTTTTACTTTTGCTTTAATCCGAAGTTAAAAATTTTCTTTAACCTAGCCTTGGCTTACCTTTCCTAGGTAGTAGTGAGACTCAACATCCTCTATTTCGGTTTCGAGTGTCACAACCTTAACTGTTTTAGTTTATCTTTGATTCCTTGGGTTTGGGCATGGGTATTTGAGGGTAATTCTTGTCCTTAGATCCTTTCTATACGGCAGCCTGAACAACCTTTATAGATAGTGTCTTTGGGTGAGATATATAGGCTTTTGGAACTTCACCGTACTCAACCTTACATTAGTTATACCTTTGCAATCTCGACTCTGTCCTTATATCTATAGAATATCTTGAATCGATAGCCATAATTGGATACTTGGATCTTTGGGATTGCTGTTTTTCCCAATATATTTGCAAAGCTTATACTTTACTTGCTCGATAATTAGTGAACTGAATTTGATCCCCCAAATCTCTGAGTTCGATACTCCGGAATTCTTGCTTTACTACGCCGATCCGTACACTGCGGGTTCGCTTGCTTAGTTTCAGTTTTAATAATTTAAAGCTTATTTGCACGCAGAGGCGAACATCCAACTATCCACATACTAATAAAGAAGTAAGATAACAGAATTATCCAACCCCATCCTAGGGAGTACGGAGACCCGGTTGACCGCTACTTTCAGATCACTCGGTTGTTTCTCTAACCTGTGGTAAGTCTAAATGACCAAAGTAAACAACCATTAACTAGCTATCCAAAAGTTAGAGAATGATAATATCACACATACACATAATACATAAATAAAACACTCATCATGCTTTCAGAGAGTTCCATTTATTATCTTTAGTTAAGTCATACACTTTACTAATGCAACTTATTTTTGTGACACGAGGGATTCCCAAACCTCGCCTCCTCCCCCGTGTAACCAATAGGAGTGGATCCGATGCACCTCCCCTTTTACCTGCATGGTCAGGGTATAGAGAACCTCCTAGTCTCCGGAGAGCTGGACACTGATGTCACCGCGCATTATACATACACTTGGGCCATATAATATTAAGGTCGTCCTATGCATGTTATAATTTAATTATTAAACACATAAGAATACACAACCATCATCATTCAACTAACATCTAGAGGCCAACTAAGTAAGTCTAAAGGACTTACTTGAATCAAATCACAAATCTCGTAATCTCGACTAGGTCTGTAATCATAGAAACTCAACCAGCTGTTATACAAGGCAAGTGGATCAATAATGTATCCCACTTTCTTAGAAGTCTTCAGCTTTTAAGATTTTCAATCGATCATAAACAAATTACCATACCCTTATAAGGGTACATGACCATTTAAACCCTGGTCCCGAAACTCTAGAAAATTCTATAACAAAGTTCTAAACTATTCTTTGGAACTCAAAACCACATTGTATCTCTCAAAAGGAAGTTTGCTAAAGATTTAGAAGAGTTAACCAAAATCATAACTTTTTCAAAAAGTCGTTAGATTCCCACTTTTTCTTATGATACCTCAAACAAAAACCTGAGTGATTTCACAATCTACACAACCAACCTACTTTGGACTCTTATGGATCTAGATCCAACCGTTGGATTGAGCTCAAGTTCTGATACATCCCCTATGCATCTCCCTCTATGTCATACCAAAAATTGAACGGTAGATTACGTCTCTATGTTATCAAATTATAGGGTTAAACATGCTTTCTCAATAATGTTTTCCTGAGGCTAAAGTATAAAGGTGAGGTGGTATGAAGTTCGAGTCTCACCTCTAACATCTTTCTGGATTATTGATCAACATTAAGGTCCAGATTTCGAGTCCTGTACTCGACCAAACAACAAAATTGGATAAAAAAAACATACTCTTCTCTCTTCATAGATTGCTACAAGAATTTAAGGTTTACTCACACAGGTTTTTGATGGCTGCGTCGATTGCTTGTGTTTTAGGAAGGGCGTCTGGTCCAACTATCGATTGAACCAGAAGGTCCTTGGGCATTTTAGTACGTAGGGTATCAATATACATGTCCAAGGTGAGAAGGAGAAGGGCATCAGTTAGGGTTCACCTGTGTCTGCGTCTGATGCGGGTAAAAGGAGTGTTGATCTACTCGCAGGAGGTGATGGCGTGTTGCTATGCACGAAGCAACAGATCAAACAATGGCAAGTCAAAGGTAGACATGAAGAAGAAAGAGGCTTACCCAGACGTCTACTAGGATGATGACACTAGGATGTTCTGACTTGGCTGCGCAAGACGGAGGTCAATAAGGGTAGCAATGGTGGCGTCGAGTGTGGTTCTCTCAGGGCATCAGTGGTGGGTGATGCAAGTACGCTTTTGTGGACAAGTGTGGACATGGTGAAGGTGGTGTGTCTCCTCGCGTATAGAACAGAAGCCGGCTAGGTTTAGGATTGTTGCTTACAACAGATGGGCAAGGAAGGGAGGTGTTGTTGTTGATTGAGGAAAGGATCGGATGGAAGGTTCAGGACATAAAGGGTGAGAAGTGCAGTATGCTCAATGAGATTCTTCCCAACGGTTAAGGAGAGAAATAAATGCCCGGATATACACTTACCAAACGAGTCTCATGAGGCCAATATCTTTGCGTACATGAGGAAAGCGAGAGGGCAGGACAGAGGGACGAGTTGCGTAGAAGGAAACCCTGCCTACTAACTGGGATGCTTGTCACGTGGGAGCTCCTCCGGCTGGGCTAAAGCAAAGCTGCGTCTTGGGCTTGTCGCAAGGGAGTTCCTCCTGGTGGGATGAAGCAAGGCCGCGATGTGGGCTTCTCACCAAGCCGGGATGGCATGGAAATGGTGGGCTGGATCAGATGAACGTGCAAGGCAAGGGAAGACATGGGTTGGCTTTGTGAGATAGGTTAAGAGATGGGTCAAGTTATGACTTGTCATGAGGTTTTGGGTTTGTCTTTGCCTTGTCAAGAATATGCCATGACATTGTCCAAAAAAAAGGGTATATATATATAGGGTTTGTAAGATTAAGGTTTGGTGTATATTTCATCATTTTATGTAAATTAAAGTTTACATAAAGTGATAGACTTTGTGATAGTGTGCAACACTAGGTTAAATGAGAAAAGGTCAATGAATCGAAATCTGGTTTAACTCAGTGATACACGGAAATAAAATTCCAAAAATTACATCAGTACCCCCTTAAAATAAGTTTCGTCCCAAAACTGAGAATAAGGCATCTACTCAAATGACTTCCATAAATAGAAGTGTTTAACTCGATCTCTACTAAATTTTCACTCCCACTTCCTAACATGCAAGAACTACTGAATCATCATAATCAGGCAACACATAAAAAACACAATCACTCAATCCAATGTATAATCACAAAAGTCACACAAAACAACATCCGAGCACTAACTCGTCGGTAAAGAAGTAGCGGCTAACTCCGCAAAGAACTCAGGATAACTACGTCTAATGCTCTCCTCTGTCGTTGATAACATGAATTATAGTCTATATTTTGGGGCCTGTTTAAACGTTTTATCTTCAATAAACTGCATGTGTGAATGTATGTTATGTGATTTTATTGTCATTTCATCTACCTTTGTGGGAATTGAGGTCTACACCTAGTTTCGTTGTAATCGTAGGTAAAATGGAACGTTTTGGACTAAAAAGGAGCTAAAGGAGCTAAGGAGTCATTGGAGCTACATTCTTGAGCTTAAAGAGGAACTCAGGAAGCATGGAATTAATAAAGAAGATTTACTTTGGACCAGATTTGAGAGATTTCACCTTCAGCTGTGTAACACCCCAAGTTCTTGGAACTCGGGGAGCTACTGGTTAGGACCTCACAATGGGTCCCGACCTTGGTTTAACAACAACTTCACTAGGATCTTATAACAAGGCACAAATGTATTTAAAACAATTTTAAAACATAATATTTTTATGGTATGAATGTATACATGTGACAGCCTTACAACATATATATAAATACATAACATGCATGTTGTATGGAAGACTCCCCCGTCCCCATCTAATGAATACGTGGACCCGGCTGACCATCCGTTCCGGACCTCTCTGCATCTGTCTATCTCTACAAATCTACAACACGGATAAACCGTTAGCTAACAAACCAAAAATAAGCAGAAAAAGGATAGCACAAACACAAACAAGGTAACATAAACAATCATCATGCTGGCATACAAACCGGTTATTATCTAGTAGCACAAACACTCTTCAGCCCTTGTTACTATCTCATAGCTAAACTTATGCTTAACTACTACTATAAATACACAGAGAAAGAAGGTGAAGACACAAGTGAAGAGGACTCACCGATCCGGTACAACTCGATCGCAATGATCGATGATCGCCCTCGGCCATGAGAGGGGGAAGGCTGGTGTGGTGGCGTGGCTCGTGACGAGGCGGCATGAGAAGGGATTTTTGGCTTGCCCGATAACCACAGTGGTGGTTGAGTACCAAGAGGACTGCAGGGTGCCGGTGTAGCTATGGTTGTTGTTCGTATAGTTAGGTAAATGCAGAGGCAAGACCTCACTTTTGCTGCGACCTACACTCGAAGACCGCTCACGTGGTTGGCTCTTTTGCGGCGGGAAGGGCAGATGGAGGCGGACCTTTAAAGTTGTTGCGGCTGCTTCACTCAGAGGTCGAATGTCGAAGCTGAAGGAAGGCCAACGGTTTGTCCGACCCAATACAAGGACCCACGCATGCGGTGGCCATGCTCCAGGACGCCCTCCTCTTCGATTTCTGCTACTTGGAAACGAGGTCAAGAAGGTGCGTGTGCGGATGTGGTAGGGTGTAGAACCAGCCAAGTCCCCGGACGTTTTTATTTGTTGTTGTGCAGAGGAGTTACTACTCGTTGCTTCAACGCTTGACACCAGTGGGAGTGGTTGTCATCGGCTAGGGTTGCAGTGCAAAACTCTCCGGTTTACCGATGGTTGAAGGAGCTGCGTAACAAATGGAGTCACGATCTCATATCGATTGAAGATGGAAAGCTTGGTGCGGTTTCTAAGGAGATTGACGGTTATAGAATAAATGGGTAGGACCGTAGGAGAGAGGTACGGGAATTATGGTGAAAGAAATTAAATTGTGGGGTTAAGGAAGAGGTAAAGTAGGAGTTGTCCCCTTCATTTGCTAGCTGAACAAGATTCTGCATGGGCTGGAAAGAACAACCACGTGCAAGGCCCAAGGATGGAGTGGGCTGAATGTTTGTAAGGCCTAGTCACATACTTGTCATGGCTTTGTCCAAAAATATATATTCCTATCTATATAAGTTTGTATACATATATTGAGGTTTGATATAATTTCATCATTTATGTGAATCAATGCTCACAAAATAAAATGATAGAATTTGTGTTGGGTATAACCCTAGGTAGAATGAAAAAAAAATCAAAGGATCGAAATTCGATTTGACTCGAAATAAACGGAATAAAATTTTCAGATATTACATTAGTACCCCCTTAAAATAAGTTTCGTCCCGAAACTTAGAATAAGGCATTTATTCGCATGACCTATATAAACAGAAGTATTTAACTCGGTTTCCACTAACGTCCACTCTCATTTCTAACATGCAAGGACTACTCAATCATCATAATCAGGCAACGCATGAAAACACAATAACTCAATCCAATAAAAAGTCATAAAAGTCACATAAAATAACGTCCGAGTAATAACTCGTCGGTACAGAAGTAGCGGCTAACTCTGCAAAGACTCGCGATAACTACGTATAATGCTCTCCTCAGTCTCACAGGTAGTCTCATCCGCTCCTCATCTAGACCACTAGAAACTTCTACATACGTATGATCCGGCCCAACTATGAGATACTCATAGTTGATGACAAGTCCCGGATCCCATATGTATTCCTTTAACCGTTACACGTGAACACTGATGCACACCCTCCAGTATGGTTAGGAGTGTTAGTCGATTACTACTTCTCATTCTTCTTTAAGACTTCACAAGGTTACATTCTTCAGCTTACTTTCAGATACTCTTAATGACTTTCCGAAATGACCACATAACTTTATTCTCTTTACTAAATCCAATTGTTCCCGACTTTTGAAAGATCCCGACTATCGCATCTAATACAATGATTTGAGACATCTCCCGACACTTTACTAAGTGTCTAATGCCCTTTTGTAAGGTCACTCACTTTGTCTTATCTTTCTAATACGACTCAACACCTACATCTTGTCAGGCTTCAGCTTGTTGAAACCCAAAGTCACACTCCGAGTGAAAATTTCCCCAAAGATCTCCAATTCTGTAACTCGAGGTCATAGATGTAATATTATTGAGTTTCCTGATCTATGAGTTATGGGCCCACCACGCTTCTGTTGCGCTACCCTGATCAATCTGTTGTCGTCCATATTCATAATGGCATCCTCCATGAGTCAGGATGACTTACCAAACTTTCGTCAATAAATCCCTTTCTCATAACGGCAATGTTCTCTCAAACCAACTGTCATTCTAGGGATGATTTACTATGGTAAAGTGAAAGTTCGTACTCTACACTGGGTGTATTGGCTGTCCAAACCTCGAGATACACGGTCCTTATTTGTCGAAACTATTGTCTACGACTCCCATTGGGTTTCACAATTGGTCAAGGAACTCCTCAGCAAAATAACTCACCGGTTACGGCTCCTTGGAGCGATTGGAGCGTTCGGTCTTAGACTTTTCTCAGAATTCTTTTATGTCTCACCAGGCCTGTACTTACTACTCGTCAAGTCTCCTCAATGTGGTTATCCTTTCACAATCCTGTTGGCCTACAAGTCCTTACCTTGAGTCCACACCGACATAATAATAACAACTCACAATGGCCTCTTATGCTTGTCTTATGAACTCTTCTACTAGGTGACTCGTCTTATAACAATTTCCTCCGCTAAATCGGTCTCAAACTTTCAGTTGAGCATTACTGCCCATTTCATGTTGGAATCTCAGTTACGTTGTATTCTTGCATAGATTCTATAACGGCATCCTCATCTCAACACTTTATTCCAATTTAGCAAGACCCGCCTTTTAATACGTGACTTTCTTTCTCACTGGTTAAGCTATAAATATATATATATATATATATATATATATATATATATATATATATATATATATTTAATTTTTTTAATTTTTTTTAACACTTTATCCATCATAGTATCATCGGTCCGATAGTACGACTTTTATTAGACATCTATTGGTATCATTCGCATAAGAAACCTCAGTTGTATATGATTTTCTCAAGAATCGAGGTCCTCGACTTGCATTTATATTGTCATTATGCTCGTGTCGCTTTACCTTCTTTAAATACTTACACTCAGTAGGACAGTTAAATCCTTTTGAGTTTTCTCGTACCCGCTTTACAGACCACGATGATTGGTCTTATTACTTTCATCTACTCATATGTGATCAGTCGAGGATGGACTTCTAACACACCATTTGTATGCAATCTCACTATTACTCCTCCATCTACATATTATTGGTTATCCGGGTTAACTAAAATATTCATTGGAGTACCACCATTTCACTTTAAACTCTTTCTGAAGTTTGTTCCAACCAAGATGTAGGATCCATTTACAATCATCTCAAAACTCGATAAAACCTTTCACCAAGGTATTATATTTTCTATGTTTGTGCCGCCTCTATAATTCCAACTATTATGTGTATCATCTTTAGTTGTAAGGGCTTCCTCTGTCATTCTAGAAGCTTGACCCCAACTTTTTCTCGGAAGAGCACCATCAATCCCATTTATATGGAAACTAAGTACCCTCTATTTGGATTGAATTAGGATCTGATCAAAATCATCTGCTTCTTCTTACTCTTCTAGTTCTTCTTATATGAATCCATATGTACTAACTGTGATCTATAAAAATTTTCCACCCACACAATTTCCTTGATATTATTAATGACATAAGAGGTCATTTCGGGCTGTCATAATTTCTTAATTGCAGTTACTAGTTCGGACTCTTTTCATGTCACTCCCAGGATACTAGTACTTGTATCGATTTATCTTCACAATTGTCGCAATTGATCCGTTGAAGGGTCCTCCAGATGTCTATAAAATTCTTTCATAAGTCTATGATTACCCTCCTTATCTGCCAACTAGTTACCACTAGTTGACCCGCATGTGTTATGTCTCAATTATTACCAACTAGTCCGTAGTGGACCTTCTATAAGATCACGGACTTATTGTTCTCCTATCTCTTTTGAAGTTTGATACACTTGGTGAAAATCTATCTCCTCTAGTTTCTTTGTTAATACTCCTTTAGCTCCTTCCACAGTCTGCACTTCTCTTGTTCTTCTATGAGATCACTATAGTTTGTTGAGTCCAGTCATAACATTCATTTGTCGTCAATGAGTTTATCAAGTCTTCCGCAATAACTTGCAAGCGCGTCTTCATGATTCTTCTTACTTTGTTCATCGTCTGGTTGCGGTTCTCTGATATGACTGTAATGTTAGTAACTTAAATCTTTATGTGAATGAGAAGTTATTGTGGACTTTCTAGTCCACCCAAGATCACTTCTTCTTTTTTTTCCCCCCACATTCTTCCCCTTGATTGGTTTTGTTTTGATCATGCTACCTTAATAGAAATTCGTTGTCTTAGTTTTTAGACTTCTAGTTTCTTTGATACTTATGTCGAAGTTTCTCTCAAAATTCTCGTATCCTTTGAAGGACTCTATATGTTACCATGGTTACAAAATTTATTTCTCGTCATTAAACTCACCCTCTAGCTTTGTACCCTCTAATTTCTCACAATTGGGTCAACACCCTATCTTCTTTGTACTCTCATGCCCATGCTTGCATATGGCGGCGTTCGCCTTGATTGTAACGTCTTTTACTCCTCAAATCTTGGTTGTGCTCCGTTCTACATGATTCTTATTCCCTTATTGTGATCTCTAATCCGATATCTTATCGTCTCTTACATGATTCTTCTAATTCATCTCTCAGCTTCATACGACCAAGTCCCTTGTATGACTTCTTGTTCCTCCTGCCCGAGCTGACTCGGAAATTTCTTACCCATCGGGTTGTACTTGTAGTGAAATTTATCTCAACATCTTTACTTCTTTGCTCACTCGTTCTTCGGATGATTTATATGGTCACAAGGACGCCCACCAGAGTAGAATACTCAATCCTAAGTGTGAATCCATTATCTCGTGTTGAAAACTCTTCAAGTCCGCTACCGATTTATCATGAGGCGATAATCGCTTCATGATATCACAACTAAAGGATATAAGGTATCCTTTAGGATACTAACATGCTACCCCTACACATATATATAATCATACATTAAAACATATCAATGTAAGTCTATATACTAACTCACCTATCATTCCAAGCTGCAGAGATCCACGGAGGACGATGGTGGTCCGACGTACTACTAACCCAACAACCCGACTATGCACGTGTGTAAAAACAGAAATCCGTTTTGAAAATCTTAGACCCCTGTCGGGTTCTAGTTAGTTTATATATTTGGTCTTTCAAAAGATTTCAAGTGCCATTGTTGCCAACCTAGCTCTGATACCATGTTGTAACACCCCAAGTTCTTGGAACTCGGGGAGCTACTGGTTAGGACCTCACAATGGGTCCCGACCTTGGTTTAACAACAACTTCACTAGGATCTTACAACAAGGCACAAATGTATTTAAAACAATTTTAAAACATAATATTTTTATGGTATGAATGTATACATGTGACAACCTTACAACATATATATATATATATATATACATAACATGCATGTCGCATGGAAGACTCCCCCGTCCCCATCTAAGGAATACGTGGACCCGGCTGACCATCCGTTCCGGACCTCTCTACATCTGTCTATCTCTACAAATCCAGAACACGGATAAACCGTTAGCTAACAAACCAAAAATAAGCAGAAAAAGGATAGCACAAACACAAAGAAGGTAACATAAACAATCATCATGCTGACACACAAACCGGTTATTATCTAGTAGTTAAGTGATTCACCTTATTCCATTTTACAGTTGTGGCACGAGAATCTTAAGAGTTCTCGCCTCCGTTCCTTATCCAACTGGGTGTAGGTCTAGCTTACCTCCGCCGGTAGCATCACTACAAACCGAGTGTGGACTAGTCCCTAAAGAAAACCCCAACACCCTAAAGCTAACTGAGCAGAATGCCACCGCCCGTTACTCTTAGGCCAAGGTATAGGTCGGTATATAAATATTACTAAAATATAACTATAAGCATCTCATTCACACACCACTACTATTATTCATACTCATATCTAGAAGTCAGCTAAGTAAGCCCAAAGGACTTACCTGAATTCATCCCGATTGTCTAAATCTCAATTCGGTCAGCAACCGTAGAATACTCCATCGCCTGTTATACAAGGCAAGCGGATCAATAATGTATCTCACTTTCTTAAAAGTCTCCAACTTCTAAGATATATAATCGATCATAAAGAATTACCAAAATACCCTTATACGGATAAATGACCATTTTACCCCTGGTCCCGAAACTTTATAATATTCTATAACCAAGTTCCAAACTATTCCTTTGAACTCAAAACCACACTCAAAACTCTCAAAAGAAGGTTTGCTAAATATTTGTAAAAGTTAATCCAAATTCTAGATGTTCATAAGAGTCGCTAAGGTCCGTCTTTGGCTTAAGATATGAGGCTCGAACAAAAATATAAAATTCCGAAATAAATCTCTAGACCCTCTATGATATGCATACTACTCATTAGAGAAAAGATCCCTCAAAAACATTCCACAACAACTCCTACAAAAATCTCCAAGATGGTTCCAAAAATCTATACTTAGCCAAATTTTGAGTTCTTTCCCTAACAGCCCAACTAGCCTACTTTGAGCTCTTATAGATCCAGATCCGACCGTTGGATAAATCTCAAATTTTAATACATCAAACTACATATATCTATCTACCACGTACCAAAAATTCAACGGTGGATGTTCGATCTAAGATATCGAAACACAATTTTAAAGTCAGCAGTCCCACATCAAAAATCTGAAAATAACAAGGGCATGGAAGAGGTCCTTCCTTCGATCCTCAAGAGCAGCAGGGCACCCTCCCAATTATGAAAAACTACAGCAACTACTCCAAGCACACTTCACCATTATACTAAAAGGATCATACTCATTCTATTACTAACATGCCCCTCCATTGACTACCTACAATACCTACACACTCTTAAGCCCTTGTTACTATCTCATAGCTAAACTTATGCTTAACTACTACTATAAATACACAAAGAAAAAAGGTGAAGACACAAGTGAAGAGGACTCACCGATCTGGTACAACTCGATCGCAATGATCGATGATCGCCCTCGGCCATGAGAGAGGGAAGGCTGGTGTGGTGGCGTGGCTCGTGACGAGGCGGCATGAGAAGGGATTTTTGGCTTGCCCGATTACCACAGTGGTGGTTGAGTACCAAGAGGACTGCAGGGTGCCGGTGTAGCTATGGTTGTTGTTCGTCTAGTTAGGTAAATGCAGAGGCAATGCCTCACTTTTTCTGCGACCTACACTCGAAGACCGCTCACGTGGTTGGCTCTTTTGCGGCGGGAAGGGCAGATGGAGGCGGACCTTTAAAGTTGTTGCGGCTGCTTCACTCAGAGGTCGAATGTCGAAGATGAAGGAAGGCCAACGGTTTGTCCGACCCAATACAAGGACCCACGCATGCGGTGGCCATGCTCCAGGACGCCCTCCTCTTCGATTGCTGCTACTTGGAAACGAGGTCAAGAAGGTGCGTGTGCGGATGTGGTAGGGTGTAGAACCAGCCAAGTCCCCGGACGTTTTTATTTGTTGTTGTGCAGATGAGTTACTACTCGTTGCTTCAACGCTTGACACCAGTGGGAGTGGTTGTCATCGGCTAGGGTTCCGGTGCGAAACTCTCCGGTTTACCGATGGTTGAAGGAGCTGCGTAACAGATGGAGTCACGATCTCATATCGATTGAAGATGGAAAGCTTGGTGCGGTTTCTAAGGAGATTGACGGTTTTAGGATAAATGGGTAGGACCGTAGGAGAGAGGTACGGGAATTATGGTGAAAGAAATTAAATTGTGGGGTTAAGGAAGAGGTAAAGTAGGAGTTGTCCCATTCATTTGCTAGCTGAACAAGATTTTGCATGGGCTGGAAAGAACAACCACGTACAAGGCCCAAGGATGGAGTGGGCTGAATGTTTGTAAGGCCTAGTCACATACTTGTCATGGCTTTGTCCAAAAATATATATTCCTATCTATATAAATTTGTATACATATATTGATGTTTGATATAATTTCATCATTTATGTGAATCAAAGCTCACAAAATAAAATGATAGAATTTGTGTTGGGTATAACCCTAGGTAGAATGAAAAAAAAATCAAAGGATCGAAATTCGATTTGACTCGAAATAAACGGAAAAAAATTTCCAGATATTACAAGCTGAGATTCACCTCAGTTGACCACAGAATCACCTCGACCGAGGTGATCTTGAGGAGCGCCCTGACCAAGGGGAATATCCTGGACGCGGCGAGATATATTTTATTTGGATGAGATCTTTTATTTTTGGAAAGAGAGATCTTATATTTCTGGGCTAGATTTCTGGAAGGAAGATCATATATTTTGGAAATCTATTTTAGTGATATGGATATATTTTATTAGGAAATTATCTTTTTAAGATATTATTATCTTTGGAAGATAATTCTCCTATATAAAGGGCTGGATTTTCCACAAATTGAGCAACCCGCTACCATCGCAGCACTTGGGGATTGAAGAAGCTGCAGTTAGAAAGGATTTTTGGAAGGTTGAAGGAAAGAAGTTCATAGCTTGTTATAGCTTTTGTGAAGGGATTTGTAAGACTATCTTAGATTCCCTTCTTGTTGATTGTCTTGTTGGATTTGTAATCCAAGGAACGCTGATTTGTTTATTTAATTCAGTTATTGAAGCCGTGTTCTTAAGGTTTTTGTGTTCAAATATTCATTCTCTTCCCATATATTTGATTATTGCTTTCATGATGATGAGTGGCTAATTTCTTTGTGCGATTCTAGGGTGATTGGTTGAAAGTTGTGGGAAAAACAATGATAGAATAATCTTAAATCCAGTAGGACCTTGAAAGCACGAGTATTTATCCTTAACCCTAAAACATCTCGTTTAGTCGATGAACATCTCGGCCGGGGTGGAACTTGGCTGACCGAGGTGAATTATCATCTGATCCGCAACTGAAAGTTAAGTGTTAGAGTTTGCCAAATCCTATTCTTATTACACCTTTCCTGGTTCAATGCAAGCCTAAGATGAGACTTACCCGATAATTCATGTTTACCCATGATCATAAGTGTAAGTAATAAAGGTTTATCCTTTATTGGGGTTTGAGTGTGCCTTCATCCCATCTTTGTAAGTTAGCCTGAAACTTAACCGCTAAAGGTTGATTCTATTCCCTTAGTTGGTTTGTTGGTTTGAGATTATAGTTCCTTTCCTTAGTACCTTGAGACTTACCCGGTGATAGGTTCTTTGGTTTGGGATTGTGAGTAGTGAGACTTACCTGGTGATCTATTCCTCTTTAGTAACAGCTTCCCTTTGCAAACCTCAGCTTTGTCCGCTTATCTTGAGATCTTGAGTTGGAAACACAACCGGATGCTTTAATCCCTAGAATTTGCATATTTCCTTAATTGACTATATTATCATCTTTGATTTCTTTAATTGCTTTTGTGGTTAGTTGCAATATTGACTACCTATATTGGTTTTGTTTCACCTAAGTCTCTGTGATCGACCCTGGAATTCTTGCTTTTATTACAATTGACCCGTACACTTTGGGTTCGCATCCTTGTTTTAAGCATATTTCCTCGATTATAAATTTAAAGCTTGCACACACCTTTTGGAGCGAACAAGTTTTTGGCGTCGTTGCCGGGGACTTGGTCTAGACCGAGCCGGTTGCGGTAGTCTTTCGGGGCTATTGCCCCTGTTGCTACTAACCACTCTACTTGAGTGACTTTTGTAGGTTGTTCTTTTTAGGTTTATGCGAAGAACCGTGCTGAGAAGGAAATCGTTCCGTATGATCCCGAACTAGAAAAGACATATAAGAGACGCTTGAAGGAAGTGAAAATGGCCAATCTAGACGATCGCGATCTTGAGGCCGAGTTGAAAGAAGCAATGGAACAGCTGCCCCTCAATAGGGAAGAACTACAACGCGAAAGGGAGGAAAATCGCACCCGAGCTGCAGAGATTGAGGCAGATATGGCTGAGTTACGAGCTCAGATCTTGCCTCGACCAGACCCTCGACCGAGGCAGGACCCTGCTCTAGTTGCCGCGGCCGAGATACTTCCACCTCGGATGCCAGTCCGAGATGTTCTTTTGCAGGTATTCCACAGACCCTAGGGCAAAGGATGGACTCAAGCCAACAAGTGAGGCGTCCAGGAGTCAACCTAGGAGATCCAACGGAGCATGACTATGAACTTCGACCGCAAATTCTTTCCATGATCCGCCAATGCCAGTTTGGAGGTCTAGAAAGGGAGTCTCCGCATCAACATTTACAAAACTATGAGATTTTGATGGAGACCTTGAAATCTTCAAGAGTGGAAAATAATAATTATAAGTTAAGGCATTTTTACTTTTCTTTGAAGGACATGGCGCTTACTTGGTACCAGTCTCTTCCTCCCGGAAAGATCAACACTTGGGAGGAGATGACGACGGAGTTCTTGACAAAATTCTTTCCCCCTCCAAAACTGCTGAAATGAGAGGGAATATCAATACATTCATCATGAAGGACAAGGATAGTTTGTCCAAGTCATGGGAAAGATTTAAAGATGTTCTCTTGGATTGCCCACATCATGGGATTCCAAAGATAGAGTTGTTGGAGATTTACTTCAAGGGATTGGACGGAGCCACCCAATTCATGGACATGCCAATTGATGAAGCTTGGGAATTCATTGAAAAACAAGCTTTGCACATGGAGAAGTACTCACACAAAGGAGCTGAAAATGGAGTTAAGAGAGTTAATTTCCAAGAAGCTCCATCAAATGATAATCAACTCACCTCCCTCAAGAGTGAGGTAAAGCAATTGAAGGAACTTTTGGTTGCTCACACCAAGAAGGAAGAGGAAGGATATCAAAGCTCAAGAAACAATAATGATTACCGGAACAACAACAACAGTTCCCGGAACAACAACTACAACAACAATAGAGGATCCAACAACAATAATTGGAGGCCCAACAATCAAAATCCGGGTAACTCTTACTCTAACTCCAATTCGAACAACTCTTCTAATCCTTTCCTCTCTTCTTCTTCTTCTACTCCATTGAAGAACCAAGAGCCTGGATCAAGCTCGTCCCAGCCAGAAAAGAAAGATGCAGTACTAGAGGCTATCTTGATTAAGCTCAATGCTATGAAGACGTCCATGACTTCATTTCGAAGGCACAAAAAGCCTTAGAACAACAATTCTTTAATAAGGCAAATGAAGCGCCAAGAGACCCAGGGAAGCTCCCAGCAAGGACAGAGAGCAACCCCAAGGGACAGATCATGGCAATAACGACAAGAAGTGGACTGAAAACTGCAGATCCAGTGCCTCGGTCGATGCTAGTGAAGACCACCTCGGTCCAGGTACAGACGAAGAACACTTTAGTCGAGGTACCAACCGAGGTCGAGCCTCAAAAAGCGGAGGAGAAATCTGAAGTTTATGTTCCACCTCCTGCTTACAAACCACCACTTCCATTCCCCCAGTCAAGGGCCAGAGCACATCTAGACAAGCATTTTGGTAAGTTTCTTGACTTGATGAATAAACTACATATTAATATCCCTTTCCTTGATGCTATTCTAAGGATGCCCGCCTATGAGAAGTTCTTGAAAGAGATTCAATCAAGGAAGAGGAAGTTGGAAGACTTTGGTGAAGTAAGGATGACATCTAAATCCTCGGAGCTCATTCAAATCATGAAGGAGAAGATGCCACCCAAGTTAAGAGATCCCGGCTCATTTTGCATTCCCATCCAAGTTGGGGATGTCACTTGTGAGGCATTGTGTGATCTAGGAGCCAGCGTGAGCATCATCCCGCTGGAGCTATGTGTGAAGATCGGATTTGGAGAGCCCAAGCCGGTAAAGATAAGGTTATACATGGCGGACCGCTCCATTACCCATCCCGTGGGCATTTTGGAAGACGTTCCGGTTAAGTTAGGTAACTTCTATTTACCTATAGACTTTGTTGTTCTTGATATTCCCGCAGATTATCCCGTTCCTATCATTCTCGGGAGACCATTTCTAGCAACTTCGGGTTGCAATGTGGATTGCAAGAACGCCAAGTTACAATTCAACATTGGTGATGATGAAGTGGAGTTTGCATTGCTTGCGGCAATGAAAGGAGAGCCGCTGGGAGACAATATCTTCAACATCTATGATGAAGAAGAATCAAGAGAATTGGTGAGCTCTATCCTTATTAATGATCCAATTGAAAGAGTTATTTGTTTTAGCTTAATGAAGGAAGGTATAGATGCTTCTTGTGATGTAGATATACGGAGCTTAAAAGCACTGGAAGAAGATCCAAGAGCTAAGATTGAAAAGTTAATCCAGGAGAAGAAAATCTCCAACTTCGGTCCCAGTTGCAGTACCTCGACCGAGGCACTTTCTGGACCAAGCGAGGTGTTCTTGACTGAAGAACATCTCGGTTACCCTCTCTGGACCTCGACCGAGGTCGAAAGCGAGATACCGCCAACTGAGAATAACAAACTTCTTACTCCCTTTCCTGAAACTCGGCCGTAGTTGGCAGAGAACTTTCTCCACCAAACTTCTGATAATAAAGGACCTTGGTATGCTGACATTGTTAATTATCTTTTTTGCCAGGAAATACCACCCGGATTGACGTACGCTCAAAGAAAGAAATTCTTTAAAGATGTACGCCACTACTACTAGGATGAACCTCTACTATTTAAGAGAGGTCCGGACGGGATGCTTCGAAGATGTATTCCGGAAGATGAAGTTACTAGTGTCATACGGCATTGTCACTCGCTTCCTTGTGGAGGGTATGCTAGCGCTCACAAAACGTGCGCCA
This sequence comes from Fagopyrum esculentum, assembly GCA_033239045.1. Taxonomy (NCBI): domain Eukaryota; kingdom Viridiplantae; phylum Streptophyta; class Magnoliopsida; order Caryophyllales; family Polygonaceae; genus Fagopyrum; species Fagopyrum esculentum. Next base: position 80,189,680 of record BSUD01000008.1, read on the forward strand.
AGGTATTACGTTCTGGTTTCTTTTGGCCTACATTGTTTAAGGATGTGCAAATGTTTTTTGTTTCTTGAGATGCATGCCAAAGAACATGGAACTTATCTAGAAGGAACGAGATGCCACTCAATAACATCCAGGAGGTTGAGATTTTTAATGTATGGGGAGTTGATTTCATGGGACCTTTCCCATCATTTGGAGGAAACCTCTACATCCTCCTAGCTGTCTATTACGTCTCTAGATGGGTGGAAGCCATTGCCTCTCCCACTAATGACGCCATGATGGTTGTGAAGTTCTTCAATATGACTATCTTTCCACGTTTCGGGACTCCACGCATTATCATCAGCGATAGGGGGACGCATTTCATCAACCGGAAGTTTAAGGCACTTCTATCTAAGTATGGGGTAACCCACAAGGTAGCAACCCCTTATCATCCTCAAACTAGTGGGCAGGTCAAGATCTCTAACAGAGAAATCAAAGCAATCTTGGAGAAGACCGTCTCCAGAACGAGGAATGATTGGGCCATAAAGTTGGACGATGCTCTTTGGGCCAATAGGACCGCCTTCAAGACTCCCATTGGTACCACCCCTTACAATTTGGTATATGAGAAGTCTTGCCATTTGCCCGTCGAGCTAGAACACAAAGCATATTGGGCAATCAAATGGTTGAACTTCGACATCAAGGAAGCCGGTGAGAAGAGGCTATTGGATATCAATGGGCCGGAGGAGCTACGTTTGAACGCTTATGAGAATGCCAAAATCTACAAGGAAAGGACAAAGAAATGGCATGACAAGCGTATCATCCCTAAGGAGTTCAAAGAAGGAGATTTAGTTCTACTCTTCAACTCCCGCCTTCGCCTCTTTCCAAGTAAGTTAAAATTTAGATGGATAGGACCTTATGTTGTGAAACATGTTTTCCCTTATGGTACAGTTGAGATCTGGGGAGAAACAAGTGGAAGCTTCAAGGTCAATGGTCATAGACTTAAGAAATACAAACCGGAGGTCCAGGTTGAGGAGATTGCACCGCTATACCATGTTTAGGGATGCCGTACGGTCCAACTAGCGACCTTAAACCAAGCGCTTCTTGGGAGGCAACCCAAGATATTGCTTTCTTTTCCTTTTTTTTAGTCTAGCTTTAGATAGTTTGATTTTTCTTTGCTTTGCTTTGTTTTTGGCGTCCTAGACAGAAAACAGGTACTTTCTAAGGAAAGAATACAACCCATGAGCAACAATGGAAGGACAGAAGCTCGAGAAATTGAGAAGTAGGATTTTGGCTGAGACACATCCCGGTTGAAGTCACAGCACCTCACCGAGATGATTCTTGAGCAACCGAGGCGACTAGGGCTGATAACATTCCACCTCGGTCCAGACACCTCGGTCTAGTCGGGACCACCTCGACCGAGGTGACTACAGAATCGGCGAGAGGTATAAAAGGGGAACAATTTTTTCCCTCTTTCCCGCCCAACTTCTCTCTCGACCGCGACGGACCATCACCTCGTTTCTCCGATTTTCGCTCGTTTTCAACGATTCTTGCTCCCATTCTGCGAGGAAAGGCTAGGGGAACCGATTGCAAGCAACAATCTGCAACAAGAACGCCTCAAAACGACCGAATCTGGGTAAAAATAGTCGAAACCCTAACTCCTCTTCTCTTTACTGATTTCGGAATTTAGTGGCTTTGGTTGCCATAGATCTCTGCTGAAAAAGGATTAAGTACCCCTTAGGAACAATCTGTAGTGAAATCGGGGGAAAAGAACTGAAATTCCGAGAGTTGAAATCGAACCACTTCGCACCTCGGTCCAGTCGACCTGTGCCTCGGCCGAGGTGATTCTTGAGCTCTGACACGCAACCGAGATGACCTATCAGACAGAGAGAGAGAGAGAATGAGTTCCAGGTCAGATCGCTAGATTGTCTTGAGAGATGGATCTTCCCCTTCTTGTTCTTCTTCTCGACCTTCTATACCGGTGATACATGAGCGTCACCAAGCCGACTACGACCGCATCTGTACGCGCCCTGTGGTTGCGCCGCGGTTTTTAGACATTTCCGCCTTTGATTGTTTATATGTTGCGGGGATTTGAGACGGATGATCTCGATGGTCGGGCTGGAGCAGTTTATGGAGAACAAAGCTCTAGCCTACCTCGAGCCTACATTGGAGTTTGTGAGTTCTGTGACTCACCTGCCTGAAGAGCAGGCCATCAAGTACCGGTTACTGAATCGGAATTATTTAGTACCGATGGATCAGTGGAGAGATGTCTTCGGCTACCCAACCCCCACAGTTCCCGATTTTCCTTCTCGAGTTGTAGCTCGACAGTTCTGGGGACATATAGCTCATGTAGTTGAGCATGCTGATAGGTGGAGACCTGGAGACTCTAGGGAGCGGATCATCTTCCACCTCGCTTTTAGACTCGCCCACAGGATATTCAGCGAGACACTTTTGGCGCGTACTGAGATGCCCCAAAAGGTTAGACAGGGGGGCTTTTGAGTTTGTTTTGCATGGTGATTGGGGGTGTGCCTGATTTCGGTGCTATGCTAGCTGAGGATCTGCACCGGATCAAGGCAAAGGCGAAGGGAGATATTTGTTGTGGCGGTTTAGTGACCCACATAGCTACAGTGATGGGACTGGATTTGAGTGCATGTACACTAGTGGCGGCTGCCAAACCGCTAGGGCTGCAAGAGATGATCACCAGGAGGATTCTAGTTCCTCGTGGACTTACTACGCCATATGTGGCGATGCCTTGGGAGCAGACTGTACCTCAGGGTATTAGGTGGTCGTCTCAGTTTTCGGTCTACGACCCTCAGTACTGGTCCACTGCGTGGATAACCTACATTGAGGACGCTAGAGACGCAGCAGCTCCGGTACAGGAGGATGAGGATGAGGAGGACGATGGCGGTGCTGCCATGGAGACAAGGACAAACACAGCCGGTCCCAGTGTACCAGTCGTCGATCTGGACGACGAGGAGACTGAGGAGGAGGCAGTTGCCCCACCACCACGTCCTGCTAGGCGCAGAGTCCGCACACAGTGGGATCCCGTAGCTCACAAACGGATAGACAAGCTGACGGATCAGATGATCGACTCTTACGTCGCTCTATCCTTGGACATGTTGGAGATGAGGGAGAGCCAGCACTACCAGCGCCGGATGATGGAGATCCAGTTCCAGCACATGATGGGCTATCCTTTTGACCTATCCCAGCATCCGTATGTGTCATAAACACCACCACCACTAGTAGATCAGGACTAGAGCTTGCAGGGATTTCTCTTATTTATTTATTATGCAGCTCAGCTTATGTCTGGTGTGTACTTTTATTTCTAGACTTATTTTGACCCATTGGGACAATGTGTCCCAAGTATGGGGTATTTGAATGTATTTTATGTGACTTTATGTGGATGACTCTTGGATATTTATGATCTTATGCTTTATGTGCTTATCTCAGACTACATGCATACATACAAGTTAACTGATTGAGAAAAACGTCAAAAAACTAGTTAAGAAAAAAAATTTTATGACCTCGACCGAAGTGATTCTGACCAATCGAGGTGCAACACCTCGGTTGACTCAGAACATCTCGACCGAGATGGTTTAACTGAAACAATTTTTGAAACAATTTCGTGCTTCTTATCTGGATGTGACCTCAGTGAAGATTTTGTTTTCAGACTGGTTTTGAAATCTTTATATGTTTGAAAGGTTTTATGATATGTTTAAGTTGCAAAATGCTTTGTTTGAAATTTGTGGCATGTTTAATACTTTGTTTTTATCCAAATTATGTTGAATTTGAAGGTTGACACCACATGATGAGTTCTCTCACTTTCTTCCTGGGATGATTAAGTCAAATTCATTCTCCTCTCTTCTTCTTCTTGATCATGCTTAGCCCCTCATATACATATTTGCCTCCCTTTACCTATCCGGGAATTTGGAAGCAAGCAAATGAAAAGCAAGTGAAAGAAAAGTTAAGATGTTGGCTGGAAGTTAGATAGAAACACATAGGTTTGGGGAAGTCAATCATGATGATGAGTAACTTGGCACCATTCACATAGCCGGGTGTTTGTCTCTGCCAAAGTCGGATTGAGCAATATTTCTAACGGGTCATGGTATGTGCATCAAGGGTTTGAGGCATCTCGAGAAATTGATGATTGCTAATTTCCTAGGCTTCGGTTATTGTGCACCTCTATCCATGCATCCCAAAAAGTAAAAAAGTAAATAAGCAAAGCTTATTGGTGGAAGATTTTGAAATTCAAAGCAAGTGAAGTGAAGATCCTTTTCCCGGATTCTAGCACCACATTCCTTATATACATCCCACCCTCACACGTTTCTTGACTTCTCTTTTGAAAGCCCTTGAGACCTCGAGCTTGTTGATTGACTTGGTGGTTTAAACTGGATTATACATGATTAATTTCGATAATAATGATTTATTATAAATTCTATGATTTTATGCAAAGATGAACAACTTTCTTATATTATAAAAAAATTTTATCATATTTTTATTTTAAATTCCATGAAGCATTCTCTTAGAGTGGTCTATGAGTGGTGCACACCACAAAAAAATGTTTTGAAATACTTTTCATTGATCTTTATGACTTATAATCCATTCCATCTTGTATCTAATATTTGGAACTTGCTTGGGGACAAGCAAGGGACAAGTATGGGGTATTTTGATAGCATGAATTATAGTCCATATTTTGGGGTCTGTTTAGACGTTTTATCTTCAATAAACTGCATGTTTGAATGTATGTTATGTGATTTTATTGTCATTTCATCTACCTTTGCGGGAATCGAGGTCTACACCTAGTTTCGTTGTAATCGTAGGTAAAATGACACGTTTTGGACTAAAATGGAGCTAAAGGAGCTAAGGAGTCATTGGAGCTACATTCTGGAGCTTAAAGAGGAATTCAGGAAGCATGGAATTAACAAAGAAGATTTACTTTGGACCAGATTTGAGAGATTTCACCTTTAGCTGAGATTCACCTCGGTTGACCACAGAATCACCTCGACCGAGGTGATCTTGAGGAGCGCCCCGACCGAGGCGAATATCCTGGACGCGGCGAGATATATTTTATTTGGCTGAGATCTTTTATTTTTGGAAAGAGAGATCTTATATTTTTGGGACTGGATTTCTGGAAGGAAGATCATATATTTTGGAGATCTATTTTAGAGATATGGATATATTTTATTAGGAAATTATCTTTTTAAGATATTATTATCTTTGGAAGATAATTCTTCTATATAAAGGGTTGAATTTTCCACAAATTGAGCAACCCACTACCATCGCAACACTTGGGGATTGAAGAAGCTGCAGTTAGAAAGGATTTTTGGATGTTGAAGGAAGATTGAAGGAAAGAAGTTCATAGCTTGTTATAGCTTTTGTGAAGGGATTTGTAAGACTTTCTTAGATTCCCTTCTTGTTGATTGTCTTGTTGGATTTGTATTCCAAGGAACGCTGATTTGTTTATTTAATTCAGTTATTGAAGCATTATTTTTAAGTTTTTGTGTTCAAATATTCATTCTCTTCCCATATATTTGATTATTGCTTTCATGATGATGAGTGGCTAATTTCTTTGTGCGATTCTAGGGTGATTGGTTGAAAGTTGTGGGAAAAACAATGATAGAATAATCTTAAATCCAGTAGGACCCTGAAAGCACGAGTCTTTATCCTTAACCCTAGAACATCTCGTTCAGTCGATGAACATCTCGGCCGGGGTAGAACTTGGCTGACCGAGGTGACTTATCTAATCCGCAACTGAAAGTTAAGTGTTAGAGTTTGCCAAATCCTATTCCTATTACACCTTTCCTGGTTCAATGCAAGCCTAGGATGAGACTTACCCCGTAAATCCTTTGTTTGTTTACCCATCATTATAAGTGTAGGTAATAAAGGTTTATCCTTTATTGGGGTTTGAGTGTGCCTTCATCCCATCTTTGTGAGTTAGCCTGAGACTTACCCGGTAAAGGTTGATTCTATTCCCTTAGTTGGTTTGTTGGTTTGAGATTATAGTTCCTTTCCTTAATACCTTGAGACTTACCCGGTGATAGGTTCTTTGGTTTGTGATTGTGAGTAGTGAGACTTACCCAGTGATCTATTCCGCTTTAGTAACACCTTCCATTTGCAAAACCTCAGCTTTGTCCGCTTATCTTGAGATCTTGAGTTGGAACCACAACCGGATGCTTTAACCCCTAGAATTTGCATATTTCCTTAATTGACTATATTGTCATCTTTGATTGCTTTAATCGCTTTTGTGGTTAGTTGCAATATTGACTACCTATATTGGTTTTGTTTCACCTAAGTCCCTGTGATCGACCCCTGGAATTCTTTCTTTTATTACAAGTGACCCGTACACTACGGGTTCGCATTCTTGTTTTAAGCATATTTCCTCGGTTATAAATTTAAAGCTTGCACACACCTTTTGGAGCGAACAGTCGCCCAAGTGGCCTCATCGTCTCCTCGTCTATACCACTGGAAACTCTACAAAAGTATGATCTGGCCCAACTATGAGATCTTCATAGCTGATGACGTGTCCCGGGTCCCATTTGTATCCCTTTAACTGTTACACGTGAGCACTAGGTGTACACCCTCTAGTATGGGTAGGAGTGCTATTTGATTACTAACTTTCCAATCTTCTTTAAGATCTCACGAGGTTACATTCCTCAACTTACTTTCAGATACTCTTGGTGACTTCCCAAAAATGACCACAATACTTTACTCCTTCTATTAAATCCAATTGTTCCCGACTTTTCGGAAGATCCCGATTATCGCTTCTGAAACAATGATATGAGACATCTCCCGACACTTTACTAAGTGTCTAATGCTCTTTGTAAGACCACTCACTTGGTCTTATCTCCCTAATATGACTCAGTCGGACCGTTCCTCAATTAATGACTCAACACCTGCATCTTGTCAGACATTCACTTGATGAACTCCAACGTCACACTCCTAGTAGAGGTTTTCATAAAGATATCTAATTCTTTAACTTGAGGTCATGGATATAATATCATTGAGTCTCCTGATCTATGGGTTATGGGCCCACAACACTTCTGCTACGCTACCCTGATCAATCTGTTGCCACCCATTACTCATAATGGCGTCATCCGTGAGTCAAGATGATTACCTAACTTTTTCCCATAAATTCCTTTCTAATAACGGTAAGGTACTCTCCAACTAACAGTCATTCTAAGGATGATTCACCATAGTACAATAAAACCTCGTACTTTGAGCCGTGTGTACTGGTTGCCCAAACCTCGAGTTAAACTGTGCGTATTTTTTGAAACTATGGTCCTTGACCCCCATTGATTTTCACAATTGATCTAGGAACTCCTCAGGAAATTAACTAACCGGTTACGCCTCATTGGAGGGATTGGAACGTGCGGTCTTAGAACTTCCCGGAGTTCACTTAGTTCTCATCAGAACTCTACCACCCTTTGGTTATCCTTCCACCACCCTTTGACCTCTAACGTAAGGCACATCACGTTGACCTACAAGTCCTTACCTTGATCTATTTACAATTTTAACATGGAGTTTTCTATTTAGCTCCAAAATCTCGAGGTGTGGTAATAAGTCTACACCGAGACCATAATACCTACCACATGATAGTCTCTCATGTCGGTATTGTGAACTCTTTTACTAGATGACTCGTCTTATAACATTTTCCTTCTCTGAATCGGTCTCTAAGTGTCAGTTGATCATTACTACCCATTCCGTGTTGGAACCTCAGTTACGTTGTACTCTTGCGTAGATTCCATAATGGCATCCTCAACTCAATACTTTATTTAAATCTAGCAAGACCCGCCTTTTGCTACATGACTTTTCTTCTCACTAGTTAAGCTATTCACTTGGTTTACAATTTATTCATCATAGTGTTATTGGTCCGATAGTATGACTTTTATTAAATATCTACCGGTATCATTTGTATAAGAAACATCACATGCATATGATTTTCTCAAAAAATAAAATTTCTCGACTTGCATATACTATGTTGTCCTTATACTCATGTCACTTTACCTTCTTTAAATCTTTACACCCAATAGGATAATTAAATCCCTTTGAGTTTTCTCGTACACGCTTTACGGACAATGTTGATTGGTCTTATTGCTTTCATCAACTCTGATGTCATTAGTTGAGAATGGACTTCTAGCACACATATTGCATGCCGTCTTACTACTATTCCTCCATCTACATATTGTTGATTATCAGGATTCGCTTGCATTTTCTTTGGAGTACCAGTATTTCTCATTAAACTCTTATATAAACACTTTCCGGTAATCATTTTATTTGGGTGATACAGGATCCGTATAACAACCTTCAATCATTCAACTTTACTCTTTCTCATTTATGTTCCAGCAAAGGTGTAGATTCCATCCACAATCACCTCACAACTCGATACGACATTCCATCCACAATCACATCACAACTCGATACGACATTTCACCAAGGCATTAAATCATAATCTCTATGTTTGCGCCGCCTCTATAATTCCAATTATTCCGTATCACATTTTTAGATACAAGGGCTCCCTCTGTCAATTTAGAAAAATGACCCCGACTTTTTCTTGGAAGAGCACCATCAGTTTCATTTGTGTGTAATTCTAAGTACACTCTGTCTGGACTAACGTAGGATCTGATCAAAATCATTTGCTTCTTCTTCTTACTCCTCAAGTTATTATACGAATCCATCTGTACTAATTGTGATCTGTAAAATTTTACTTAGCGAGTAGGTAAAAAATTGCTCACAACAATTCTCTTTATACCATTAATGATATAAGGGGGGTCATTTATGGTCGTAAAACTCTTCTTCTCAAATCTTTAATTTAGAGTTAATGACTTGAACTTATTCAGTGTTACTAGCACTCGTATTTATTTAACTTTTCAATTGTCGTAGTTGATCTCTTGAAGGATTTCTCTAGATGTTGATAAAATTCTTTTAAAAATTTGTGGTTATTCTTCTTATCTTCCAACCAGTCACCATTAGTTAACCCGCACGTGTAAAGTCTCAGTTATTACCAATTAGTCTGTAGTTGACGTTCTACAAGATCATATACTTACTTTTCTTCTATCTCTTTTGAAGTTTGATTTACCTAGTGAAAATCCGTCTCCTCCATTTTCTCCGTTTATACTCTTTTAGCTCCTTCTACAATCTACATTTCTCTTTCTTTTTGTAAGATCGCTATACTCTTACAAGTCCATTTGCATCATTCTTCTTTCGTCAATGGACTTATCCAGTTTCTCCACGATAGCTTGCAGGTCTGTATCTATGATTATTTTTACCCTAGTTGAAACTCCACCTTGAGTATATATTTGTAAATGTGATGATGGAAGACTTAACACAAATAAGCTGTTTTAATACTAATAAAATATCGATTGTATTTCTAGTTGCTTGGTTTGTTTGGTGTTTGTCTAAATGTATGCAGGCCTTGGAAAACATTTCAAGGGATAGATGAAGGCCTTGAAATCAGATGCAAGGGACAAGCGCAGAGTTTGAAGAAGTTCAACATGGAGGCCTTGAAAGCTATTTCAAGGGATCAAAAGCCAAAGCCTTGAAGCAAGTTTCAAAGGACATAACGACTGGAAGGAATTCAAATCTATACCAAACAAATCAACCAATGATCTAGAGAAGATCTTCCAAGAAGAAGATTTGGCTAACATGATTCGGCTAACAAGAAGATCTAGACCAAGGATATATGGTCCAACAAAAAAGATATCGCAAAGATCCTCAACAAAAGCGCGAGATCTCTTCTCAACAAACCTAAACTCCAAATCCCTCATGCTCACATCACACTCAACCCAACCTAGAAGTCCTAAGACTTCTAAACCCTCGGATCTCGTATGATCATAACTCACAACGCAACTAGGATAAGCCAAACCTAAACTCCAAAATCCCACAAGATCATGCAACCCCACCTCGAGCCTCAAAACGCTCACAAGATCAACCATATAACTTACAGCCTTATAACATCCTCAAAAGATAACCAACACCTCAAGCTTGGAATCAACATCAATCCATCAAACAATATCAAATACTCGAAACTCACCTAGGTTCAAAGCCACTACTTGGCATTCACTCTAAGTTATGCTAGATTCAACCTAGCATGATACTAATACTAAACATAACTAAACCGAGGTAAGATCATAAGCTCGGGGGAGAGGGTACTCACATTATGTCAAAAGACGGAAGACGGCCTAAGGATGTCGAGAAAGGATTCGTTGGCCTTTATCGGGGCGCTTCCGGACCTAACACCAAACTAATCAAATTTACCTTACACGCTAAATTTGAACGGAATATATAACATATATAAATCTAAGGAAAACTCGCTTTTGAAAACCAAGGTTAAAACCCACAATAAAATCTTTGCCCTAAACCGAGTTTAATCAAACAAAGGCATAATATGTAGTATATGTAAATATAAGAATATCCCCGTTATTAAAATCCAAAGTTAAAAACCGATAACACATTTTTCGGGGCAAATCATACAATTTCATAAATTATGGGTCATCATCCATAATTAAAACCTTGGGCCATATTTTGTAATTATACCAACAGGGCAAATATGCAACTTTCAAATATTAGGGTCAAATCTGCAAATACAAAATACAAGGTACAATCTGTAATTAACCATAAAAAGAGGGGCCCAATTAAAAACAAATACCCTAAAAAGCCCTCTTTTCAATCGATACAGCAGTTGGGGAAGGAGCGAGGCAGGGCAGCGGCGAGGGACCAGCAGGGGCGGCTTGACGCACAGAGTTGGCTGGGCAGGGGTAGCGGTTGGGTTGTGCTGGCATTCCGACAGCGAGGAGGGCAAGGCAGTGTCCCATCCCGTGGCTGCAGAAGGGTAGAAAGGTGATGGTTGCTGTAGGGCGGCGGCATGACCTCCTTCTCTAGAGACGACCGAAGGGGATCAACATGGATCTGGTAGAGGCTTTGTACGGAGAGGAAGAAGAGAAGGGTTGAGCAGCTCCCTTTGTTCGGCGACTCGCCAAAGGAGGGGTCAAGGGGGAGTGTTGCAGATTGCCTAGTGGTGAGCTCACAAGCGAAGTCAGAGGGATGAGCGAGGGTCTGAGGCTGCACAGGTGAAGCAAGGCTTCTCTTCAACGGTGACTTCCTGGTGGGAAGGTGAAGGCTGCGCAGAGAGGTATTGTTGCTGCTTGTTGTTGCAGCCTTGTAGGTGAAGGTAGGAAGGGCTCTCCGGTGGTGGAGGATCTAGAAAGAGAGGGAAGAAGAGGTAAAGGGGGAAGGTATCTGAGAGTTGGTGTCCTCAGGACTCAGGAGAGATGTGAGAAACGAAGTGAGGGATGGGTTCTTTGTTGCGTGAGGAAGATGGCAAAGGTGAGGGTCATGACTTGCTTGCGGGAGTGCGCAAAACAGGGGTGCAGACTATCACTTGTGCTGAATCGAGGAGTCAGCATTGAGAATTTGGGTCAGAAGCTGCTCATTAGCCAGCAAGGAGAGAGGGAAAAATAAAAGAGAAGAAAAGGAACAAAGAAAAGAATAAAGCAAAAGTTCATTGAAATAATTCGATCGAAATAATCGGAACGGGATTCTCGGATCGGGAAACATTTTCGAATTTTCCGTAAAATAAATTATGGAATATATAAAAATGTAAAATATATTAACTTATAAAAATTAATTTACAACATGAGAATACCCGTAAAATATTTATAAGTTATACAAAAAATAATAATAAAAATCGGGAAAAATAAAAATAAAAAACGTGCCTAAAAATTGGGGCGTTACATTAGATCCCCCTAAAAAAAAAGTTTCGTCCCGAAACTTGCTATGCATCGAACTTCTCGGTCCCTAAGGCAGAGGTAATTGATGTACAAACGGAGATAACCGTCTCACTTTTCGCAACTAGTGTTCTACATAACAACTTCAAATCAAGAGTTCAGGGTAACGTCTAGTGTCCTCTATGGCATTTCACTAATTCTAATGAATCTTATCATTAAGTTCTTGCAATTGCTCCTTCACTTGCTTTTACAACTCATGTCTCTGCACCAGTGTTATTCTATACGGCGCCTTAGACATTGGAATTAAATCAAGCTCGACCTTAGCGGAAAATTTCACATTCCGATGCATTCGAATACGTTCTATCTCGGGTTCTATATTTTCTCTACCCATCACATATCGTAATGAACGACACAACCTGGTCCTAAAACTTGATAAGTGGTCCACCCCGATCTGCTAGGGTGACGTCCTTCAACTCGTGATTGCTCCTTTTGTAGCTACTATGTTCACTGTCCTCTTTCAAAGATCCTTCATCTACAGAACTCGAGAGACTCGCTCTAATTTCCCCACTCTTGAAGCCTTGGTTAAGCAATACTTCAGCTTAATCCCTCTTCTCACTTCAAAGGAATGGCAATAGTAACATCTTTTGATCTCACGCATGTGTTCAGTCACACAGGTCTTAACTACAAGACTCAATCATACCTTATAACAACTCGATACAATCTTCTTTGCTTTCTATGACATTCCAACATATGGGAGGATCTCTTCGTATTCTACATCAGCTTTCACCGTAGACATCTCTTCTTCAAGTAGGCGTAGAAATATACACTACATTCCTTATGTAGCGTCAAACCGATTGTAGAGACTCTAGTTTCAATCTTTCATTTACTTGTACATCTTAAATCAACATCGAACTTCAAAACTTTAGTTTTCTCTCTCTCTTTCATGTACTTGTTTGGTCACCTTAAGCATCTCTTGGTATTTCCATGAACAATCTTCACAACCGTACTAGTATGCCCTTAGGCGAAATTTCCCAACCACAACCCTGAAAGATCCACTCATTACTTCCCCAAGCACTACCATCGTAATTACAAGCTTGCCGCGTTGCATTATTCTAGATTCCCCGTTTTACATCATAGCCACTATGGCTTCGCCATGTGAGTCACAAAACTTTGACTTAGCTTTCGCTCGCGGAAACATGACATCATCACTTTAGGACAAACATACCATACATCCCCTTATATATACCCCCTTTCCGCACAACAACTATAGAAGACTCACCTTCCTCTTCGTCCTTCCAGTTCCCTTTACCCTGATCCATGTCATTCCTCCATATGACAATCTCATGACCTAAGAAGGTCGCACCAAATCGTTACAATCCCTCTCAACGAGGTACGTTACCATCACTTGTTGGAATTGGTAAATTGTTACTTGATTAAGATATTTGTACTTCCCTTGATATACCTCTTCGTTGCCAACATTCAACCACCACGAATATTCTGAGTTCTCGTTACCCTTCTTCATGATCCCACACCCGGATTACTCTCCCCACCTACATTCACGAGTATACAACCCGCACTTGTGCATTTTTGGTGGTCACCGATTAACTCATTGATGACCCCCTTCAAGATCAACGACTTACCCTCCTACCACACTTCCATGTTACCATACTCATGAAGGCAACCCTTCTCGGGGTAGTCTACCTTGAACTCCGTTAGTCCTCTCTTCATTCTACGCTTCCTTTCCTTATAAGGTAACCATAACTTCTTGGCCTTGTTGTTTCTTATAACCCCCTTTTATAGGCTTAACCATTATTCCATGTTGTCCTTCAAGTACACCTTCACCAAAATTCTAGCCTCATATATCGTCCGTTCATGTTTCTCTTGATTGGTATTTCAAGTCTCTCCATCAATAGAAGCTCCTTGTTGCGTCTCTCATCCTCTCGGGATCAACATATACTCACACTCCTTTCTTCTTGGCATCAGTTAGCCTTATCGTCATAACGGAAACCGGTCAACTCCACGTGAATCTCCACCATGTCCTTCTTCTCATAACTCTAGTGATGTTGACACTTCATTTATTGGTACCACGTAAGCTTAACTTATGGTATCTTAAATATTTAGCAAATGGTTCGATCACTCTTCTCGGTCTGACTCCAAAGCTTAGGAGCACTTATAGAAAACTTCACGTCTTGAAGGAATACCACCTTTAACCTTGCTAGAGTGTATCCATCTCCTTCTCGATTCATATCTTTAGTTGTCCACGCGTCTTATAGAAGAACTTAAGTTCGTTATCTACATTGGTCTTGTTGTCTTTAAATCATAGTTCTTTTGGAACCACTTCCGCACATTAATGTTACTCCTTGTTATTGTATGGTCTTCATCTCGATTTCTCTTATGTTGACTCAAAGTTCCCTTCTATTTGTTTGTCTTTCCCGCTAATGTCCTCTTTATCTTAAAATGGCTTCTTTGACGTCCCCAAAAGGAGTCCAATGAATCGCCAGAACATGATGCTCAACTCGGTACTTGAGCACACTCATCCTCGTATGTATACTATCCTAATCCCAAAAAGGCGTTTGTCCAAGAGCGATGATAGCTTCCTATCATCTTTACTATAAAGTCCACTACTACTAATATAATACTAACATACCATATGTGTATGTATATATAACTATATATATAAGTCCTGTGTTCACATTACTACCAATCACATCCGGAAATCCATAACGACAAAACAAGGTCTAAACATGCACTATAGTCCACATATTTTAATTATACATATAAATCAAGTCATCATGCAACTTCAATCCACAAAGATACACATCAATTCCATCATGCATAACAATGGGTCCCCGACTCATGCATGTGATTTTGAAAACGAAAACTCAGAACCCGCGGGGTTCTGTTTATTCCTCATTCGGCCTTTAGAAGATTGTGAGTGCCATTGTTGTCAACCTAGGGCTCTGATACCACTTTTGTAACACCCCGAATCCGCGGGACTCGGAGTGCCACGGGTTGAGACCTAACAATGGGTCCCGCCCTTAGCTTGACAACAATTTCACCGGATCTTGCAACAAGGCACAAATAAAGGCCAAAACCGAAATACATTTTTATGCAATGGAAGGAAACCCAAAAGAAAACAACAAAAGACTTCAGCCGATATGAAACACCAAGGGCCAAATGCCACCACACGATATACAATATAAATGAATAATATACAATACTACAAACTCGACTCCACCCAAAACCCAATCCTAAAATGTACGGAACCCCGGCTGCCCACTCTTCCGGATCTCTCGGCCGCATTCCTAACCTGCAAGGCAATCTACAACATTCGGTATAGAACCGTTAGCTCATATTCGAAGCATTAGAATCAATGGGAAAGGCATAAACACAAGTAAATCATCATAAACACACAACATACTCAAAAGCACATCAATCCGGTTTATTATCTTTATTATTATTAAGTCATATCCCGTTCTAATTCAACTTCTTTTGTGACACGAGAATCTCCCGAAACTCGCCTTGGTCCCCATTTCCGGCATGGAACGGTACGGATGCCTCCGACCGTCTAACAAGCACGGCTAGTCGCCAAGAACCTCCTAGCTCTACGCAAGAGCTAGGCAGTGATGTCACCGCCCGTTATCATACACTTGGGCCAAATAATATAAAGGTCGGTAATCCTAATTCCGGTTTAGTTGTTATAAACAATAAACAATAAGCACACACCACCAAACACACATCAATGCTAATACAAGGAATACGAGCTAAGTAAGTCCGGAGACTTACCTCGTCACCACACTCAACTCACAACACTCTCGCTTCCTTAGGGAGGAGGCCCGTAACCTGCTCACAAGAAGATAACAATATCAACAACAACCCACTCACAATAGAAGTCTTAGACTTCTATATAAATGATCTACGCAAGACCATTTGACTCTCAATTCTAGGACCGCATCCTAGAATCCCTCATGCTCACATCACACTCAACACAAGCTAGAAGTCCTAAGACTTCTAAACCCTCGGATCTCGCAAGATCATAACTTACAACGCAACTAGGATAAGCCAAACCTAAAAACCAAAATCCCACAAGATCATGCAACCCCACCTCAAGCCTCAAAACGCTCACAAGGTCAACCATATAACTTACAGCCTTATAACAACCTCACAAGATAACCAACACCTCAAGCTTGGAATCAACATCAATCCATCAAACAATACCAAATCCTCGAAACTCACCTAGGTTCAAAGCCACTACTTGGCATTCACTCTAAGTTATGCTAGATTCAACCTAGCATGATACTAATACTAAACATAACTAAATCGAGGTAAGATCATAAGCTCGGGGGAGAGGGTACTCACATGACGTCAAAAGATGGAAGACGGTCTAAGGATGTCGAGAAAGGATTCGTTGGCCTTTATCGGGGCGCTTCCGGACCTAACACCAAAATAATCAAATTTAGCTTACACGCTAAATTTGAACGGAATATATACCATATATAAATCTAAGGAAAACTCACTTTTGAAAACCAAGGTTAAAACCCACAATAAAATCTTTGCCCTAAACCGAGTTTAATCAAACAAAGGCATAATATGTAGTATATGTAATTATAAGAATATCCCCGTTATTAAAATCCAAGGTTAAAAACCGATAACACATTTTTCGGGGCAAATCATACAATTTCATAAATTATGGGTCATCATTCATAATTAAAACCTTGGGCCATATTTTGTAATTATACCAACAGGGCAAATCTACAACTTTCAAATAATAGGGTCAAATCTGCAAATATAAAATACAAGGTACAATCTGTAATTAACCATAAAAAGAGGGGCCCAATTAAAAACAAATACCCTAAAAAGCCCTCTTCTCAATCGATATAGCAGTTGGGGAAGGAGCGAGGCAGGGCAGCGGCGAGGGACCAGCAGGGGCGGCTTGACGCAGAGAGTTGGTTGGGCAGGGGTAGCGGTTGGGCTGTGCTGGCATTCCGGCAGCGAGGAGGGCAAGGCAGGGTCCCATCCTGTGGTTGCAGAAGGGTAGAAAGGTGATGGTTGCTGCAGAGCGGCGGCATGACCTCCTTCTCTGAAGACGACCGGTGGGGATCAACATGGATCTGGTAGCGGCTCTGTACGGCGAGGAAGAAGAGAAGGGTTGAGCAGCTCCCTTTGTTCGGCGACTCGCCAGAGGAGGGGTCAAGGGGGAGTGTTGCAGATTGCCTGGTGGTGAAGCTCACAAGCGAAGTCAGAGGGATGAGCGAGGGTCTGAGGCTGCACAGGTGAAGCAAGGCTTCTCTTCAGCGGTGACTTCCTGGAGGGGAGGTGAGGGCTGCGCAAAGAGGTATTGTTGCTGCTTGTTGTTGCAGCCTTGCGGGTGAAGGTAGGAAGGGCTCTCTAGTGGTGCAGGATCCAGAAAGAGAGGGACGGAGAAGTGAAGGGGGGAAGGTATCTGAGAGTTGGTGTCCTCAGGACTTAGGAGAGATGTGAGAAACGAAGTGAGGGCTGGGTTCTTTGTTGCGTGAGGAAAATGGAAAAGGTGAGGGTCATGACTTGCTTGCGGGAGAGGGTAAAACAGGGGTGCAGACTGTCACTTGTGCTGAAGCGAGGAGTCAGCATTGAGAATTTGGGTCAGAAGCTGCTCATCAGCCAGCAAGGAGAGTGGGAAAAATAAAAGAGAAGAAAAGGAACAAAGAAATGAATAGAGAAAAAGTTCATTGAAATAATTCGATCGAAATAATGGGAACGGGATTCTCGGATCGGGAAACATTTCCGAATTTTCCGTAAAATAAATTACGGAATATATACAAATGTAAAATATATTAACTTATAAAAATTAATTTACAACGTGAGAATATCCGTAAATATTTATAAGTTATAAAAAAAATAATTATAAAAATCGGGAAAAATAAAAATCGAAAAAGTGCCTAAAAATCGGGGCGTTACACAGGTTAAGACAGTTGTAGAGAGATCCGGAGTAAATGGTCAGCCGGGTCCACGTACTCTTTTAGTTGGGGGCGAGGTTGTCTTATGTTCTTTATATGCGTCGTTTTAGTACCGTTGCTTTGTAAGGCTAATACATATCCATCATGTATATATTGTTTAAGGTTTTCAAATGTTTTAATACTTTTGTTCCTTGTTGTAAGATCCAAGTTAAATTGTTGTGAAACTAAGGTCGGGACCCATTGTGAGGTCCTAACTAGTAGCTCCCCGAGTTCTCAGAATTTAGGGTGTTACAAAGATTCAGATCACTACATTGATAATTTTGTAAGTACCATTATGTCCCAACCTGAATCTGATCTTACACAATTCCTTAAAGGCATAATCATATGTGATAAAGAACATTGGGTTAGGTTAAGTTCCTTAAGAGAAAAGCTTCTCAAACAAGAGAAAAGACTAAGTGATATGTCTTTGGAGATTGAAAATCTTAACACTGAAAAGTTAGACCTTGATATCAATATCAAGGCCTTGGAATCAGAAAATGCAATTCTCAAGGGCAATCTCTCTTCTCTCTATCCAGAATATATCGATCTAGAGAAAGAAAAGGTTGATCTAACTGTGACGTGTCAAGACCAGAAGGCTTCACTTATTCAATTCACTCGTTCAAAAGCTAATCTCGAAAGTATGATGGGTGAACAACAATCTTCCCTTAACAAAAATGGTATAGGTTATCATGCCAGTGTTCCTAGAAAAACAACTACTAGTTTTGTCAAGGCTAAAAGAAGTATTCATATGCCCACATGTTTGTATTGTTGTAAAAAAGGGTCATGTAAAATCAACATGTCCATATAGAATAAATGATCCTTACATCATTAGAAGCACTTATCTTCTATGTCTATGGAAACAAGTTAAGCAAATATGGGTTCTTAAAGGTACTAGACCACCAAACATGATTGAGCCTGAATATGGACCAAAATATGTCATTTGGTCGACCCGGAATGGTTGACGCTTGTTGTTTTGCAGGATATCACCAAGGTAAAGGAGTATAAATGGATATTAGATAGTGGTTGCTTACGACATTTGAGTGGAAAAAGCTCACTATTCTCAGATCTAAAGGAGCAATTATTTGGAACCATTACACTTGGTGATAAAGGAAAGTGTGACATTATTGGCATTGGTAAAATCTATTATAATTCATCTAACTTCATTGATGATGTATATCTTGTTGACGGTTTGAAGTATAACTTTCTTAGTATCTCTCAAATATGCGATAAAGGCAACAAGGTGATTTTTTTATTTAGAAAAATATGAATTTCAAGACAAAACATCGGGTGATATTGTGCTTACAACTCCCAGATGTAACGATGTTTATTCTATGAGTACTAACCAAGTTTCAGGAACTAAGCTAAAATGTCTCAAGGCCTTGATTGACAATCCAAGGCTTTGACATAGAAGACTTGGTCATGTAACCATGCATACAATGCAGAAGTTACTTTCAAAGGATTTGGTACGTGGCTTGCCAAACCTAAACTTCAAGGTAGATGAACTATGTAAGGCTTGTACACAAGGTAAACAAACAAGAGGTTCATTCAAACAAAAGAAAGTCGTAAGTTTTTCTCGACCCATTGAACTTCTACATATGGATATTTGTGGTCCTATGCGTGTGAAATCTCCTAAAGGTAAACAGTACATCCTTGTCATTGTGGATAATTTTTCTCGTTTCACTTAGATATCTTTTTTACAGGAAAAATCTGAATCATTGTTTGAGTTTTCAAAATTATGTAAGGAGTTGCAAACTTTGAAAAACCTACCTATCGTTTCGATAAGAAGTCATCATGGTAGAGAATTTGATCAGCTAAAGTTTGATTTGTTTTGTGCAAAATATGGCATTTCACACAACTTTTCAGCTCCTAGAACTCCTCAATAAAACGGGGTTGGGAAACGTAAGAACCGCCCTATTTTGTTGAGGAGTTCTAGGAGCTAAAAAAGACTCCTAATGAACTCTTTAAGGGTAGAAAATCTAATATTTCCTATTTTAAACCCTTTGTATGTACTTGCTTTGTCCATAACAATGGCAAAGATAACCTTGGAAAATTTGATGCACGTAGTGACGAAGCAATATTCATTGGATATGCTTCAAATATGAATGCTTATCGTGTTTATAATAAACGTACCAAAATCGTTGAGGAAAGTATTCATACCATATTTGATGAAAGCAATGATGGTACTTTGAGTGAAAGTTTTGCAGATCTTAATCTGAATCAACGTGAAGATCACAATTCTTATGATGAAGAAGATCATAAGGCTCAAGAAAAGAATATGCAAGAAAATATTCAAGATACCGGAGAACAATCTCAAGACCTTGAAATGCATCTTCAAGACCTTGAAACAGAAAACTGCAATGTCAGAACTCCGTTTCAAGCCTTTGAAACTCAACTTCAAGGCCTTGATATAGGATCCAAGGGAAACACTCCAGCGGTACCAGAATCCAATCAAGCATATGAACCCCAATCTTCAAGATCTGTTCCATCCTACAAACGAAGGAAATTTCAATATTCTTCATACCATCCACAAGAGAATTTGATCTCAGATCAAAACACAGGAGTTCAAACTCGATCCAGAGTTAACAACCTTTGTGCATTCTCGGCATTCGTGTCTCTTATTGAGCCAAAGAATTATGTTCAAGCTCTTCAAGAACCCGACTAGATCATTGTCATACAAAATGAACTAAATAAGTTTGAGAGAAACAAGGTTTGGACTCTTACATCGAAACCAAAGCATCAATCCGTCATTGGCACGATATGGGTTTTTCGAAACAAGTTGGATGAAAATGGAAAAGTCATACAAAATAAAGCACAACTTGTAGCTCAAGGCTATAACCAAGAAGAAGGTATTGATTATGCGGAGACCTTTGCTCCGGTTGCCAGGTTAGAAGTCATACATATGCCACTTGCTTTTGCATCTTTCATGAGCATAAAGTTATTTCAAATGGATGTAAAATGTGCTTTTCTAAACGGCTTCTTACAAAAAGAAGTCTACGTTGCTCAACCACTTGATTTTGAAAATGATGAATTTCCGGATCATGTTTTTAAATTGGACAAATCCCTTTATGGTCTTAAGCAAGCTCCTCGAGCTTGGCATGAAAGATTGTCCAAGTATCTCCTTGAAAACAATTTAAAAAGAGGTTTGATTGGCAAAACTTTGTTTATCAAAACCAGAGGTAACAATATAATAGTAGTACAAATCTATGTTGATGACATGTTACTCGGTGCTATTAATGATTCTATATGCAAGGAATTTTCAAATATTATGTGTAGGGATTTTGAAATGAGCTTAATGGGTGAGTTAAATTTATTCCTTGAACTTCAAGTCACACAAGCAAAGAAAGGAATTTTTCTCAATCAAAGCAAGTATACCAAGGACTTGCTTAAGAAGTATAAGATGGATCAATCCAAGGTCGCAAAAACTCCTATGAGTTCTACACTTTCACTTGATCATGACAAAGATGGTAAAAGTGTTGTTCAAAAGGAGTATCGAGGTATAATCGGTTCTTTGTTATATCTAACCGCTAGTCGACCTGACACTATGTTTAGCGTGTGCATGTGTGCAAGATTTCAAGCTGATCCTAAAGAGTCACACTTGACAGTTGTGAAAATGATATTTTGGTATCTCAATGGCACTAAAGATTTAGGATTATGGTACCCACGTCAAAGCTCGTTTCACCTCGTTGGTTATTCAGATGCAGACTTTGCAGGCTATAAGGTCGATAGAAAAAAGTACTTCTAGATGTTGCCAATTCTTAGGGTCATCCCTAATCAGTTGGCACTCCAAGAAGCAAAACTATGTCGCCCTATCCACAGCTGAAGCAGAATACATAGTAGTGGGAGCCTGTTGTGCACAAATTCTATGGATAGCTCAACAACTTCGTGATCTTGGCTTTGATTTGAAAGGTATCTCGATTAAATGTGATAATACTAGTGTTATTTCGATTGCTAAAAATCCTGTGCAGAATTCAAGGACAAAGCATATCGATGTAAGGCATCATTTCATACGTGATCATGTTGAGAAAGGTGATGTTTCGATTTATTTTATATCAGCTGACTTGCATCTTGCAGATTTTTTTACTAAGCCTCTACCTGAAGATCAATTCAATTTTATTAGATTACAGTTTGATACGTTGAACAAGGAAGTATTAACGTAGGGAGAGTATATTGTTTTATTTTCTCCTTCGTATGCAGCCCACTTTTCAATTTCTAGGGCCTTGAAATGCAATTCAAGGGCCTTGAAATGGAATTCAAGGGTAACATTGAACATCACGGATCTATTTAGGGATTAAATACTTTTAGATATTTCATTCTCTAAATTATTTTAAGAAGGATTTTTTAAAATGATTTCAAAAGTCTTTTCAAAGATTTGAAAAGAGTTGTTGAGATTAAATTGGAAACAAATTTTCGTTTTTCAAGGCCTTGATTTCCTCAAGATCTTGTTAAAACCATAAATCGTTTTCTTTTACCCTTTTAAAGGCTTTTAACCCTCCTTCTTCCCTATTCAACGTTTTTACAGAACCAAAAACACCTACCATTGATTTTTTTCCTCTCACAAATCCATCTATGGCTCCAAGAAGCAAGAAATTTGCTCCTCGCCAAGCTCCGACTTTAAAAAGGGAATCAGCTCACATTTCCTCACCTACAGATGATGAGCAATTTTCTGAATATTTGGAGATTTCACAGACGATTGTTCTTCCAACTTCCTGGTTTGTCTATTTTCAAGCTACGGGATCTTGGCTTGATGTATTTCAATATCGCCCTCTCTGTATCTGTGACGTGGTGGATATTGTTTTTTAGAAACTCTTTAGATCCCCTGTATTGCAAAGTTTAAACGTTCCACAATCTGGAAGATCTTAAACCTTGGAGATTCTGCCTTTGCAAGGCTCACAAGACTGTTTTATGTCAATCTCGTCACAAAACCGGAAAAAGGAATTCTTACCCTTGAAATATCAGTTAAAGGTACTCAAAATTTTCTCACGCCTACTGTATTGTGTGAGATTTTAGGATTCTCTACAGATCGTTCTTTCACACACACCTCCCGGTCAGAAAGTGTTCGACTCGCCAAAGAAAAATTTCTGATCCCAAACTCCACATCACGCCAACTCACTTACACTTCCCTAACCCTAGATGCTAAAATAGTATTTACCATTCTGGTTAGATGTGTTATCCCTCTTGCGAATTCAAGAGAACTATTGACGGATTAATCTTTGGAATTGATTCATCTGATCATGTCTGGATTGGATATTGATGTACCTAACCTCATCCTCAACCATATGGTCCATACCGTTAACTCGAAGTGAGCTATCCCCTTGCCTTATGGAAACCTACTGCCCAAGATCTTTGACCATTTTTCAATTGACACATCCACTGATGATCGACAGATGGCTTCTAGCAAATCGATGAATCTTGCTTGGAAAGATTAGGGATTGAGAAAACTCTTGCAGGGGCATGGACATTGAAGGGAAAAGGAGTTATTCCACTTCCTTCCCAAGCTGCTCCATCAGCTTCTCCTTCTTCTCCAAAAATCAGGTTAGATGGATGTGAGAAGGAACTGGGTTCTTTGAATCGTGAACTCTCTCATTTTCGGTTTGACACTAAAAAGAGAATGGATGCAAATCATGAGATGTTGTCTATTATGCATGCCAAGATAAATGAAACGTATCTTATGAATGCTCTCAAACTTACCACAAAGGGAAAAATATTACCTATGACTGAAGATGCAGCTCAACACACCCAAGAAAAGGTTGAAAATTTTCTGATGAACTGTAAACGAAGAGTACAAAACAAATTTATCCTTTATCCTACTCATATTGAACCAACAATCTTGACAGTGGAAGAATACGAGGTTGTCAAGGAACGACGAGCTGAAGAAAAGAGATGACGCTTGGTAGTAGAAATGGATAATAGTCACCGGCCTGCATCATCTAAGGCGCGACGACGGTTTTATGAGGATGATCAAGACTGAGCATATGATGGTTGTGGGCTTGCTGTTTTAATCTCGTTGTTTTTGTGGTTTTGGAAATACTCTCTTTTGGGTCTGTAACTGATTTCAAAAACTTCTGCGCTTTAACTATTTTTCTTCCTTGTTGAAAGACAAAGGGGGAGAAATAATTTGATCCGAAATTTTGATATTTCAGCATTCTTCATTTAAGTTTGTTTGATATTTACATATGCATCACTAACTCTAAAAATGCAGGTACGATACTTGTGTTGTCTTCCATTGTAATACCCGGAAATTTTATTTCCGGTTATCTTAGAAACAAATAAGAACTTGACCGATTGTGACCTTTCCGGCTCTTTATTCTTTTGTGTCGACTCCGACTATATGTTGTTATCTTTTAAGTTTCGGGACGAAACTTATTTTAAGGGGGTACTGATGTAACACCTGGAATTTTTAATTCCGTTTATTTTCCGAGACAAACCGGAACTCGTCCGATATGACCTTTCCGTCATTTTTTTTATTTTTGTAATTTTATATGACACAGAGTTCTTCGATATTTTTATTATTTTATGCGAGGTTTCCACTCCCATAATATATGCGGAATTAATCTACCTTCTTTATTCTCTAAATAAGCCTTCCGAGCCCATTACGAAGTTGAGTTTTGGCCTTTGAAACCCTACCATCCGGGCCCGATAAGGAGTTGTTACAGCCAGCCCATGACCTCTCCCTCTCTCACGTAAACCCTAACCTCCCTCCTCACGTGACAGCAGCCTCCTCCTCTTCCTTCTCCTGTCTTGAACGTCCTTCTCACAAACCTCATCTCAACGTTTCACCTTCAACATCAACGCCGGCGGTGACCTCAATTCCGTGCTCACGCCCAGTCCGGAAGGCTGCTGCAATCTTGCTCATCCTTCGAGCCTCCTCTCTCCATCCGACAAGTAGGGCAACGGTGGCAAGCGTCGTTGAGCCTTCCTCCCTCTACGCCCCCTTCATCTCGAGCAACACAGGGCCTCTCCCTCGCCTACAGTCGGGCAACAGTGGGTCGGACCACGTCCTTCTTCCCTGGGTTCGACATGACGATGACCTCGCCTTTCTATTCGTGCACAACAGCGAAGGAGAAGAAACTGGACTCAGCAGATGCAACTGGCCTTGGCTGCGAGTGCGGGTTACATTCAGCCACTGGTGCGGGTTACATCCAGCCACTGGTGCGGGTTACATCCAGACAATGGTGCGTGTCCTCCTTGCAGCAAATGCACCCAACGATAGCAAGCAGCAGCAACCTTCGGGCCTTCGCCTTCATAACTTCGAGTCTCGGAATCGGGTAAGCTTATACCCCATCCTCCATTGCACTTTTTTCCTCGTATTACATGTCGAACGAGTGCCCTTGTGTGTATCCTAAGCATACCAGAACAGCCATAGATGAGCAGTAAGGATTCATGATGTTTTCTGAATTTCCATGAAGTGACGAGCATTCATCTTCGGGTTCAGATTTAGGTATACTAGACTCGTTCGTTTTGGCTGAATTTTTTATATGATAAAGTTGGCATATTATTGTAGAACATATTAAAATTTTAGAGGAATCCAGCGAGTGGTTGAGGAGTTATGATTTTTCGAAGCTGGAACCTTAAACAGTTTTTCTGTTGTTGCTGAATATTCTGTGTTAAAAAAAAAACTGCTTGTGATGCAGTTTTGTGAGATAGATTTGGATAGGTTATTGATATCTGTTGGACTTGGATTTCGGATATGTCATAGTTAGGATTACATAGTATAATATGTCAAAATTTGAGAGGATTTCATCAAAGGGTTTAGGAGTTATGATTTTGGAGTTATGATATTTCAAAGTGGGATCAGTAAGCCGTTTTTTTCAATGTTGCTGAAATATTCCAAGTGTTGGAGAAAACGTGTGTTGAAGCAGTTTTTGGATCTAGATTTGAATGAGTTAGATAATTCTGATGAACATGAAATTTTGAGGGATTGGAGTTCATATACTTTAGTTTATCGTGTAAAGTTTTGAGGATGATCCAACAGATAGTTTCGGACTTATGATGTTCTGAAGTGGGGTAGTAACATAGTATTTGGGAAAAGAAGTAATTATTTTGGCCAAGTATGAATTATTGGATGTTGGAACTAACTTTGAGGACTTATATAGAGAGTTTGGTTTAGTGTTTTAGAGAGATCTTTGGCCTTATGATTAGTATGCATATCATAGAAGACTTGGATAATTTCCTTAGAATTTTTATAGTTTTATTCGGGCTTCATATCTTGAGTCAAAGTTGGATTTTTTGAAAGTAGGAAAAATGTGTAGTTTTCTAGTTTCTACCTAAACTCACTCTTAAGAGTTAGAATATAATATTTAGCCTCAATTAAGAGTTTAAGTAAATATTACGAGCTTTTTTTTTTGGAAAGTCGGTACCAAGGGTAAAATGGTCATTTTACCATAGGAGGGTATTTTAGTAATTTCCCTTAGGATGAGATGGTACATCTTAGAAGTTATAGACTTCTAAGACTATGGGATGTATTTTGATCCACGTGCCTCCTATGTCAAGCAATTGAGTTTCTACGGTTGCGGATCGAGCTGTGATTAAGGGAGTCGAGATTTAATTCAGGTAAGTCCTTGGGGCTTACTTAGCTAGCTATTAGATATGAGTGTGAATAATGATAGTGATGTTTGAATGATGTGTGTATTAGTGTATTTAATATTAATCACCCACCGACCTACCTATTTGGTTTAAGAGTAACGGGCGGTGCCATTCTGCTCAGTTATCCCGAGGGCGCTGGGGGTTTCTTTAGGGACTAGTCCATACTTGGTTTGCGGGGATGCCACCGGCGGAGGTGTGCCAAACCATCACCAGTTGGATAAGGAACGTAGGCGAGAAATATTAAGATATCTCATGCCACAACTTTTAAATAGGAATAAAGTGAATCACCTAAGTTATCAAATAATAACCGGTTTGTGTGCCAGCATGATGATTGATTTCATTTGCGTGAGATGTGTTTGTGCTATTTTTATTCTACTTATATTTGGATTGTTAGCTAACGGTTTATCCGTGTTGTAGTTATGTAGAGATAGACAGTTGCAGAGAGATCCGGAACGGATGGTCAGCCGGGTCCACGTATTCATTAGATGGGGACGGAGGAGTCTTCCATACGGCATGCATGATATGTATCCATATATATGTTTTTGTAAGGCTGTCACTTGTGTACATTCATACAATAAAAATTATTATGTTTTGAAATCATTTTAAATACATTTGTGCCTTGTTGTAAGATCCTAGTAAAGTTGTTGTTAAACCAAGGTCGGGACCCATTGTGAGGTCCTAACCAGTAACTCCCCGAGTTCCAAGAACTTGGGGTGTTACATCCATCAAGGGGGAGATTGAAAACTCCATCTTGAGTATATATTTGTATATGTGATGATGGAAGACTTAACACAAATAAGCGGTTTTTATACTAACAAAATATCGATTGTATTTCTAGTTGCTTGGTTTGTTTGATGTTTTTCTAAATGTATGCAGGCCTTGGAAAGCATTTCAAGGGATAGATGAAGGCCTTGAAATCAGATACAATGGACAACCGCAGAGTTTGACGAAGTTCAACACGGAGGCCTTCAAAGCTATTTCAAGGGATCAAAAGCCAAAGCCTTGAAGAAAGTTTCAAAGGACATAATGGCTGGAAGAAATTCAAATCTCTACCAACCAAACCAACCAAGGATCTAGAGAAGATCTTCAAAAAAGAAGATTTGGCTAACAAGATTCGGCCAACAAGAAGATATAGACCAAGGAGATACGGTCCAACAAAAAGGATCTCGCAAAGATCCTCAACAAAAGCGTGAGATCTCTTCTCAATAAATATCGATGATCTTCATTCAACAAATATGAAGATCTCAATGATTAAAAAGACAAAGATCTTCAACAGCATGAGACGATTACGGAGAAGAAGAATCAACGTTCTTTAAGGAGATGAAGAAGATAAAGAAGATCTACAACGGTTATCTCATCTCAACCAAGAAGCGTTTTCTATGGAGAATAAGGAACATCTACAGCTGTTATCTTCCAACGGCTAGAAGACTTCTCCATCGAAGACTATAAATGAAGATGTAGATTGAAGAAGAAGAGAAACAAGCTTACATGGAAATATCCAAAGTCTTCAAGCGAACCAAAGCATCTTCATTCGATCCAAGAAGTTTTTTTCTCTCTCTTTACAAAAGCTTTATTCTATAGAGAGAGATAAACTTGAGAGCTCTATTGGCATATCTAAAGGGTGTTATACTCGAAGTGTATGTTACTCTGTGAGTAACTAGGGTATTATAGCTAGGTTAAGAGTTGGAGCTAGATCATAGCATTGGATACTGTGAAAGAAGAAGGGGATTTCTTTTAGGTTGTATCTAGGACTCTTTGAAGTTGATAATAGACAGTTAGATCCTACGGGTATACTCTAGGACGAAGCGTATGTTGTTTAGAGCCGAACTTCATGAACATATCCTCGTGCCGATCTTTTGAATTCCGCATCATATCTTGCTTTATTGTGACTAACGTTATCTTGTAGGTTTACAAAGTCAAGGCCCTTGAAATCACTTTCAAAGCCCTTGAAATCAAGTTGTGTCACAAAGAGTTCATATCGACATCAAGGCCTTTGAAATCAGTTTCAAAGCCTTGATATAGGTTTTTGCGAAAAGTTCTCATACTCTATTCAACCCCCCTTCTAGAGTATTTATATCCTTTATATTCACCTAATGGTTCTTCACTAGTCATGGTTTGTTTGTAGTTCTCTAGTATAAACCATTAGTGTTGGTATCTTTATTCCTTTTGTGAGTGAGAATTTATAGTGAGGAGTTATTATGGACTCTCGAATCCACCAAGATCATTCTCTCACATTCTTCCTCCTTGGTTGATGTTGCTTTGTAATGCCACCTTTCTAGAAATTCGTCGACTCTACTTGCAAGGTTCTATCATTTTGATATATGTATCACAATCCTCGTTGTAACTCTCTTGTCTTCTAGGAAGTTACTCCTCATCCATGTTTATGAAATTTACCACCCACTTTCTAGCTAATTCGTAAGCGTTAATTCGTCGGTTCTTTAATTCATCATATTTGGATCAACAATGTACCTCATATCTTGATTGTGGTGTCGATTTAATTGTCAAGAGTGATCATATTCCACCCAACTTTTGACATCAAACTTTCACCTTCTGGTCCGTCAGTATGCTTAAATTTCAGATCTCTTGCTTGGATCGCTACTATATTTCACTTTGACTTTCATGCCTATGGGTGTTTGTGAAGGCATCCACGTTGTTTGTAATTTCATATTACACCACGATTGATAGAACCTTTGTGTTGTCGCTCCTAATTTGCCTAATTGTCGTTCATCCAATGCTTTTCCGGAACTACTCTCATGTATATTTGTTACGCTAAGATTGTGACACGCAAAAGTCTTGAATTTATAACTCGTTATATTTTTCCTAACTCCTAGCGAACCCACAGTGTATGGGTCGTTTTGTAGTAATGATAGTATTCCGAGGTCGAACACAAAGACTAAGGTAAAATTGAATCAATAGTGACTAAGGATAGTGTTGATCTAGGCTAAGAAAAGAGAAGAAATAAAGAAAAGAAAATCTCAATTTTTTGGTTTGGTTTTGTGGTGATCAATCAAGGATCACAAATCATGCAAGGGTATAAAAACAAACTAAACTAGCGACACAAATAAACAAACACAAATACGAGATAGCAAATCAAGGAGAGACAAAAAAGGATTCTAGGGGTTAGAAATTCCGGTTATGGCATAGGACTCAAGCTATCTAGTCATTCTTTGGATTAACTATAGTATGTTGGGAGTGGGTGTTTCTAAGTCGGGATCAGTCACCGGGTAGGTCTCATGGTCCACTAGTCCGTTCCTACGGTCTCATCATCGGGTAAGTCTCAAAGAGCCTAAGGATAGGAATTCTACACAAACCGGATTGTCACCTAGGGGTCTAACCTCTCCTTACCGGGTAAGTCTCGGGAAGGCAAGTCCTAAACATCAATCCTAGCACACTCAGTCCAAAGGTACGTTTAAGTCTATCCTATCATAGTCCAAGCCATAACCATCATTTCTTTATCCTAGAATCACATCTATTTAGCCAATGATATGCATCTCAACAATCAAACTCATCAAGCATACAATCATGGAGTACATATCAAGAGGATGAAATGAAAGAGAGATAAAACAAATAGCACAAGAAAACTAAGCTGAATCAAAGTTCAAGAAGGACTTACAACCCTTCAAAAGAAGGTTCGAATCGTTTCTTACAACCCTAGCAAATGTCTTCCACAAAACTCACTCAAAACCACTCAAAATCTATGAAAACTATGAGACTAGTGTGCTTCTTCTTCTTCTCCCAATGAGAGTGTTTCTTCTTCTCCAAGAGTAGCTCCAATCCAATGGTGAGAGTGTGGAAGAGAATGGAATGATCGGGTCTGCCCTCCACAGCCTGCAGGACCACTTCTTATACACTATCAAGGGCAAGGGTCGGTTATGGAGATCGTGGGACAACTGTCACAGCTGTGCAGGGAGAACCACGGCCTATTTCCACGCCCGTGGAAGTCCCAGTGGCCGTGGTTTTGGTGATTCAGACTTCTATGGATCATCAAGCCACGAGTTGGTGCAAGGCATGCACCAACAAGGTCCCATGTGTTCTCCCTTGCTCCTAACTTGCTTCCCAATGGGTCCGGAAGTGTGTCATCATGAGGAACGATCCTCGAATGTATCGATTAAGCTCCAAAAGCTCCCAAAATACCTACAAAACATGCAAAAGTCCGTGTAGACGTCTATCTCGACAACATACATGAATTAAGTGCAAATCATCACGAACTAGTGCAAACCATGCATGAATGAGCGGAAAAAATATCTAAATGAGCGCCTAAACTAACGTTATAAATCGTGTTATCAAAATACCCCATACTTAAGGTTTGCTCGTCCCCGAGCAAGTCCCAACTATAGACTAAGAGATGACATGATTTATGCAATGCAGAAAAACAACAAAATCTTTTTGGAATCTTGCTTCTAATATTGGATCACCTTCATAGTCATGTTTCATGGCAAACGGACAAGCAATTATGCATCAAACAAATGAAGGCATGAAAAGACAATTATACTTAACTAGAAATCATGCATGCAAGGTGAAAATGAAGAAACCAAGATGATCATGAGTATATCCAATCTAGATCACTAAGTCTTACACACATGCAATTAGGTCACAAAGAATTAGGAAAAGAGAGGCCAAGAAACGTTGTGATTAGGTGGGGATTTCTAGGTTATGTGATGCTAATCCGGGAAAGGAACTAACTCCACAATTTCATTTTTGATAGACATCACCACAAGTGTATATTTTCTCCATCTTTTCTTTGTTTTCTTTTCTTTTTCACTTCCTTTTCCTTTTATTTTTGAGGCAATGGCATTGGTGTACAAAAGCCAAAACCTTGGTGATTAGCGGACCTCGGGATTTTTCCGAGGTGCCTCACACCGGACACACATACCAAAGCTCGTTAGGACTATTGGTTTATTTGACTTTGGCAAGACACTCGATTATGTGAATGGTGCCGAGTTACTCGTCATTTAAACCAACGTCCCCAAACCTATATATTTTTTTTTCTACACTTTTCACAACAAATTCAGCACTTCATTCACAACATCTATTCATCAACAACTTCACCCCGCACTTGCTTTTCACACACATCAACACACTAGCATGCTCCTATTCCCGGATGGGTCAAAAGAGGTCAAATTTTTATATCAATTGAGGTGCTCAAACAACATGATAAAGATGAGAAGTAGAGAAAGATGAATTGCCTTAATCACTCCTAAGTGATGTGCAAGAACTAGCATGTAATTTCGACATTCAATCCTCAATCAAATCAAAGCAAACATTCATGATCACAATTCACACATGGGATTCAAGATAAGTACTTCAAGTCCACATATGCATACATCAATTCAACACATAAGGCCATTCATAGCCAATTCACAAGACAATCTCATCATAAGGGTCATTCACAAGATTAGAAGCACTAAATTTTTTTTTAATTTTCTGATTTTTTTGGGTTTTTCGAAATGTCTATGTACAATGCAAAACATGTGACAATATTAAACTATCCTAGATGCTAATCGTGCAAGTGATCATGAAAACCCCACCCCATACTTAGAAACATATTGTCCCTAATGTGTAAATGAAGTAAAGAAGAGTGAAAGAGGATTCTCACAATGTAAAATGGTTTTGCTTCGGTATTTGGGTTCACTCAAGTGGATTGATGGTGGATGATCCTATCAAAGATGGTAGAGAGCTCAAGGTGTTCGTTATGGCGTCGGGACCCGCGCTAGGCACCACTAGCCGTCCAAGTTCCGCGTCCGCTCCACCTACAATTGATGTGAGACTCATCATCATCATCCACGTGTCATGCAAGGCGTCCATGCTACTTAAACTCTAGCACACAAACTCCAAACACACAAAAACACACAAAAACAAAAAAATGAAAAACAAAACAAAAACGAAAAGGGAAAGATGTCTACCAATGGGTTGCCTCCCATCAAGCGCTTCTTTAAGGTCATTAGTTTGACCAAACTCGGGGGCGTCTCACTCAAGGTGAAGTGTGGCAATCATATCCACCGGAGCTCCTGGGATATACTTCTTCAACCGGTGCCCATTCACCTTAAAATCTCCACAATGCTCCCCTCCTATCTCAACCGCTCCATGGGGAAAGATCTTCTTCACCACATAAGGACCCGTCCATCTTGACTTTAGCTTTCTAGGGAAGAGCCGCAGCCTTGAGTTGAAGAGAAGGACAAGGTCGCCTTCACTCAACGCCTTTGGGATGAGACGTTTGTCATGCCATCGTTTGGTCCTTTCTTTGTAGATCCGGGCGTTTTCATAGGCATCCAACCGGATCTCCTCAAGAGCGTTTACGTCTAGCAATCTCTTCTCACCGGCCTCCTTGAGGTCAAAATTTAGCCACCTAATGGCCCAATATGCTCTATGCTCCATCTCTACCGGAAGTGGCAAGACTTGCCATAGACTAGCTTGTAGGGAGTGGTTCCAATCGGTGTCTTGCAAGCGGTTCTATATGCCCATAAGGTATCATCGAGCTTCATAGCCCAATCCTTTCTCATTCTAGAAACCGTCTTCTCAAGGATTCCTTTTATCTCCCGGTTGGAGATCTCCACTTGGCCACTAGTTTGGGGATGGTAAGGTGTTGTCACCTTATGAGTCACCCCATACTTAGCCAAAAGTGTCCTGAAGTTCCTATTTGTGAAGTGCTTTCCTCCATCACTTATGATCACCCTTGGTGTCCCAAACCTAGGAAAGATCACTCGGTTGAAGAACCGCACCACAACCTTGGCATCATTTGTGGGAGAGGCGATTTCCTCCATCCATCTCGAAACATAGTCTACCGCCAATAGGATGTAGAGGTTGCCACAAGAAGAGGGGAATGGTCCCATGAAGTCCACACCCCACACATCAAATATCTCCACTTCTTGTATGTTGTTCAAGGTCATCTCATTCCTTCTTGAGATGTTGCCCGTCCTTTGGCAAGCATCACATGCTACCACCAAATTCTGCACATCCTTTAACATACTTGGCCAATAAAACCCGGATTGAAACACCTTTGCACATGTCTTGTGTGAGCTAGCATGGCCTCCACATGGCAAGGAATGACAATGGCGGATCACACTCTCCACCTCATCCTCCGGTATGCATCTCCTAAAGACTCCACCCGGCCCTCTCTTGAACAAAAGCGGTTCACTCCAATAGTAATGCCTCAAATCCTTGAAGAACTTCTTCCTTTGGGCATAGGATAAACCGGGTGGCACCTCCTCACACACGAGGTAGTTTACAATGTCCGCATACCATGGCTCATTTCCCTTGGACACTTGAAGCAAGCATTCCTCCACCAATTGCAATTGTTCATCCCGGAATGAGTCATCAATCGGGATGTCATCTCTCTCAATCTCCAATGGTGGGAGTCTACTAAGGTGGTCCACCACAGAATTTTCGGACCCTTTCTTATCTCGGATTTCCAAATCAAACTCTTGAAGAAGAAGGATCCACCGAATCAAACGAGGTTTGACATCCTTCTTTGTAAGGAGATAACGGATCGCAGCATGATCCGTATACACAATGACCTTCGCTCCAACAAGATACGAGCGGAACTTCTCAAATGCATACACAACCGCTAGCAAATCTTTCTCGGTGGTAGCATAATTGAGTTGGGCATCATCTAGCGTCTTGCTAGCATAATAAATGGCATGTGTACGCCCATCTTTCCTTTGTCCCAAAACAGCCCCAACGGCTACATCGCTCGCGTCACACATGATCTCAAACGGTAAACTCCAATCCGGAGGTTGCATGATGGGTGCGGAGATCAAAGCGTTCTTCAACTACAAAAAGCCTCAAGGAAATCCTTGGAGAAAACAAACTCAACATCTTTCATTAGTAGGTTAGTAAGAGGCTTAGAAATCTTAGAGCAATCTTTAATGAATCTCCGGTAAAAACCGGCATGCCCTAGAAAACTCCTTACCCCCTTCACCAAGGCAGGTGGTGGCAACTTATCTATCATCTTTATCTTAGCCCTATCAACCTCAATGCCACGGTTAGACACCAAGTATTCCAACACAATGCCTTCACTTACCATGAAGTGGCATTTTTCCCAATTTAAGACAAGGTTTGTCTCCTCACATCTCTTAAGCACCAAGGACAAGTTAGCTAAACAATCATCAAATGAAGATCCATAAACAGAGAAATCATCCATAAAAACTTCCATGATGTTTTCAATATACTCAGAAAAGATAGCCATCATACACCTTTGAAAGGTAGTGGGTGCATTACACAACCCAAATGGCATTCTCCTATATGCAAATGTACCCCAAGGACATGTGAATGTAGTTTTCTCTTGGTCATCGGGGTGGATAGGGATTTGGAAGAATCCACTATAACCGTCTAAGTAGCAAAAGTGAGAATGTTGAGCTAATCTCTCTAGCATTTGGCCAATAAAGGGAAGAGGGAAGTGATCTTTCCTAGAGGCCACATTTAGTTTCCTATAGTCTATACACATCCTCCATCCCGTAACCGTTCTAGTTGGGATTAATTCATTATTCTCATTAGTCACTACGGTCATCCCACCCTTCTTAGGAACCACATACACGGGACTAACCCATTTACTATCCGAAATCGGGAAAATGATTCCCGATCTAGCAATTTAAGGATCTCTTTCTTTACTACTTCTTTCATGATGGGGTTTAGTCTTCTTTGAGGTTCAATTGAAGGTTTATGATTATCTTCCATTAAGATCTTATGCATGCATAAAGAAGGTTTAATGCAAACTAAATCATCAATGGTATAGCCAATAGCCTTCCTATGCAATCTCAATTCATGCAACAATCTAGTCAACTCATCATCATTCAAGCATGCATTAACAATCACCGGAGATGTAGAATTATCACCAAGAAAAGCATACTTCAAATGAGAGGGGAGGGGTTTAAGTTTAAGTTTAGGAGGACCTTTATCGATTGGAGACGCTCCATATCATGTAGGTTGAGATGAATCTAAAGCGTTGGAAGACTTCTCAAGGCTCCTTGAAGCTTGATCAACCACTAAGGCACTTTCTGGAGAAACCACGGGCAGAATCACGGCCTCTGGCATAGCCACGGCCGTGGAACTTGCTAAGCTAGCTTTGTGGAGCACTCCAGAGAGTTCCACGGGGCAAACCACGGGCGTGGTTTCCCCTACCTGGCTGTGATTTCTACAAGAATTCAGCACACCTTTGTGTGCTTCAAATTCAGCACACCTTTGTGTGCTTCAAATTCAGCTCTTGTCTCCTTTTCCAATGCATCCAAAGCCTTGATTTCTTCATTGCAGGCCTCCTCAACTCCTTCCTCCATCAAACTTAAGCTAAGAACCTTCTCCAAGGGGTCCTTGATCAAGATCAAGCTCACAACTTCCCTACACTTCTCTTGCTCGACAATCCTGAACACATCTTCACCAAGAGCTGGCCCTTTCATCATTGTGGATAATTTGAACTTGATATTCTCTTCTCGAATGTTGAAAGAGAGAATTCCATTTTTGCAATCCACCAAGAATCCGGATGTAGCCAAGAAAGGTCTCCCTAAGATGATAGGAACCGGATAGTCCACTGGGATGTCCAAGACAACAAAATCAATCGGCACATAGAACTTCCCGAGTTGCAATGGTATGTCCTCCAAGATTCCAACCGGGTGAGTGATTGAACGGTCCGCCATGTAAAGGGTCATCTTGACCGGCTTTGGCTCTCCGAGCCCAACCTTGTTACAAAGTGCAGGCGGTATGATGCTTACACTTGCCCCAAGATCACATAGGGCTTCATACTTCACTTCTCCCACTCCAATTGGCACACAAAAAGATCCCGGATCTCTTAGCTTAGGAGGCATCTCCTCCGTCATGGTTTGGATCAATTCCGAGGACCTCTTCGTCATCTTCACTTCCCCATACTCTTCCAACTTCCTTTTGTTAGAGAGTATTTTCTTCAAGAACTTGCCATATGCCGGCATACCTAGAATAGCATCCATGAACGGAATGTTAATATGCAATTTAGATATAAGTTCAAGGAATTTACCGAAGTGCTTGTCCAAGCGAGCTCTTGCTCGTGATTGTGGGAATGGTAGTGGTGGCTTGTATGGAGGTGGTGCCACATATGTCGGCTCATCATCCTTGATCTTGCCTCCATCTTCTTGCAATGTCTCTTCCTCTATCACCACTTGCCTTCCTTTATCACTTCCCTTAGGCAAGGGATCCTTCATGCTCAGCCCACTCCTTGTTGTGATGGCCAACACTTGGCCTCTTGGGTTGTCTTCGGTTCTTCCGGGAAGCTTTCCCGGATCTCTATGAGCTTCACCCGCCTTTTGGAACACTTGTGCTTCCAACACCTTTTGAGCTTTAGAAATGGAAGTCACCGTGCTCTCAAGACCACTCAACCTTCCAAGAAATTGCTCAAACATCATCTCGGTTCTATCCTTTGGAGGTTGATTAAATCCGGGTGGAGGTTCTTGTGAAGCCTTTGGTGGTGGAGCTGCACTTGTGTGTAACGCCCCAAATTTTGGTGCGTTTGCGATTTTTATTCCTTCCGGCTTTTATCGATATTTTAATAGCGTATATATATTTTACGAGTTCAGAGTAGGAGGCGTAGGCCCCTAGAGTTCAGAGTAGGAGTTCAAGTCTGGTTGAGGGTATCACCGACACGGGGTGTCACACGATTTGGCATTAAGGGGAAGTTAAGCCCCCAATATGTCGGCCCCTTTGAGATTTTAGAGAGAGTTGGAGAGGTGGCATATAGGTTAGCGTTACCACCGAGGATGGAGGGTATTCACCCGGTGTACCATGTATCTCAATTGAGAGAGTACATACATGACCCGAGACACGTCATTAGCCACGAGGACCTGGTGGTCGAGCCAGACCATACTTTCGCGGAGCATCCGATTGTGGTTTTGGAGCGTAGTACGAGACAACTTCGGTCGAAGGAAATACCGATGCTGAGAGTGTAGTGGTCGAGGTGAGGAGTCGATGAGGCCACTTGGGAGACGGAGGATAGTATCCGTAGGAACTATCCCGAGTTTTACGCTGGATTAGCGACATCCATAGGACCATCGGGTTAGTCCTGAGACCTATTTTTGGTTGTTCTTATGTGTCGTGTGACATGATGTGTTATGTGTGTTATGTGTATACCTTGCAAGTTTGGGCGAGTAGACTTTGGATTGAAGGGCCATAGTTACCACGTTATAGTGTTCCGAGAGAATATCGAGACACGTTTGTTTGAGAGTGCCGCGTTTAGCAAGTTTCGGGACGAAACTTTTCTTTAGGAGGACCTGATGTAACGCCCCGTTTATTTGGGTGCGTTCCGACTTTGCTTTCCTCCCTTCATCCGATTCCTTATAGTTCGAGTTCTTATTTTAAAAGTATATTTTTATGGATTTAAATAACTTTTCGGGTATTATATTAACTTGGTGATACATGAATGTACTTCCGTATCTTTTTTTATTTTATTATTTTATTTTATCGGAAAATCGGGATTTACCGAACCGGAAAATCCCGTTCCGATC
Source organism: Fagopyrum esculentum (assembly GCA_033239045.1). Taxonomy (NCBI): domain Eukaryota; kingdom Viridiplantae; phylum Streptophyta; class Magnoliopsida; order Caryophyllales; family Polygonaceae; genus Fagopyrum; species Fagopyrum esculentum. The sequence goes on from BSUD01000008.1 coordinate 80,227,390, forward strand.
TTTTGTTCAAGTTTTGGCCTATTACTTTTCTTATTCTTTTTCTCCTTTCTTTTTCCTTCTTTTTTTTTTTCTTTCTCTCTGGCATGTGCTTGTTTTGCTGCTGCAGCGCCTTTGCCCACTGGTGAGAGATGCAGCCGCCTAGTCTAGGGCTAGGGCCAGCCGACCCTCGATTCACCCGTCTGTAGGCCTGTGACGACCCTTCACCTCCCTCCCTTCTAGTCTACTCCCCCAAGCAGCCCAACCTCACACTTCCTCTCTACAATCTCCCTCTCTGCACCTCTCTCGTACCTTCTCCTCGGGACCAACCGCTACAGCCAGACGGATTGAAGGAAGGCTTCCCCGCTGCCGCCTCAGCCCGCCGGAGTGCCGCACTCTCTCCGCCTTAGCCGTCGGAGACTCGGCCTGGTGAGCCTTGTCTATCCTCTTTCCCTTATCTGTTTCTTCCTCCTCCCTATTGCTTACCCGTGGTGGCCGGATCTTGTGACAGCCGCCGGAAGCTAGCCGCCTCGCTCACGCCCTCGCCTGCGCCGGAGATAGAAGACCGACTCAGCTGCCGCATTTTCCCCTTTCCTCCGCCTGCGTGCACCACATGGAGGCCTTGCCTTTCTTCCTCTGTCGCGTTACAGAAGGTTGAAGAAAGGCTTGGCTTATTTCCACTTTTGGCCCCCTTTTGTGTATAATTGCTTTACGACCTTATTCTTTTAAATGATTACAGTTTGGGCCCAGTTTGTGTGTAATTGCAGTTTTGACCTAATAATTTTGGAAAGAAACATTTATACCCTGTAGTAATTTATTAATATTATTAAATCCCAAATTTTGTTAAGTTTTGTGACCCAACTCCGTTACAAATTATTTTGTTGTCTTAGATGGTTTAAAAAAAAATCCGATTGTTGGATAATTTGAAATTCGGTTTTCAATCAACTTTCCATTTTTGGGATGTCTTGTCCGGAATTGGTTTTAACGTGGTTAAGCCCGGCTTTGGAAAACGGAGTTTTCATTGGAAAATCTTTTTGCGCTAAACCCTCCTTTCAAAATTAGCGTTTAAGCTAATTTCGCTTAGTTTTGTCCTTAGGTCCGGAAGCGCCCAATAGAAGCAATCGAACTCGTTCTTGACTCAGTAGACCGTGCTTCACTTTGCATCTCGTGTGAGTACTTCTCCTTCGTTAATTCGGTTATGGTAGTATAACTTTTTAGAGGAACTTAGCATAACGTAGAGCAAATGCCATGTAGTGACCATGAATCATAGGTTTTAGGGTTTGGGTATTGAACTTATGGAATTATCTTATTTACGATCTTAGGATGACCTTGGGATTTTAAAATGGACCTAGCATGCTAGAGTAGATATCATATTTATATATGTTGGAAACTAGGAGTCCGAGAACTTTTAGCTTTTAGCCGGTTATTGATAGTGCCTCGTTTGGGCAGGCTTTGAGCGTTTTCCTGCGGGAAGTTGAGAGTGGTTTATTCGAGTTACCTCGAGAGAGGTAAGTCTCCGGACTTACTTAGCTCGTATTCCTTGTATTAGCATCCATGTGTGTTTGGTGGTGTGTGTTTGTTGTTTATGTTATAACAATTAAACCGGAAATAGGACCACCGACCTTTATATTATTTGACCCAAGTGTATGATAACGGGCGGTGACATCACTGTCTAGCTCTTGCGTAGAGCTAGGAGGTTCTTGGCGACTAGCCCGTGTGGTTAGACGGGTGGATGCATCCGTACCGTTCCATGCGGTAAGTGGGGACCGAGGCGAGTTTTGGGAGATTCTCGTGTCACAAAAGAAGTTGAATTAGAACGGGATACGACCTAATAATAAAAAGATAATAAACCGGACTTGTGTGATTTGGTGTACATTGTGTGTTATATTGATTTACTTGTGTTTGAGCCTTTCACCTTGATTCTAATGCTTCGAATATTAGCTAAAGGTTTTATACCGTTTGTTGTAGATTGCCTTGCAGGTTAGGAATGCGGCCGAGAGATCCGGAAGAGTGGGCAGCCGGGGTTCCGTACATTTTAGGAGTGGTTTTGGTTAGAGTCGAGTTGGTATATTATTCATGTATATTGTATATCGCGTGGTGGCATATGCCACTTGGTGTTGCATATCGGCTGAAGTCTTTTGTTGTTTTCTTTTGGGTTTCCTTTCATTGCATAAAGAGATATTTCGGTTTTGGCCTTTATTTGTGCCTTGTTGCAAGATCCAGTAAAATTGTTGTCAAGCTAAGGGTCGGGACCCATTGTGAGGTCCCAACCCGTAGCATCCCGAGTCCCGCGGATTCGGGGTGTTACAAAAGTGGTATCAGAGCCTTAGGTTGACAACAATGGCACTCGCAATCTTCTAAAGGCCGAATGAAGAATAAACAGAACCCACACGGGTTCCGACTTTTCGTTTTCAAAATCGCATGCATGAGTCGGGGTAGAATGTACGGACCACCACTCCTTCCGCGGATCTCGGCAGCTTAGTATATTGCATTTTGATACATATGTAGATATGTAGATATGTATAGTATATGTGGATTGTAGTTGCATGATGACTTGATTTATATGTATAGTATATACGTGGACTATAATATTTGTTTTGGACCTTGTTGTTTGTAATGAATTACTGGATGTGTTATATTAGTAGTTATGTGGACATAGGACATATATAGGCTTATATACGGACTCTTATATATAGTAGTATATAGTATGGAACCTTATAGTTAGGACGACAGAAAGATAGCATCACCTTTAAGACGACGTTGTTGGATTGGGATAGTGTGCATACGAGGATGGATATGCTCAAGTATCAAATTGAGTAGTTATGCTGACGTACACCATGAGGTTTCATCGGACCCCTTTTGAGGATGTCAGAGCGACTATGAGAAGGCTAATGAGGACATAGGCGCAAGGATGAACAAGTAGAAAGAAAACTCGAGACGACTTAAGGGGGATCAAGATAGGAGCAATACAAGAAAAGGGAGCGACTTTAAAGTGTAAAAGCGGTTCTAAAGAGGCCATGATCGAACGACGACAAGACCAAGGGAGAGAACGAACTTAAGTTCTTCCAGAAGACGCGTGGACAACTAAAGATGTGAATCGAGGGGGAGATGGGTGCATTCTAACAAGGTTAAAGGCGTTGTTTCATTACGAGAAGTGAAACTTTCTTTAGACACTCCTAAGCATCGGAGTCAAGATGAGAAGAGTGATCGAACCATGGGCGAAAGACTAAGGTACCGTAAGTTAAGCTTACGAGGTACCAATAAGAGAAGTGTCGACATTACGAGAGTAACAAGAAGAAGGGCATGGGAGGATTCACGTGGATTTGACCGGATTCCGTTATGATGATAAGGCTAAAAAGCGCCAAGAAGAGGAAGTGTGTATAAATGATGATCCCAAGAATATGAAAGAAGAAACAAGGAGCTTTGACCAGAAGACTTAAGATACCAACCAAGAGAAGAACGAGTGGTTACTAACGATAGAGATGTTGGAGAGATGCACTTACAAGATTTTATGAAGGACGCTTAAGCCTATGAAGTTGGGTCATATGACACGAAAGAGCTGGGAATGTCTAGTTATCTTACAAAAGCGGAAGGAGGAGAGGAGCATAGTAGGAGCTAACGAAGTTAAAAGTAGAATAGAATAAGATAATGGAAATTAAGGTAGAGTACCCCGAGGAGGGTAGCCTTCATAAGAGTGGTAACATGGAAAGGGTAGTAGAATGGTAAGTCGTTAACTTCGGAGGAGGTCGGATACAAGTTAATCGGTGACCATCGAGAATGTATGGGTGCGGGTTGTATACTGGTGACTGTAGGTGGGGAGAGTAACCTATGAGATGAGATCATGAAGAGGGGTAACAAGAACTTGGAACATTCCCGGTGGTTAAATGTCAGCAATAAGGAGTGGTATCAACGGAAGTGCAAGTGTTTTAATTAAGTAGCATGGATTGAGGTCAAAGCAAGTAATTATAACAGACCTCCTAGGGAGGGATTGTAACGAACCTATGCGACCTTCTTAGGTCATGGGATTGACATATGGGGCAATGACAAAGATTAGAATTTTTAAAGTTCGGTTAAGGTGAAAGAGAACTAGAAGAAATAAGAGAAAGTGAGTCTTCTATAGTTGTTGTGCGGAAAGAGGGTGCATATAAGGGGAGGTATGATATGTTTGTTCTAAGGTTATAGATGTCATGTGTTCACGAGCCAAGCTAAGTCAAGGTTATTGTGACTCGTGTGGCGAAGACAAAGTGGTTGTGACGTTAAACGAGGAACCTAGATTAGGGCAACACTGCAAGCTTAGAGCTTATAATGTTGGCACTTGAGAAGTAACGAGTTGGATATTTCAGTGGTGTTGGATGGGGAATTTGTTCTAGCGTTTTCCACAGGGCATACTGGCACGGGTGTGAAGTTGTTTATGGGATACCGAGAGATGCATAAGGTGACCAACCAGAGTAAGAGAAGACCGAAGTCTTGAAGTTTGATGTCGACATGAGATGTACGAGAAGTATATGAAAGATTGAGGTTATAACCTCTACGGTCGGATTGACGTTACATAAGGAAATGAAGTAGTTCTACACCTACTCGAAGGAATGATGCAAGCTTAGGTGGAATACAAAGAACTCCCCCAACATGTTGGGATGACCGGGAGAGCAAAGAAGATAAGATCGATTTGTTATAAGACGTGGTTATGCCCTACAGTTAAGGCGCTAATGGCAACACGTAAGTATGAGTTCTTAAAAGGTTATTACGACCAGGCCTTCAAGGTGAAAAAGGATGGAACATTACTGATTCAAGAAAAGAAGGACCCTTGAAAGAGAACAGACACGGTCATGGTTGAAGATGGACAATACACAAGTCTTAAAGATGGCACCTCAATAGATCGAGGTAGATCAATTGTGTCATGAGCACTTGTAAAGTGATAAAACAGGATTGTGGCGGTTATTATGATATGTGACGGGAAGAGAAAAGATGAAACCTGAGATATCACATATTCCGATACGTCAGAATGTGGAATTTTCCACTAAGGTCGAGCTTGATTTATTTCCTATGTCAAAGGCGCTATGGAATAACACTTGTGCATAAACATGAGTTGTGGAAACAAGTGAAGGAGCAATTGTAAGAACTTATTGAAAGAGTTCATTAGATTTAGTGAAATGCTATGGAGAACTTTGAATGTTATCTTGAACTCTTGATTTGAAGTTCATCTTAGAATATATCTTAAACTCTTGATTTGAAGTGGTTATGGAGAACACCAGTTTGCAAAAAGAGAGACGATTATCTCCGTTTGTACATAAATTACCGTTAGCCGAACAACATAACAATGAAGCATGAATATCCCTCAATACAGATAGATGATCTTATCGACCGGTTGCAAGGGTCGGCAATCTCTTCTAAAAATTTATTTAAGGTTTGATTGTCACCAATTGAGAATTCAAGACGGAGATATTGCAAATACGGCATTCCGGACAAACCATGGTAACTACGAGTTGTAGCGATTCCTTACGGGCTTACTAATGCCTAGATAAGATATTTTGGTCTACTCTCGAAGAAGAGAGAAGTTGTAAGACACGTTGTTTCGGGATGGCAACCCCCCGAAGGATGTGAAAGAAGTTGCAGGCTTTCTTGGATGTGCCGGTCATTCCCGGATTTGTGGAGAGATCCTCCAAAGTAATTGCATCAATGGCTATCTTACTTTGGAAGACAAATGAGTTTTGCAAATGGACAAGGGTCATAAGAGTTATTAAGAGTTAATAAAAGAGTCATTGGGCAATTGTTTTGACATTGCCTCGAGGTATGATGGATTTGATGTTTTGCAAGTGATTCTTCAAGACGAGGTCTGGGTTAAGTATTGATGTAAAAGTGAGAAGTAACAACATACATGCCTTGTTAGTAAAAGTAGTGGGAAGTAAAGTACTATCTTCCTTACTTGGAGCGTGCAACAGTTATTGAGAAAGCGTAACATCAAAGTTGGTTTGACAAGAACCAAAGCCCAATGTGTAATGATAAGATTCGATATTCTTTGTTTGAGACGATCAAGGAGAAACATAATGGAAATGTCGCATTGAGAAAGACCCGAGAGGGAATTTGAGTTTCTGATATCGGACCTTTCTGAGATCTTAGCGCGAGTTGAGAAAGTGGTTTATCGGTTGACGTGGCCAAAGAGAGTAGAGGGTAATATCGTTAGTTGAGTTCTATGCGGATCTAGTAGCATCGATAGAATCAATGGGTTTGATCTAGTTCTTCCCTTAGTTGAGCTATGTGCATTTGTGATGTTATGTGCAGTTTGTGCTCTGTGCGAGAATGTGCCTTATGACATGATATATCTTGCGTTGGTAGTTCGAGTAGTTGGTGTGTCTAGACTAGAAGGTTTAAGCCTTCTTAGTTTGAGAGTTCGTACCTCGGCCTTAGGAACCAAGAAGTTTGGTGTATTGCAAGTTTCGGGACGAAACTTGTTTTTAGGGGGCTCTAATGTAACGCCCCAAATTTTGGTGCGTTTGCGATTTTTATTCCTTCCGGCTTTTATCGATATTTTAATAGCGTATATATATTTTACGAGTTCAGAGTAGGAGGCGTAGGCCCCTAGAGTTCAGAGTAGGAGTTCAAGTCTGGTTGAGGGTATCACCGACACGGGGTGTCAGGCGATTTGGCATTAAGGGAAAGTTAAGCCCCCGATATGTCGGCCCCTTTGAAATTTTAGAGAGAGTCGGAGAGGTGGCATATAGGTTAGCGTTACCACCGAGGTTGAAGGGTATTCACCCGGTGTTCCATGTATCTCAGTTGAGAGAGTACATACATGACCCGAGACACGTCATTAGCCACGAGGACCTGGTGGTCGAGCCAGACCATACTTTCGCGGAGCATCCGATTGTGGTTTTGGAGCGTAGTACGAGACGACTTCGGTCGAAGGAAATACCGATGCTGAGAGTGCAGTGGTCGAGGTGAGGAGCCGATGAGGCCACTTGGGAGACGGAGGATAGTATCCGTAGGAACTATCCCAAGTTTTACGCAGGTTTAGCGACATCCATAGGACCGTCGGGTTAGTCCTGAGACCTATTTTTGGTTGTTCTTATGTGTCGTGTGACATGATGTGTTATGTGTGTTATGTGTATACCTTGCGAGTTTAGGCGAGTAGACTTTGGATTGAAGGGCCATAGTTACCACGTTATAGTGTTCCGAGAGAATATCGAGACACGTTTGTTTGAGAGTGCCGCGTTTAGCAAGTTTCGGGACGAAACTTTTCTTTAGGAGGACCTGATGTAACGCCCCGTTTATTTGGGTGCGTTCCGACTTTGCTTTCCTCCCTTCATCCGATTCCTTATAGTTCGAGTTCTTATTTTAAAAGTATATTTTTATGGATTTAAATAACTTTTTGGGTATTATATTAACTTGGTGATACATGAATGTACTTCCGTATCTTTTTTTTATTTTATTATTTTATTTTATCGGAAAATCGGGATTTACCGAACCGGAAAATCCCGTTCCGATCTTTTGTTCGAGTTTTGGCCCTATTTCTTTTCTTATTCTTTTTCTCCTTTCTTTTTCCTTCTTTTTTTTTCTTTCTCTTTTCTTTCTCTCTGGCATGTGCTTGTTTTGCTGCTGCGGCGCCTTTGCCCACTGGAGAGAGATGCAGCAGCCGCCTAGTCTAGGGCTAGGGCCAGCCGACCCTCGATTCACCCGTCTGTAGGCCTGTGACGACCCTTCGCCACCCTCCCTTCTAGTCTACTCCCCCAAGCAGCCCAACCTCACACTTCATCTCTACAATCTCCCTCTCTGCACCTTTCTCTCGTACCTTCTCCTCGGGACCAACCGCTACAGCCAGACGGATTGAAGGAAGGCTTCCCCGCTGCCGCCTCAGCCCGCCGGAGCGCCGCACTCTCTCCGCCTTAGCCGTCGGAGACTCGGCCTGGTGAGCCTTGTCTATCCTCTTTCCCTTATCTGTTTCTTCCTCCTCCCTATTGCTTACCCATGGTGGCCGGATCTTGTGACAGCCGCCGGAAGCTAGCCGCCTCGCTCACGCCCTCGCCTGCGCCGGAGATAGAAGACCGACTCAGCTGCTGCGTTTTCCCCTTTCCTCCGCCTGCGTGCACCACCAGGAGGCCTTGCCTTTCTTCCTCTATCGCGTTACAGAAGGTTGAAGAAAGGCTTGGCTTATTTCCACTTTTGGCCCCCTTTTTGTGTATAATTGCTTTACGACCCTATTCTTTTAAATGATTACAGTTTGGGCCCAGTTTGTGTGTAATTGCAGTTTTGACCTAATAATTTTGGAAAGGAACATTTATACCCTGCAGTAATTTATTAATATTGTTAAATCCCGAATTTTGTTAAGTTTTGTGACCCAACTCCTTTACAAATTATTTTGGTGTCTTAGATGGTTTAAAAAAAATCCGATTGTTGGATAATTTGAAATTCGGTTTTCAATCAACTTTCCATTTTTGGGATGTCTTGTCCGGAATTGGTTTTAACGAGGTTAACCCCGGCTTTGGAAAACGGAGTTTTCATTGGAACATCTTTTTGCGCTAAACCCTCCTTTCAAAATTAGCGTTTAAGCTAATTTCGCTTAGTTTTGTCCTTAGGTCCGGAAGCGCCCAATAGAAGCAATCGAACACGTTCTTGACTCAGTAGACCGTGCTTCACTTTGGATCTCGTGTGAGTACTTCTCCTTCGTTAGTTCGGTTATGGTAGTATAACTTTTTAGAGGAACTTAGCATAACGTAGAGCAAATGCCATGTAGTGGCCATGAATCATAGGTTTTAGGGTTTGGGTATTGAACTTATGGAATTATCTTATCTACGATCTTAGGATGACCATGGGATTTTAATAGCATGCTAGAGTAGATATCATATTTATATATGTTGGAAACTAGGAGTCCGAGAACTTTTAGCTTTTAGCCGGTTATTGATAGTGCCTCGTTTGGGCAGGCTTTGAGCGTTTTCCTGCGGGAAGATGAGAGTGGTTTATTCGAGTTACCTCGAGAGAGGTAAGTCTCCGGACTTACTTAGCTCGTATTCCTTGTATTAGCATCCATGTGTGTTTGGTGGCGTGTGTTTATTGTTTATGTTATAACAATTAAACCGGAAATAGGACCACCGACCTTTATATTATTTGGCCCAAGTGTATGATAACGGGCGGTGACATCACTGTCTAGCTCTTGCGTAGAGCTAGGAGGTTCTTGGCGACTAGCCCGTGTGGTTAGACGGGTGGATGCATCCGTACCGTTCCATGCGGTAAGTGGGGGCCGAGGCGAGTTTCGGGAGATTCTCGTGTCACAAAAGAAGTTGAATTAGAACGGGATACGACCTAATAATAAAAGATAATAAACCGGACTTGTGTGATTTGGTGTACATTGTGTGTTATATTGATTTACTTGTGTTTGTGCCTTTCACCTTGATTCTAATGCTTCGAATATTAGCTAACGGTTTTATACCGTTTGTTGTAGATTGCCTTGCAGGTTAGGAATGCGGCCGAGAGATCCGGAAGAGTGGGCAGCCGGGGTTCCGTACATTTTAGGAGCGGTTTTGATTAGAGTCGAGTTGGTATATTATTCATGTATATTGTATATCGCGTGGTGGCATTTGCCCCTTGGTGTTGCATATCGGCTGAAGTCTTTTGTTGTTTTCTTTTGGGTTTCCTTTTATTGCATAAAAAGATATTTCAGTTTTGGCCTTTATTTGTGCCTTGTTGCAAGATCCAGTGAAATTGTTGTCAAGCTAAGGGTCGGGACCCATTGTGAGGTCCCAACCCGTAGCATCCCGAGTCCCGCGGATTCGGGGTGTTACATTGTGGAAGCGGGAGGGTTCAAGGCTCCATCCGGGTTAGAATAGGAAAACACGGGATGGTTGTGGTTAGGCCGGTAATTGTTGAATTGCCGGTTGTTGTTGAAGTTCCTTGGGTCTTGATAGTTGTTGTAGTTTCCCCTTCCCATATAGTTCACATCTTCCTCCTTGGAAGACAAGTTTGCTTGCACTTGCGCTTGAGGGCTAGCTTGACTCTTCAAAGTTGTAGCACACAATTCCCTCAAAGACTTAAGCTTATTGTTGATTGCATCAAGCTTGAAATTGCTCATGGTGACTTCACTCACCTCATATGCTCCCGCTTTCCTCCCATCACTCTTCCTATGGGAGTACTTTTCAATCACCAAAGCTTGTTTCTCTACAAACTCCGAAGCTTCATCCACATTCTTTTCCATGAAAGTCCCACCGGAAAGAGATTGAAGCTTGAATTGGCTATCTTCATCAAGTCCCTTGAAGTAGATCTCCAAAAGCTCTATTTTCGGTATACCATGGTGTGGACAATCTAGGAGAAGGTCTTTGAACCTCTCCCAAGACTTGAATAGGCTTTCTCTATCCTTCATCACGAAGGCATTTATCTTCCCTCTTAGCTCGGTAGTCTTGGAAGGTGGGAAGAACTTAGTCAAGAACTCGATTGTCATTTCCTCTCAAGTACTCACACGCCCTAGTGTAATCGATTGGTACCAAGTCAAGGCTTTATCCTTAAGTGAGAAGGAAAAAGCCCTAAGCTTATGGTTGTTGTTCTCCAACTTAGGCGGCCTTAAAGTCTCCATCAATATCTCGTAGTTCATCAAATGTTGATGAGGGGACTCTCCTTCCATCCCTCCAAATTGATTATGCCGGATCATTTGTAGCACTTGAGGGCGGAGCTCGTAGTCATGGGCTGCGGGATCTCCTAAGTTCACACCCAGACAGTGTACTCTTTGAGCCGGATCCATACGTTGCCCTAATATTTGTGGCTCCTCAATCATTATCGGCTCAAACCGAATATTAACCGCCGGCTGCGGTTGTGGTGGTGGTGGAGGTGGTTGTTGACGATTAAGCTCTCTTTGCACAAGAGCTTGCCTAATCTCTTCAATCTCCCTCCTAGTTGCTTCTTGCCTCTCATTGGCAAGTCTCCTTTCATTCTCCAAGAGCTCATCTCTTAACCTAATTTGCTCTAAAGCCTGATCCAACTCAGCTTGAAGATCTCTTGCGGCCATCTCCTTCTTCTTCTTAATGCTCTTAGATCTAGCTTTTAAGGGTTTTCTCCGGTTCGGGATCGAATGGAGCTAAATCCTTGCCACGAGATCTTTGCATGCACCTAAAGAATGAGAGATGTCCTGAAAAAGCAAAGACACAAACCAAACAAGATCAAAAGCAACAAGAAAGACCTACACTATAAACAATCACAAAAATGACTCAATCTAGACCTAGTCCCCGGCAACGGCGCCAATATTCCTCATTTGATCTTGTTGAGTTGACTCGGGATCCCCTTCTTGTCATTGTCGTTAGTGTTGTCTTTTAAGTCTTCACTTTTCCATCTTGACGTTCCTCAGCAAGTTCGAAAGAGTTGTCCGGACGTATGCCTACCCTAATGCTCATAAGCAGAGCATATTTATCCTCACAATGACACCCTTCAAATTCTACTTATGTGTGTCAACGGAGTGAGGGTCTCATTCTGTTATCTTCGTTAAGGGCATAATATAACTATAAATGCTACTAACCTTCGACATAAACTTTACTATATTACATATCTTTATAATCAAGCTAATAAGTCAACATAACATTTCAAAAAGTACTAAGCTGTCGAGATCCACGGAGGTAGTGGTAGTCATCCGTACTTTCTATCCCATCCCGACTTATGCATGTATTTGAAAACCAAAGGTTTCTTTGAAAAGTCTAGACCCCTTTTGGGTTCTGTTTATTTACTTATTTGGTCCTTTAGAAGATTTCAAGTGTCATTGTTGTCAATCTAGAGTTTTGATACCATGTTGTAACACCCAAAATTCTCAGAATTCGGGGAGTCACGGGTTAGGACCTCACAATGGGTCCCGACCCTATTTTGACAACATATTGACTAGATCTTACAACAAGGCACAAATAAGGAAGCCAAAATTCATAAAACTGATGGTTATAATGTCATGAATGAAACAACATACTACTAACATCCAACAACTACTTAAGACTAAAGTGTCTAACTATCCACATACTAATAAAGAAGTACAATAATAGAATCATCCAACCCCATCTTGGGGAGCACAAAGACTCGGGTGACCACTACTTTTGGATCACTCAGTTGCTGCTCTAACGTGTGGTAAGTCTAAATGACAAAAGTAAACAACTATTAGCTAGCTATTCAAAAATTAGAAAATGATAAAAGCACACACACACATAATACAGAAATAAAACACTCATCATGCTTTCAGAGAATTCCATTTATTATCTTTAATTAAGTCATACACTTTACTAATGCACCTTATTTTTGTGACACGAGGGATTCTCAAACCTCGCCTCCGCCCCCGTGTGACCAACAAGAGTGGATCTGATTCACCTCACCGTTTACCTGCCTGGTTTGGGTATAGAAAACCTCCTAGTCTCCGGAGAGCTGGACAATGATGTCACCACCCGTTATACATACACTTGGGTCATATAATAAAGACAAAAATGCTCTAAATAACACAACCTTTGCTACTGTTGCGAAAGGTGACACGAACTTTTAAAATGGCGGAAAAAAAAAAAACTATAGGGGGATAATGCATTTTTTAGCACCGGTAATTAATCCATTAAAAAAATGTTGGAAATTTTATAATTTGTTATAGTTTGGTAGGATATAAATTAAAAAACAATGAAAATGTGTAAAAAAAATAGCGTTTGATATTTATGTTGTACATAAGGAAAAAAATATATATAATAAGTAAAAAAATATTATAAATTTTATAAGTTGGTAGGATAGAATTTAAAATGGAAAAACATATAATGAAAGTGTATACTTCTTCACAACAAATTGCTTAAATTACATAGCTAGAAATTATGAAATGAAAAATATTTTTTTCTAAGATTTTTTTTAGTTCATAAATATTTGTTTATGTATGATATTTATATTTTATATAAAAGAAATAAAAAAATCAAAGCACAAAAAATATATTTTCATTTTATAATTTATAGTTTATGTAATTTAAGTAATTCACTACAAATAAATCATAAATTTTTATTATTTATTTTTCTTTTTAAAAAATTTATCCTATCAAAATAAAATGTATATTATTGTTTTCCTTTTTTTTTTCCTTTTTTTCATTATTTGGTTTCATTTTTTTAATTTATATCATTCTAAATTATAACAAATTATAAAATGTCAAACATCTTTTTATTGAATTAATTACCGGTGCTAAAAAGTGCAACACCCCCTATAGTTCGTGTTTTTTTTCGCAATTTTAAAAGTTCGTGTCACCTTCCGCATCAATTACAAAGGTGGTGTTATTTAGAGCATTTTTGCCTATAATAAAAAGGCCGTCCTATCCATGTTATAATTACTAAACACATAAGCATACACAACCATCATCATTCAATTAATATCTAGAGGCCAACCAAGTAAGTCCAAAGGACTTACCTAAATCAAATCTCAAATCCCGTTATCTTGACTCAATCTATAACCGTAGAAATTTCCAAAATACACTTATAAGTGTAAATAAACATTTTACCCATGATTCCGAAACTCTAGAAAATTCTATAACAAAGTTCCAAACTATTCTTTGGATCTCAAAACCACACTCTAACTCTCAAAAGGATGTTTGCTAAAGATTTAGAAGAGTTGCCCAAAATCTTGACTTTCTCAAAAAGTCGCTAGGATCCCACTTTGGCTTAAGATATGATGCTCAAACAAAATATAAAAATTCTAATAAAAATATCTAGGTCTTCTATGCTATGCACTTTACTCATAAAAAAAATTCTCAAAAACACCGAACAACATATCATACACACTTCTCCAAAGTTGGTTCCAATATCCAGAATTTCTATACGTAGCCAAAATCCGAGTGATTTCACAATCTGCACAACCAACCTACTTTGGACTCTTATGGATCCAGATCCGACCGTTGGATCGACCTCAAATTCTAAAACATCACCCTATGCATCTCCCTCTATGTCATACTAAAAATTGAACGGTGGATTTTGTCTCTATGGTATGGAACTATAGGCTCAAACATGCTTGCTCAACACTGTTTTCCTGAGGCTAAAATATAAAGTTGTGGTGGTCTGAAGTTCAAGTCTCACCTCTAATTCTAACACCACGGATACGCGGAACTCGGGGTAACACATGGGCTAGGATCTCACAATGGATCCTGACCCTAGCCTAACAACAAGTTCACAAATCTTATAACACGACACAAATAGATTAAAACCAAATACATAAAAGTTGTACAATATATATACATCAAAAGGTTTACAACATCACAATCGAGTACAAAGCGGCAAACCATAAACATCCAAATACAAAACACCCCAAAAGCCCATGCCCAACCTAGTGTACGGAAGCCCTCGGCTGATCACCCATCTGGCTCACTCTGCAGTCTTCTAACCTACAGATCATCTACAACACGGTATAAAACCGTTATCTAAAAAAATGAATAAGAATGAAGAAGTAGCACAAATAACACATCATCATATCACTATGCAATGCCATACACACACAACCTTTTATTATCTTTAATTGCGCTATACTCTTACTATTAATTTCCTTGTGACACGCAAAGTAAACTCCCAATGCCTCTTTCCACGTTTCCTCTCAGGTTTGGAATGGTGTCAATCATCACCACTTGGAGGACTGGTTGCAGAGAACCCCCTAGCCACCCAATTCTGGGCTAGGCAAGTTATCACCGCCCTTTATCATACACTTAGACCATTAATATGCATGTAGGGTCATCCTAGTTCGGTTAAGTTATAAATGCAACATAGATATGCTCACACGCAACCACAACACACACTCAAACCCATATTGCTTGCTAAGTAAGTCCCAAGGACTTACTTGTCTCAATCGAATCTCGTATCCCATGATCACAGTTTCCCCTCGAGGAAACGATCAGTGCCTGCATCAGCAAAGCACAACAATATCAACATCGTCCCAAGGTTAGGAGATTCCACCTCCTACACCTTGTAACCATCCTCAATTCATAACTCAAACCCAAACCTCAACAACACATCGTAGCTCATAAATGCCTAATGCATTACCTCAACATTAATCTCATCGTCTCCCACACATACTACTAGCCTAGCTACTCTAAATCTAAGGCTAGATGAAATGAAGGAAGGAAACATACCAACTAGGTATGTCTTGGACACGCACTTGCGAAAGCAAGAGACGCAAGGGTGCTGCACTAGTGAGGCGCAGGGGCGGCAACACACTCACACAGGGGCGGATCAACCCAGGCGCAGGGGAGGTTGGTGTGCAGAATGCCAAACTCCGACTTCTCTTCGATCCTTCACTCGACCTTCTTCACTTCTTCACCATCCAACAACTAGGAAGATCCAACACAAGCCTAGCGTATGGATTCCTAATCTAAAGATGAAGGAAAGAAGAAAAGTAGAAAGAAAGGAGAAGAAGAAGGAAGAGCTTACCACGGCTGCAACTACAAAGGAAAAGATCAACACCAACACACTCAGCTGGCTCTCACAACACAACAACAACACTATACACATCAAAACACACTCAAAACTCTTGCAAGATCCAAGGAGAACCAAGAAGAAGATCAAAGAAGAAGGAGAAGAGGAGAAGCACGTGATGGAAGGAATGAAGCTGGAGAAGATGAAGAAACCCTCATCAAGAAGCAAGGGATGGCTTATAAAGGAAGCCAGCATAAAGCACGGGTCAAATGTCAACAAAGACGGCTGCAGCCGCAGGAAACCACAAGGGCAGACCTTGTGAGGTGCAAGGCTGGCTCACAGGTGGCGCATGGGCGATTCACAGAGGGCGTTGGGGCAGCTCAACAGCAAAAGACTAATGCTCTTACACTAACGTCTTTCTGAATTATTGATCAAGACTGAGGTCCAGAGTTCGAGTAATGTACTCGACCAAATAGTAAAACGGGTTCAAAATCATAATCTTCTCTCTCCATAGATTGCTACAAGGAATTTAGGTTTACTCACCAAGGTTTTTGATGGCTACGTCGACTGCTTGCGTTTTAGGAAGGGCGTCTGGTCCGGTTACCGATCGAACCACAAGGTCCTTCGGGATTGTAGTACATAAGGTATAAATATACATGTCCAAGGTGAGAGTAAGAAGGGCAGAAATTAGGGTTCACATGTGTCTGCGTCTAATGAGGGCAAGAGGAGTGTTGATCTACTCGCAAGAGGTGATGGTGTGTTTGTTCGCTCCAAAAGGTGTGTGCATACAAAGCTTTAAATTTATAACCCGAATAATAAAATCTAACAATAAGCGAACCCGAAGTGTACAGATCTATCGTAGCAAGGGCTTATATTCCGGACTCGATCTCAGAGAATCGGTGAGAATAGTCACAGTAAAGAAATCCAACTTAGAAGCATGCAATAATATTGATCAAAAGCAAAAGACAAGATGTATAACAAGATGGGGAAATGAAGATTCTAAAGATCATAGTATCCAGTTATAGTTTCGACTCAAGATCTCTTCGGATAACATGGACAAACCTGAGGTTTATTGAGGTAAGGTGTTGCTACTATGGGATAGATCACCGGGTAAGTCTCACTACCCACTTTCCCAAACCAAAGCTCCTAGCACCAAGTAAGTCTCACTACCCACTTTCATCGTCTACACTACAACCTTCAACTAATTACCCTAGAATCGCAAGGGTGTTTAGCCAACAATCATCATTATCAAAGAAATATCAATTATATCAAGAATATCAAGAAAAGGGAATAAAGCAAACAACAAAGGTATCTCAATTATCAAAGCAAACAAACAATCAAAAGTTTCAATAACGTGTTCTAAAAAGGGATGTAACAACTCACTAGCAATCCCCAAGAAATCCTCACAATCTAGAGTTACTCAAACCCTAAGCAATACTTCCTTCAAATTTTCCCTTCTTTCAATCCTTCAAAGGAAGCCGTCAAGAAAACCCTTATGACGTCTCTACTTAGAGCGTCCAACCTCCTTTGTGGGGTGTCAATCCACGTCGGTTGGGGAGTCGAAGGCCAACTTTTGTGGGGTGTCCTCTAAACATTGAAGGCTATGATATATTTATAGGGAGATAAAACTAGGGTTTACAGCCATAAAGATAAACCCTAGAACTTTGGGCCAAAAAAGAATGTTGAGCCGGCCCGCTGGTATCGGAGCCCACTCAAGCGGTATCGGAGCCCAACGCAAGCATCTCGGTCGAGATGTGGTCCGAGGTGACTCCTTGTTATCTCCATCTCGGTTAACCTTGGACTATCTCGGCCGATATGTGGTATCAGAGCCCGCTCCGAGGTATCAGAGATAACTTTGGGGTATCAGAGTTCACTCTAGGTGCGTGTTCCTGACTTTCTTTGCTCCTTGGTATGCTTCAATGAAGTCCAATTGCTAAATTTTCGACTCCTTGCACTTTCATGCTCCCTTTTGATCCAAAATGTTCAATATTTCATACAATTGTAACAAAACTATGTGCAGACCTCTATTCTCGCAAAGTAGGTGAATAACAACATAATTGATATGAATGTATCTCAATGCATGTAAAATAAAGGGAAAATCTACATAAATGCACGCCTAAAAATAGATCATAATTCATGTCATCAAAATATCTCATACTTGTCTCTTGCTTGTCCCCAAGCAAGGTTCAAACTTAAGATATAAGATGATATGGATTATTAATATGCAATAACAAAAAAAAACTACAATATTTTTTGTTGTGCTTCTGTTCATAGATCACCCTTAAATAATTGCTTCATAGCTAATAACAATCACCATATGATAAAAAGGAATTATATCATGGAAAGGATAATCACACATTTCAAGAAAATCGTAATGTAACACCCCGAATCCGCGGGACTCGGGATGCTACGGGTTGGGACCTCACAATGGGTCCCGACCCTTAGCCTGACAACAATTTCACCGGATCTTTCAACATGGCACAAATAAAGGCAAAAATGAAATTCCTTTTAATGCAAATGATAAGAAACCCGAAGGAAACAACAAAAGACTTTAGCCGATAAACAACACCAAAGACCAAAACGCCATACACGCGGCATACCAACATAATAAACAAAGAATAAAACACAACCCGACTCTAACCGAAACCCGCTCCTAAAATGTACGGAACCCCGGCTGCCCACTCTTCCGGATCTCTCGGCCGCAATCCTAACCTGCAAGGCAATCTACAACAATCGGTATAAAACCGTTAGCTAATATTCAAAGCATTAGAATCAAGGTGAAAGGCACAAACACAAGTAAATTAACATAACACACAATGTACACCAAATCACACAAGTCCGGTTTATTATCTTTTTATTATTAAGTCGTATCCCGTTCTAATTCAACTTCTTTTGTGACACGAGAATCTCCCAAAACTCGCCTCGGTCCCCACTTACCGCATGGAACGGTGGATGCCTCCGACCGTCTAACCACACGGGCTAGTCGCCAAGAACCTCCTATCTCTACGCAAGAGCTAGGCAGTGATGTCACCGCCCGTTATCATACACTTGGGCCAAATAGTATAAAGGTCGGTGGTCCTATTTCCGGTTTAGTTGTTATAAACAATAAAGAATAAACACACACCACCAAACACACATCAATGCTAATACAAGGAATACGAGCTAAGTAAGTCCGGAGACTTACTTGTCCCAAAGCTAAACCCGCTAAATCCCGTACTCAATTTCCCGCTGGAATGTAACTCAACGCCTGATCAGACAAGGCACACAATCAATAACTAATCGATAAGCTAGAAGCCCTCGGGCTTCTAGTCTCCCATAACCTATATGAGGTCACACCCTAGCATGCTAGGTCCAACTCCTAATCTCGAAGATCGTCTTGAGATCGTACCGAATATAACTCGACTAAAGCTCATAAACCAATCCACGATCCTAAGTTTCAAGGCCACTACTTGGCATTTCCACTAAGTTATGCTAGATCCATCCTAGCATGATACTAATACTAACCATAACTAGATCCAGGAAGAAGGTAACTCACATGACGTCCGAGAAGGAAGACGGTCTACAGATTTCGAGAACGGATTCGTTGGCCTTTATTGGGACGCTTCCAAACCTAGCACCAAACTAAACAAATTTAGCATAGCACTAAATTTGGGCATAGTTTATAATGTATATAAAAAAAGACTAAACCCCATACTAAAAATCGAGTTAAAATCCCAAAACACTTTCCGGGTAAATTTTCCAATATATATAAATATAAGAATAACCCCGAAATCAAAATTCAAGGTTCCAAAACCGTTAACACATTTTCCGGGGCAAATTATACCGTTCCAAAAATAAGGGTAATAATCCGTAATAAATCTTGGGCTATTTTCCGAAAATATTACAACCGAGGGCATAATGTCACATTCAAAAAATCTGGGTTCAAAACTGCAATATCACAATACGGGGACATTCACTAATTAATTACTGCAGCGCATATTTGAAAACATCCAAAACTGTGGGCACAAATTGCAACTCAAAGTATGGGGTATAAACTATAATTAAACATAAACCAATGGGGCCCGATTTAATTAAAAGAGAAGGGTTTTGAACCCTCCAGATCTGTCTTCACCGGTTATGAAAGGAAAGAGCAGAGGTGGCGTGGAAAGGCTCCGGCAAGGCTCGTGAAAGGGCGGCGGCAACCCAGGTGCTCTCCGGCATCGCTCCTGGCGGCGCAGCATGAGGGCGGCGGTTCCGGCGGTTTCTTCCCCAATCCAGCGGTTGCAGAAAAGAGGTGACCTGGCGGCCAAGAGGCGAGGATGGCGGGGCTGCGTAAAGGAGAGGAAGGATGCAGTGGCCCGGTCTGCACAATAGCGGCATCTACGATCCAGCCCGGTGGTGGCTCTAGGGTGAGGTGACAAGATTCCGGCGAAGCAAAGGAGAGGGGAATCTCCTTCCCTCCGGCGTGGTTCTTCAACGGCCCAAGTGAGGCCCTTCAACGGCAGCGGTGGCGAGGCGGCGGTCGATTTCGAATCGCGACAGAGAAGAAGGAAGAGGGGAAGGCAGAGGCGGCTCCGACGGGGCTGCAGGGGACTCCTTCTTGGCGTCTTCGACAGGGTTCTGTGGTGGCGGCTTCTCCCTCTCCCTAGCGGTTCCCTGGTGGTGTCTTCCGATGGTGGAACAAGATGGTTGCTTCCCGGCGGATAGCAGAGGCTCCGAAAAACCAGGGGGGAAAGGTCGGGGGTGTAGCAGAGGGGAGGCTGCCGGCTCCGGTTCGTAGGTATAGGTGAAGAAAAGGGGATAAGCGAGAGATGGGAGGCTGCCGGTGGGAGTGCGGGTTTCTGCTGCCAAAGAGATAGAAGGGAAGGGAAAAGAGACACGGCTGGTTGCTCACCTGGAGAGAAGGGAATGCAAAGGGGATGCGTGAGAGAGAAAAGGTAGATAGCTAGGCTGGACTATGAAACGACTACTCATGCTAGAAGAGCACAGCTGGGGCGGGATGACCAAACACAGCAATGAGAGGGAGAGACCAATCGGGAAGAGAGAGAAACAAAGGAAGGAGGAAAAAAAATAAATCAATAAAATATAAATGAGAAAGTGTAATAAAGAAAACTCGATCAAAAACATTCGGAATGGAATTTCCGAATCGAAAGAACTTTTTTGTCTTTTCCAAAAAAAAAAATAACACGGATATACATTAACGTATCCAAAAATATAATTATACTCGGGTAAAATATTTATGCCGGATAAATACTTAAATAATAACAATATTTAAGCTAATAAAATACCGATAAAAGTAGAGAAATAAATCTCGCAAACGCTCCTAAAATTTGGGGCGTTACATCAGATCCCCCTAAAAACAAGTTTCGTCCCGAAACTTTCCACACGCCCAACTTCTCGGTCCCTAAGGCCGAGGTATAAACTCACAACTAGAAAGGCTTAGACCTTCTGATCTATATGAACAAACTGCTCCAACCACCATCGCAATATATATAACCGGTCATACAACACATTCTCGCACCAGGCACAAACTACACATAATATCACACATGCACATAACTCAACTAAGGGGAGGACTAGGTCTAACTCGTCGATTCTATCGATGCTACTAGATCATCATGACTGACAATATGTCTCGAGTCATGTACATACTATCTCGATTGATTCACATGAAACACCGGGTGAAGACCCTCTACTCTCAGCGGCCACGCAAACCGTAAACCACTTTCCCAACTTGCGCTAAGATCTCAAAAAAGTCCGTTATATCGGAAACTCAACTTTCTTCTCGGGTCTTTCTCAAGGTAATATTTCCATTATGTTTCTCTTTTATTGTCTCTAACAAAGAAAATCGGATTTCCAATTTACACCGTGGGTTGTGGTTCTTGTCAAACCAAACTTTGATGTTATGTTTCCTCAATTCTTGTTGCAATTCCAAGAAATGAAGGAAGTATTTTACTTCACACTACTTCTAATATCAAGACACGTATGTTGTTTCTCCCTTTGCATCAATACTTAACCAAGACCTTGTCCAAGAGAATCACTTGTAAACTCCAACTCCATCACACCTCAAGGCAATGTCAAAACAGTTGCCTATCAACTCTTCTCTTACCTCTTAACAGCTCTTATTATATTTGTCCCACTCAAATTTTTGTTGCCTTCCGAAGTAGGTTAGCCCTAGACGGTGTTACTTTGGAGAACCTCTCCCCAAATCCGTGAATGACCGGCATGACTAAGAAAACTTGTAACTTCTTTTACATCCTTCGGTGGTTTCTCGTGGGACAACCTTGTCATACAATTGCTTTCTACTTAGAGAGCAGACCAAATATCTTATACGGGACATTAGTAAGCCTATACGGAATCACTAGAACTCATAGTTACCATGATTTGTCCAGAATGCCGTACTTGCAATATCACAGTCTCGGATTCTCAATTGGTGACAATCTGACCTTAAATCATTCTTAGTAATGACTACCAACCCTTGCAACTGATTGCGTAGGTCTCCCATTCGTTGTGAGGGGTACTGGTCCTTCATTGTCATCTTGCTCAACTTATAGACATCGATGTACAAACGGAGATGATTGTCTCTCTCTTCGCAAACCGGTGTTCTCCATAACAATTTTAATCAAGAGTTTAAGATATATTTGAAGTTCTTCATAGCATTTCACTAATTCTAATGAAATCTTATCACTAAGTTCTTACAATTTCTCCTTCACTTGTTTCCACAACACATGTCTATGCACAAGGTCATTCCATACGGCACCTTAGATATCGGGATTGAATCAAGCTCGACATTAGTGGAAAAATCCACATTCTGACGTATTGGAATCCGTGATATCTCGGTTTTTGTCTTTTCCTCTTCCGTCATATAACGTAGGACCTACACAACCGTGTCTTAAAACTTGACAGGTGGTCATGATACTAATGGTTTACCCCGATCTGTTGGGGTGACATCCTTTAAACACGTGTATTGTTCCATCTGTAGCTACAATGTAGACTGTCTCCTTCCAAATATTTGTCTTTTCGTGCATTGGAAAGATTTGCTTGCGTCTTCTGACTCTTGTGGTCTTATTTAAGTATTCTTTTAACTTAAACCCATAATTACTCTTTGATGACATGATTGTAAAAATCTTCTATGGTTTCTCACTTATGTGCAACCATAAGGGTCCAATCTGCACGACTTAACCTTGTTTCAAAACAGTTGACCTTATCTTCTTCACTTTCCGTGACATCCCAACATATGGGAGGAGCTCTTCGTATTCTACATAAGCTCTCACGATAGACATCCTTTCCTCAAGTAGGTGTAGAAATTTTACTTCACTTTCCTTATGTAAAGTCAACCCGACGGTAGAGGTTCTAACCTCAATCTTCCATATACTTTTTGTACATCTCTTGTCGACATCAAACTTCAAAACATCGATCTTCTCTTACTCTTGTTGGTCACCTTGTACATCTCTTGGTATTCCCAAAACAACTTCGCAACCGTACCGGTATGCCTTGTGAAGAACGCTAGGCTAATATCCCCCCTGCCGACATCACTGAAGTATCCAACTCATAACTTCACCCAGCACTAACATCATAACCCTAAGCTTGCGGCGTTGCCCCAATCCAGATTCCTCATTTCGTGTTATAGCCACTATGGCTTCGCCATACGAGTCACAAAAACCTTGACTTAGCTTGGCTCGTGAAAACATGACATCCATAACCTTAGAACAAACATATCATACCTCCCCTTACATATCCCCCTTCCGAACAACAACTATAGAAGACTCACTTTCCTCTTCGTCCTTCCAATTTACTTTACCTTGATCCGTGCCATTTCTCCATATAACAACCCCCATGACCTAAGAAGGTCGTACCAGATCCTTACAATCTTTCCCCACAAGGTACGTTACCCTCACTTGCTGGAATCGATAAAATGCTACTTGATTAAGATAATTGCACTTCCCTTGATATACTTCTTTGTTGCCGACATTCAACCACCGGGAATGTTCCAAGTTCTTGTTACCGCACCTTTATGATCCCACAACCTGGTTACTCTTCCCTTCCACACTCATTCATAGACCACCCGCACATGCGCGTTCTTGGCTGTCACCAATTAGCTTTTAAGTGACCTTCTCCAATGTCAATGACTTACCATTCTCATGAAAACTACCCTCCTCGAGGTACTCTATCTTAAACTCCGTTAGTTTGTTCTTCATTCCATGCTTCCTCTTCTTTATGAGGTAACTATATCTTCCTTGCCTTGTTGGTTCATATAACTCCCTTTCATAGGCTTAACCATTCTTCCTTGATGTCTTTCAAGTGCACCTTCCCAAATATTATAACCCTAGCTAGCATCCGCTCGTGTTCCTCTTGGTCGGTATCTTAAGTCTCTCGATCGAAGCTCCTCGTTTCGTCTTTCATCTTCTTGGGATCATCATTTATACACACTTCCCCCTTTTTGGCGCTTCTTAGCCTTATCATCATAACAGAAAACGGTTGACCCTCTTAAAGACATTCTACTATGTGAACCTTCACCACATGATTCTTCTCGTAGACTCACATATACGAAGAAAGTCACCCACTTGGAATCTCGTAAAATAGACGTTTCACCTTCTGCTACCTCCGTAAGCTTAACTTACGGGTCTCTTAAATCTTTTGGTGATTGGTTCATCCACACCTCTCATCTCGACTATCATACATAGGAGCGTCTAAAGAAAACTTCACATCTTAATGGAAAGTCACCTTCAACCTTGTTAGAATGTATCCCCCTCCTCCTCAATTCGCATCTTTAGTTGTCCACGCGTCTTCTTGAAGAACTATAAGTTCGTTATCACTATTGGTTTCGTTGTCTTTTAATCATGGCTTCTTTATAACCACTTGTATACCTTAACGTTGCTCTCTTTACTTGTATTGCTTCCATCTCGAATTCTCTTAAGTTGACTCAAAGTTCCCTTCTATTTGTTCGTCCTTGCCGCTGATGTCCTCTTTATCCTTAAGATGGTTTCTCTGACGTCCCCAAAAGAAGTCCGATGAATCGCAAGGGTGTTCGCCAGAATGTGTTGCTCGACTCGGTACTTGAGCGTACTCATCGTATATATACTATCCTAATCCCTAAAAGGCGTTTGTCCAAGGGCGATGATAGCTTCCTATCATCCTAACTATAAGGCCAACTACTACTAATATAATACTAGCATACCATATGTGTATGTATATATAACTATATATATAAGGTCCAAACATGTACTATAATCCACATATACTCACTATATATAAATCAAGTCATCATGCAACTACAATCCACAGATACTATACACACCTACATATCTACATATATATGTAAATCCAATAAACTAAGCTGCCGAGATCAGTGGAAGAAGTGGTGGTCCGTACATTCTACCCCGACTCATGCATGTGATTTTGAAAACGAAAAGTCAGAACCCGTGTGGGTTCTGTTTATTCCTCATTCGGCCTTTAGAAGATTGCGAGTGCCATTGTTGTCAACCTGGCTCTGATACCACTTTTGTAACACCCCGAATCCGCGGGATTCGGGATGCTACGGGTTGGGACCTCACAATGGGTCCCGACCCTTAGCCTGACAACAATTTCACTAGATCTTTCAACATGGCACAAATAAAGGCAAAAACGAAATTCCTTTTAATGCAAATGATAAGAAACCCGAAGGAAACAACAAAAGACTTCAGCCGATAAACAACACCAAAGACCAAAACGCCATACACATACCAACATAATAAACAAAGAATAAAACACAACCCGACTCTAACCGAAACCCACTCCTAAAATGTACGGAACCCCGGCTGCCCACTCTTCCGGATCTCTCGGCCGCAATCCTAACCTGCAAGGCAATCTACAACAATCGGTATAAAACTGTTAGCTAATATTCAAAGCATTAGAATCAAGGTGAAAGGCACAAACACAAGTAAATCAACATAACACACAATGTACACCAAATCACACAAGTCCGGTTTATTATCTTTTTATTATTAAGTCGTATCCCGTTCTAATTCAACTTCTTTTGTGACACGAGAATCTCCCAAAACTCGCCTCGGTCCCCACTTACCGCATGGAACGGTGGATGCCTCCGACCGTCTAACCACACGGGCTAGTCGCCAAGAACCTCCTAGCTCTACGCAAGAGCTAGGCAATGATGTCACCGCCCGTTATCATACACTTGGGCCAAATAGTATAAAGGTCGGTGGTCCTATTTCCGGTTTAGTTGTTATAAACAATAAAGAATAAACACACACCACCAAACACACATCAATGCTAATACAAGGAATACGAGCTAAGTAAGTCCGGAGACTTACTTGTCCCAAAGCTAAACCCGCTAAATCCCGTACTCAATTTCCCGCAGGAATGTAACTCAACGCCTGATCAGACAAGGCACACAATCAATAACTAATCGATAAGCTAGAAGCCCTCGGGCTTCTAGTCTCCCATAACCTATATGAGGTCACACCCTAGCATGCTAGGTCCAACTCCTAATCTCGAAGATCGTCCTGAGATCGTACCGAATATAACTCGACTAAAGCTCATAAACCAATCCACGATCCTAAGTTTCAAGGCCACTACTTGGCATTTCCACTAAGTCATGCTAGATCCATCCTAGCATGATACTAATACTAATCATAACTAGATCCAGGAAGAAGGTAACTCACATGACGTCCGAGAAGGAAGACGATCTACAGATTTCGAGAACGGATTCGTTGGCCTTTATTGGGACGCTTCCAAACCTAGCACCAAACTAAACAAATTTAGCATAGCGCTAAATTTGGGCATAGTTTATAATGTATATAAAAAAAAAGACTAAACCCCATACTAAAAACCGAGTTAAAATCCCAAAACACTTTCCGGGTAAATTTTCCAATATATATAAATATAAGAATAACCCCGAAATCAAAATTCAAGGTTCCAAAACCGTTAACACATTTTCCGGGGCAAATTATACCGTTCCAAAAATAAGGGTAATAATCCGTAATAAATCTTGGGCTATTTTCCGAAAATATTACAACCGAGGGCATAATGTCACATTCAAAAAATCTGGGTTCAAAACTGCAATATCACAATACGGGGACATTCACTAATTAATTACTGCAGCGCATATTTGAAAACATCCAAAACTGTGGGCACAAATTGCAACTCAAAGTATGGGGTATAAACTGTAATTAAACATAAACCAATGGGGCCCGATTTAATTAAAAGAGAAGGGTTTTGAACCCTCCAGATCTGTCTTCACCGGTTATGAAAGGAAAGAGCAGAGGTGGCGTGGAAAGGCTCCGGCAAGGCTCATGCAAGGGCGGCGGCAACCCAGGTGCTCTCCGGCATCGCTCTTGGCGGCGCAGCATGAGGGCAGCGGTTCCGGCGGTTTCTTCCCCAATCCAGCGGTTGCAGAAAAGAGGTGACCTGGCGGCCAAGAGGCGAGGATGGCGGGGCTGCGTAAAGGAGAGGAAGGATGCAGTGGCCCGGTCTGCACAACAGCGGCATCTACGATCCACTCCGGTGGTGGCTCTAGGGTGAGGTGACAGGATTCCGGCGAAGCAAAGGAGAGGGGAATCTCCTTCCCTCCGGCGTGGTTCTTCAACGGCCCAAGCGAGGCCCTTCAACGGCAGCGGTGGCGAAGCGGCGGTCGATTTCGAATCGCGACAGAGAAGAAGGAAGAGGGGAAGGCAGAGGCGGCTCCGACGGGGCTGCAGGGGACTCCTTCTTGGCGTCTTCGACAGGGTTCTGTGGTGGCGGCTTCTCCCTCTCCCTAGCGGTTCCCTGGTGGCGTCTTCCGATGGTGGAACAAGATGGCTGCTTCTCGGCGGATAGCAGAGGCTCCGAAAAACCAGGGGGGGAAAGGTCGGGGGTGTAGCAGAGGGGAGGCTGCCGGCTCCGGTTCGTAGGGATAGGTGAAGAAAAGGGGATAAGAGAGAGATGGGAGGCTGCCGGTGGGAGTGCGGGTTTCTGCTGCCAAAGAGATAGAAGGAAAGGGAAAAGAGACACGGCTGGTTGCTCACCTGGAGAGAAGGGAAAGCAAAGGGGATGCGTGAGAGAGAAAAGGTAGATAGCTAGGCTGGACTATGAAACGACTGTAACACCCCGAATCCGCGGGACTCGGGATTCTATGGGTTGAGACCTCACAACGGGTCCCGACCCTTAGCCTGACAACAATTTCATCGGATCTTTCAACATGGCACAAATAAAGGCAAAACCAAAATTCCTTTTAATGCAAATGATAAGAAACCCGAAGGAAAACAACAAAAGACTTCAGCCGATAATCAACACCAAAGATCAAAACGCCATACACACGGCATACCAACATAATAAACGAAGAATAAAACACAACCCGACTCCAACCAAAACCCACTCCTAAAATGTACGGAACCCCGGCTGCCCACTCTTCCGGATCTCTGGGCCGCTTTCCTAACTTGCAAGGCAATCTACAACAATCGGTATAAAACCGTTAGCTAATATTCGAAGCATTAGAATTAAAGGGAAAGGCACAAACACAATTAATTCAACATAGTCACACAACATACTCAAAGCACACAAATCCGGTTTATTATCTTTATTTATTAAGTCATATCCCGTTCTAGTTCAACTTCTTTTGTGACACGAGAATCCTCCGAAACTCGCCTCGGTCCCTTCTTCCGGCAATGGAACGGTCGGATGCCTCCGACCGTCTAACCAGCACGGGCCAGTCGCCGAGATCCCCCTAGCTCTCACGGGGAGCCAGGCAGTGATGTCACCGCCCGTTATCATACACT
Source organism: Fagopyrum esculentum (assembly GCA_033239045.1). NCBI lineage: Eukaryota > Viridiplantae > Streptophyta > Magnoliopsida > Caryophyllales > Polygonaceae > Fagopyrum > Fagopyrum esculentum. The sequence continues at coordinate 80,255,456 of BSUD01000008.1, forward strand.
TGGGCCAAATAATATAAAGGTCGATAATCCTATTTCCGGTTTAGTTGTTATAAACAGTAAAATAGTAAACACACACCACCCAACACACAATAATGCTAATACAAAGAATACGAGCTAAGTAAGTCCGGAGACTTACCTCATCCCAAAGATAATCCCGCTAACCACCACTCTCAACTTCCCGTAGGAAGGCACTCAACGCCTGGTCAAAACAAGGCACACAATCAAAATCTCTCTCACATGCTAGAAGTCCTTAGACTTCTAGTCCCAATGATCTTGCAAGATCATAAACCATAACCATGATAGTATAACGACTCCTAATCCTCACAATCTCACAATTGCAAGAACCAACACAACACATGCTAGGATACTCTCGTCCTAGTCTCCACAATCTCAACAAGATCATACAACCATAATCTCAATCCTCATAAGCTCACAAGATCAACCCAAACACTCAACGCCTTACGATCCTCACAAGATAACATCAACACCTCAAGCCTTATAATGATCATAAATCCTCAAAACTCACCTAAGGTCCAAAGCCACTACTTGGCATTAACTCTAAGTTATGCTAGATCCATCCTAGCATGATACTAAAACTTAACATAACTAGATCGAGGGGAAAGAATACTCACACAACGTCAAAAGACGGAAGTCGATCTACGGATGTCGAGAATGGAATCGTTGGCCTTCTATGGGGCGCTCCCGAGCCTAAAACAAAACTAATCAAATTTAGCTCATACGCTAAATTTGAACGGAATATAAAATATGTATAAGACTAAGGAAAACTCGGTTTTCAAAGCCAATGTTAAAACTCGTTAAACCCTTTTTTTTTGGGGCAATAATCCAATAAGGAAATTTGGTCAAAAGCCGAAATTAAATCTTTGGGGTGATAATCCAAAATTAAATCAACAAGGGCACAAAAGATAATTTGCACAAAAGCTGGGTCATAATTTGCAATATAAAATATGGGTCATTCCATGTAAATAATTCTGCAGGGGTCTAATTGTTACATTCTAAAAATTGGGCTCAAAACCGCAAATACTGAACAGTGGGTCAAAATTGTAATTAAGACAAATTAAAGGGGTCCCGATTTAATTTAGGGTAAAAAGTTCTCTCTTCAACCTTATGTTTTACAGCGGAAAAGAGGGGAGCAGGTGAAGCGCCGACTAGGGCTTGGCTTCTCGATGGAGTCAGCAAGGCCAAGGGGACGGTGGGCTGGCACTCCCTGGGCGGGGTTCACAAGCGATAGAGGCGGCGGAAGCAAGGCAGCCCACATCCTCCGGCGGAACAGCGGCTTCCTCCCTTCAACACAAAGAGAAAAATGAGATTGGGGCAAAACAGGAGAAGCAGACGGCGAGGCGGCTTCGGTCTCCGACTCGGCAGCGCTAGGGCAGACGAGGCGGCTTTGGTCTCCGACTCGAAAGCGCTAGGGCAGGCGAGGCGGGGCAGAGGAGACCTGTCCTTCTTCGCTTCCGGCAATAGGGCAAGGCGAAGGAAGGGACCTCCGACGTTTGGTTCGATCTTCTTCCTTCAGCGCAAAGGTAAGAGCGCATATATGTGATACTTCACCAGGTTTGCGCGCTCCAAAGCCGTCGACGGTGGACTTCGGTGAGGCTCAGTAGTCCAGATCCGGTGCAGGAAGCGGTTGATAGCTTTGATTCCGGTGGGCAGCGAGGCGAGTCTGGGACCCTCCCATGTGGTGGTGATTTCCTTCGCTTCCATGGTGGTTGTTCGATAAGCAGAAGAAACAGAGGGAAGATGCAAAGGTGAAGGGGGCTGGGATGGTGGCAATGTGACAAAGAGATTGTAGAGAGGGAAATGTGAAGTTGAGTGTTGATGCTTTGCAGGGCTGGTGCAGACGAGGGGTCGAGTACAGAGCACATACGGCAACAACGAGGGGTCGGGAGGGATCCAGAGGTTGGTGCTCATCCGCAAGAGAGAAGAGAAGAAAAAGGGAAAGAAAAGGAAAAAGGAAAAATAAATAAATAAAATAACTTGCTCGAAATGAACCGAACGGGATTTTTGGATCGAAACACTTTCTAACTTTCCCGAAATAAAATACGGAAAAATACTCGTAAAAAAATAAATGTAAGTTATTTTAAAAATAGCGATAAGATCCGAGAAAATAAAATAACGCAACGCGCCAAAAACTGGGGCGTTACAACGACTACTCATGCTAGAAGAGCACAGCTGGGGCGAGATGACCAAACACAGCAATGAGAGGGAGAGACCAATCGGGAAGAGAGAGAAACAAAGGAAGGAGGAAAAAAAATAAATCAATAAAATATAAATGAGAAAGTGTAATAAAGAAAACTCGATCAAAAACATTCGGAATGGAATTTCCGAATCGAAAGAACGTTTCCGTCTTTTCCAAAAAAAAAACACGGATATACATTAACGTATCCAAAAATATAATTATACTCGGGTAAAATATTTATGCCGGATAAATACTTAAATAATAAAAATATTTAAGCTAATAAAATACCGATAAAAGTAGAGAAATAAATATCGCAAACGCTCCTAAAATTTGGGGCGTTACACGTAACATGCATCATAACTTGTAGTATATTAAAATCAATCATGAGGAATCTATATACATATATTAAAGCCAAAACATTTCCTTTAACGTGGTTCATCCTATTTTATTTTATACCACGTGTCGTTTTTTTAGAATTTTGATTTTTAAAAAAAAACTATATATATATTTATCATATTTTAATTAGTCAATAATGTAATAGTATAATTATCCTATAATAGAAGTTAGATTTATCTACTTACCATACATGTCTTTTTATATATCTACACATATACATAAACATAGTTAAAATTATACTAATAGATTTATTATTTTATGATAAAAATTTTACCAATCTATATACAGAGTGTTGTTCAACTAAGGCACATTATTCCGGTACGGCCGTACGGCCGTCCGTACGGCCGACACGTGTCCCGAAAAGAAAAAAAAAAATTTTTTTAAAATCGAGTAAAAGTAATAGTTCCAAATTTATTATGGAATAGTTCATAACTTATAAAAGGATAGTTCATGAACTATAATAGGATAGTTCATAGTGCAAAATTTATAAAGGAATGAAAGTAATAGTTCAAAACTTATTAAGGAATAGTTCATAACTTCTAAAAGGATAGTTCATAAATTATAATAGAATAGTTCATAGTGCAAAATTTATAAAGGAGTGAAAGTAATAGTTCAAAACTTATTATGGGATAGTTCATGAATTATAATAGAATAGTTCATGAATTATAATAGAATAGTTTAAAGTGCAAAAATTTATAAAGGAGTGAAAGTAATAGTTCAAAACTTATTATAGGATAGTTCATGAATTATAATAGAATAGTTCATGGATTATATTAAAAAGTAATAGTTCATGAATTATATGGGAATAGTTCAAAGTTTATAGGAGAATAGTGCATAAATTATAACATGGTAGTTCAAACAAATTTTCATTCGTTTCCGAAAAAGAAAAAAAAACGTTTCAGAAAAGAGGAAAAAAAAATAAAAAAAAATTTTTTCGGGACACGTGTCGCCCGTACGGTCGGCCGTACGACCGTACATCAATATATGGGCCGTACCTGAACATTTACCTCTATATACATATATTAAAGCCAAAACATTTCCTTCAACGTGGTTCATCCTATCTTATTTTATACCACGTGTCATTTTTTTAGAATTTTGATTTTTTAAAAAAAATTATATATATATTTATCATATTTAAATTAGTCAATAATGTAATAGTATAATTATCCTATAATAGAAGTTAGATTTATCTACTTACCATACATGTCTTTTTATATATCTACACATATACATAAATATAGTTAAAATTATACTAATAGATTTATTATTTTATGATAAAAATTATACCAATCTATATACATAAATTAAAGCCAAAGCATTTCCTTCAACGTGGTTCATCCTACCTTATTTTATACCACGTGTCATTTTTTTAGAATATTGATTTTTTTAAAAAAACTATATATATATTTACCATATTTAAATTAGTCAATAATGTAATAGTATAATTATCCTATAATAGAAGTTAGATTTATCTACTTACCATACATGTCTTTTTATATATTTACACATATACATAAACATAGTTAAAATTATACTAATAGATTTATTATTCTATGATAAAAATTATACCAAAATAACTTTATATATACAGTTATACATATATTTATCTATACTAAACATAATTTTTTATTTTATGTATAAATGCTAATGGATTTTAATTTTATTAAAAAATTGAAGATATTATTTTTATTAAACTTCTATCAATTAATATATTTTTTTTAAATAAAAAAGGTATAAATAATAGATTTTATTTCCTTATTTTTTTAAATATAATACTTTAGTCTATATCTATATATTATATTTAAGCCAAAACATTTACTTCAATGTGGCTCTTCCTAAATCATAATATGTCATGTGTTATTTTCTTAGAGTTTTAGTTTTTTAAATTATATATA